>BSAI01000125.1:7157486-7302949 GCA_036245035.1 Adrianichthys oophorus | reverse complement strand
GGGCTGCATGGTGGCGCAGTGGTTAGCGCTCCTGCCTCACAGCAAGAAGGTTCCCGGTTCAAGTCCTGGCTGGGGGACCTTTCTGTGTGGAGTTTGCATGTTCTTCCCATGCATGCGTGGGTTTTCTCCGGGTACTCCGGCTTCCTCCCACCGTCCAAAAACATGCTTCATAGGTTAATTGGTCACTGTAAATTGTCCCTAGGTGTGCATGTGAGTGTGCATGGGTGTGTGTTTGTGGCCCCTGCGGCAGACTGGCGACCAGTCCAGGGGTGTACCCTGCCTTCGCCCATGAGTAGCCGGGTTAGGCTCCGGCAACCCCGTGAAGCGGATTGGAAAATGAATGAATGAATGAATGGACCGATCCCTGTTCCTCCTAGAACAGATGAGGCTTGAATCGTGTGAACCTGACTTGTCAGTGCTTCTGGATTACGTAACACAAAAAGGTACCATGACAGGAAAGAGCTGGAATTCCAGAAAACCCTGAGGTGCTTCCCTAAAGAAAGGCATGCCACAAAACCACTGTCAGTTTTTTCGAGACAAACAAGAATTGCAGGTGCAGTTTGATCTTTTTATCATCTGAGCTTTTATAGTTTTGTCTACAAGTGAGAACTGACTTCAAACATGAACTTCTTTTGTTTCTGACTCCCAGCAGTATTAGTGATGTGTGAAACTTTGGAAAAAGTCAGCTGTCACAAACCTCCACATATAAACTAATAATTTAACGTTTTTTTCCTAAATAAAATCAAGCCAATTGCCTGACATTTACATGTTTGGAAATTTTCAGGAAAAACTGAGAGACAAGTTTTATTTCTTGGTAATTCATCCATCCAATTTCTGAGCATGTTTGGGAGCCGACTTAGCCACTGTCAGGCAAAAGTGCAGTACTCCCTTGATGGTTTGCCAGTCCACTGTAGGGTCACACATGCTCGCATGCACACCTGAAGCACAATTTAGTCACAAATGAACCTAAAAAAGCATGTCTTGTGGGAGGAAACCAGAGTGCCTGGAGAAAACCCACAAATCCACGAGGAGAACTTGCACACTCCACACAGACAGAACCCACCTGGGATCCGAATTGGGGCCTTCTCACTGTGCAAAAGTGTTAACCACTACACCGCCGTGCAGCAGCCTACTTCTTGACATTTCACATCATCCAAATCTTTTCATCATGCCCAAGCAGGAATGCATGATGTTTTTATTTTCTAATCTGACTTGAGATCTCAACAGTTTTTTTCACTTTTATTTAGTTGTATTTTTTTCATATAACTTTTTTCCCATAAATATTTTATAGCTTTCCTGTTTACAGCACATGGATTATGTATTTATTATTAAATCTGTTTAACCACAGTCAGGCTGCACTTACCCTTTTCTCTGCAGCCTTTTTGCTACACATACAAATTGGATCTCGCATTTTCCAATAAAGTCAATCCATTTATCTCCTTGAGAAAAATTTCTGCACATTATGTACTGGGATTGCATCTTTCATGTGGTCTAAACTTTCAGGAAAGATGGGATCAATCAAGCAGCGGAAGAAGCCAAATGTTAGAGCGACGAAGTACATTTGCACAAAAAACATCCATGGCTTTCTTTTTTGTCAAAAAGTTGAGTAAAAAACAACAACCCCTCTAATTTAAAATCTAGTAAATAAAATCTAATAAATAAAATCTAATTTTGACTGTGATTAAATTGTTTTATTTATTTATTTATTTTCAGACATTGCGCTTATTGTTTCAAATCCAGGAGGGCAACATTTTTATATAAAATTGCCTTATATCTACAAAGTTTTAATGCTGAAAATAGAAAAAATAATATATTACATAGTAAATAATACAGAAAATAGACATTTTCAATCCCCCACCAACCTATAATTTATCCCATCACAGCTTGACTGGTATTTGACTGTATGTGCTGCAGTAAGGTTCACTTTTTGGACAGGGGCAAGTTTTCAACACAGCCTTGAGGCTTTGTCTCCCTCTAGTGGTAGGTGTCAGTACTACTCTGCAAACTGCAGGAACGTCCCAACGTATTTTCTAAACATATTGATCATGTCATATTTTTATTAATGAAAATGTGCATTATATGTCAAGCACTCAAAATTGAGTTAGAGAGTAAACCCGGTGACATTAAAATGACAGAATTTAGGACATCGTGATACGTGAACACACTGTATATTATAGAAGGTATGTGTTGTTCTTTTTACCTTAAAAATGCATTTTTAAAAAAGGCTTCTAAATAGAAAAATATATTCTGAATAGCTTATTTTCAAAGAATAACTTTTTACTAAAAAAGTCACGAAGATCACAGTTTGCCTTCACAAAACTACGGTGGCCTTGAAGTGCAATTGAGTATACTTGACTCAAACATCCCATTAGAGCAGTTAAAGTCCCACTCCGATTGTTTTTTTGAGCTATTGTAATAATTGTTCCCAGAGGTCTTTTAACTATGTTTATGCTGCTTTTAGCCAAAATTTAAAAAATAATAATTTTCAAAGTAATTTTCTAGGAAATAGTTTCTTCAGAGTGGCAGGAGTTTTGGGCGGGACTGTTGGCGTAGAGCAACCTCGCTTCCCTTTCTGTCACCCATTTGTTTTACACTCTCTTCCGCTAGCTTACAGCCCCTCATGACCCCAATCTAACATTATTGTTGAAAAAAAAATGGCGAGCAGTACTGGATCTATTCAGCTGTACAGACAAGGAAAACCAAGACAGACATGGATTTATTTGTTTACAAGTGGATACATCAGAATGGAGCTTGTGGCCCGTCGACTGTATTTCTACGATACAAATACGCTCTTTTTCAAACAGCATTTTATTTGTCTGCTCCTGATTCACAATGATTTGAATAAAGAAATACTCAGAAACGCAATTTTAAGCTGAATTTTCTGCAGAAATGCTCTCCATCATCAGAGAAATGCCACAAGAACATGTTAAAAGCCCAATTTCCATTGGAGAGGGTCCTTGAGTTACATCTAGTAGCCACTAGAGTGCACCATTTTTTTTTTATCTTACATTAAACTGGCAGAGTTAGAGGACAAAAAAGCAGAGCTATGGCTTATTGAAAGAGAGAAAAAGCAGGTCGTTGTAGAGGTTTGTGTGGGTGTGTTTTACTAGATGAGAGATGCTGATCGTCTTCTGGCTCGTCTTCTTTTTTCTTGCTCCTTTTTTCCCTCACTTGTGTTATTCCTCTGAGAACAAGCTTTCCTTAAAATAGATCATGTGTATGTAGTAGGGAAATAAAATATTATCAACTTCACTTATTCCAAATTCTAGGATCCCAGTGTGCATATCTATGGGATGGGTGGAAGAGGGGAGGTCGGACAAGCAGGATTAGGCATGTAGAAGCACAGCACCGTGGTGCCTCCTCCTGAGAAGGGGTAGATCTCATCCAAAGACAGAAAATCTCACGTGCCTGAAAGCGCCAGCAGGTGGGTGGAGTGTCCTCTGAGAGCATCTGGATGCTCGGCTTCACACGTGACGCTCAGATGTGATACGGGAGGCTGGAAGCATGTGTACCAGAACAGAACTGTTGTTTACACCCTCCTCGGGCTGATAGTGAGGCAGTGAGGAGTTGTCCAGCGTGGGAGGATGGGAGAGGAGTACGGAGGATGTCCTGAGAGATACTCCGGCTTCCCAGGCTCACAAAGACAGGTGTGCTGAGATAAAAACACACACACACACAGAGAAGGAAGGCAAAACACTTGTTACGGTGATAACAGCGGCAGATGCAACCGCTTGCATTTTTGTGGCTTTTTCCAAATAAATGTTTTATCAGAATACATTCACATAAAAACTTTCTGTACGGCTGCAGAAGCAACACAATCTTTGAGACCGTCGGATGACATAACAGCAAATTAAACAGAAAAATCCTATTTTTTTAAATTTATTTTTAATCAAAGTCGCTTCATTCGGTTCAGTACGAACTTAAAGCAAAGTAATGTGATGACACGTAAAATAAGGCAAAAAATTACTTCCTTCCATGGTTTTATGCTTTGATTTGTGATGTACAGTGTTTACAATGTAAAAAAAAAATATCAGAAACTGTAAGTATATTATATCTAATATGTTAGAAGTCCAATCTGATTGCATTTTTGCCAAAAAACCGCACACAAACCATCTGCCTTGGAGCGGCTGCTGTCTGTGACAAAAAGCAACAAACACATCTGCAACACATGCAACAGAGCTGAGCACAAGCACTGGTCATGCAGACGCAGGAAAACAAAGGGAGAGAAATGAAGTGTGATGCTGCAACACATTTTTAGCAGCTCTTTCATTTGAATAAAGTCTGTTTAGGAGCCATTTTTATCTGCTTATGTGGAGTATGTTTTAAAAAAAAAAAGGGGAAGAAAGACAAGCTGAAAAATTAAGTTATTTTCAAAGCAGAGACAAGAAACAGCATTGCACTTATTGCATAAAAACAAAAGACAAAATTGTCCATTACATTTGCAAAACAAGTACAGAAGTTTAAAAAATATTAGTGGGAAAGTAACTGTATCTTCCTGATTGAATGATGAATGGTCATAAATGGAGCCACTGTACCTTTAAGAGCCCTGAAGTGCTCTCCTGCTGACAGGTTAGTCTAAACTTGTATTCACACAGATCATAGCTATCCTGAACTCTGATTTCTTTTCCTTTGTCCAACAAAAGCTGCATTTCTTAGGCCTGACTTGAGCTGCTGGGAAGTTCATACCTGGAGGTTTGTTGGATGCAGACGTCATTCATGTGAGCATTCCACAAGTGGTAAGTAATGTAAGATGATTTCAATAAAGAAATTTGTATTTTTGGTGTGTTTTTAACATGTTCTTGTGGGATTCTTCAGATGAAGGAGGACATATACAAAGAAAATTAAGCTTAAAATTGCATATCTGAGTTTTTCTTTATTCAAAAAATCATATTTGTGACGTAGAAAATACACTGGGAGAGCCACAAGCTTATTGCTCCACTCCATTCGGATGCATCCACTTGTAGACAGCTAGATCTATATTTATCTACATGGGATCTGGCTCAAAGCTGTACGGCTGGATAGCTTCAATATTATTTGCCATTTTTGCTGCACCGATAATGTCAGGGAGTGTGAGTGGCTGTAAGCTAGCGGGCGATCACCTAAACAGACAGCTCTCAGCAACGGGGAGAAGAAGTGGGCAGGGTCGCTTCACGCTCACAACTCAGATACATTTCTAATGAACTCCTGCCACTCTACAGGAACTATGTTCTGTTTGTATGTTAAGGTTTTTTTTTATTTCAATCACAAAATAAAGACCACTGGAAACGCTTTTAAAATAGATTAAAAGAGGATGAAGGTTTTTTATTTAAGAGTTTAAAGGAATTCAAGAAAAACTTTTCATTTTTTATTGTTTGGATAATAGTAACTTTCACCTGAGTTTGAACATTTTACATGGTGTAGATATGACTGAAGCTCAGATTGCTTCTTGATCTTCTGTGTTGCAGAAACACTCATTCGACGGCTGCACTTCTGGCCGAACAAACATAAGTAGCTGACATGGATCCACAAACGGAAAGAACGTCACACCGGACCTAAAGCAACTTCAATTCTATGTCTGTTTTTTCTTCTTTCCCAACTCTGGAAATGTCTTTCCCCGTTTCTGGTTCAAGGGCTTGACACAAATATTGCAACAGTTGAAGTCCATGTCCTGGATACATCTGTATGTGGTGTCCCTTAAGGCGCTGCCTTCCAGCAGCAGTCCACGCCTTGTGAATCTCCACAAAATCTTTAATCTCCTTCTTTCAACGTACACTCAGGTCTATGGTGAACACCTCTTTATACTTTTTCTTAATGCTCTGGGCTACAGCGCTCAGTGAAAAGCCAGCATCTTTAGCAGTAAGCTTAAGTTTTTCTTTGTTGGGGAGTCAGTAATCCTGTTCTTAACATATGTCAGATCTGCAGTCTTCTCTGTGTTTTTACTTGGATTAACAGAGCAGAAAAAGGCCCCAGAAATGTTTGCATGCATTTGAAATTCTCTATATGATTGGCCTGACTCCAAAAGTTAACTTTTTAATGATATTATATTATTACTGAGAATCAGAATTTTGAACCTTCACATAAAAATGATCAAATCCAAAGACACAAACAGTTAAATACATCAATCTAAACCAGTGTAGAGCAAAAAGGAAGCACTGATGATGAGATAAAACTGAATGGCACAAAAATGGAGATTCAGCTAAAAGTTATCCTCATTTGATGACCATAATGTTTAGAATATGGACAGACAAGAGTTTAATCTGTGTTAGAATCCAGAAAATTGCTTTCAGTTATCACTCACACATGACTTTTGACTCCTTCCACTAAAAGGTTATTACCATTCAAGTAAATCCTTTCTTTCATTGAGTCACTACAGAGCCAAAAACTGGATTTTCAATAGACTGGTTGTCAATTTTAAATCCAACTAAAATGAAACCAGAGGTCTTGTTTTTAACAAACACTCGTAATTTTCTGAAATACATGCGGCCGGTGAAAAATTTACTTCTTGGCCGGACTTATTTTGAATGTTGAAAAATGTGTGGCAAATCGTGAATTCTGTCCTTGGCCACTTATTTTGTTTAGGGTCAGGCCCAGACCGAGAGGAAGGGTTAGGGTTTGGAGGCCTACGTGTGACCAACAGCAAAATTTAACCTCGGAAGCTCTTGAAATATATTTTTCCACCTAAGTTATGTACCTATCTGACATAAGTCACAGATATGAGCTCTAAAGTAATGAGAGTCAAAACCAGAAACATTTTCACAAAAATGTTTTTGTAGTCTACTGGTGAAGAAGAAAGGTATAGTTAGACCTCAACATTTTTACTAATGTAAATTCTGTTTACATTTTTTGACATTTTAATTAAATGTTCAGTTTAAAAAAAAAAGCAAGTACCGGTAATCTGTAATCCAGCTACAGGGAATGACAGACCTGTCAGCCTTGTGTGGAAGCTGCAGGAGATCTAGAAAAGTAGTTGGAATTTCAGGAGAATGTCAGAAGCACGATTCCAAAGCCAGATTTGGTCTTTTCATATGTTTAGGTGCTGTTTGTTTATTATTTTTATATGATGATCTAGATGCATGTAAACCATGTGGGACAAAGAATAAAAAGCATGATGATGCAAACTTTCTATGTAATGTAAGTGGACATTGATTTTTTTTTTCTTTTAGCTTCTATTTCATGTACATTACTTTTCTCTTTTTAAAAAACAGTGTACACCAGTTTGGTAATGTTTTGAATGCACCATTCAGTTAACCCTGCAAAGTTGCTCTTTTGAAGTGTTTTTTAACCGTGAACCTGTCGTTTTTTATACAACTGTCAATATTATTTCCATTACTATATATTTTACCATTTTTCCCCTATTTTTCTTAAACTCTGTCAAGCTCAAATGTGTTTAGCTTGCTTTAGAATGTGCAGAATGAAAATGTTATTTTTTGGTTTTTATTGTTTCTGCATTGAAATTGATTTTTTCTGCATGTATATATATATATATATATTTTTTTTTTTTTTTCTGTGAGAACAGAATGTATCATTGTTCAGCTCCACTTAGCAAAACTAAACTACCTTTATGAACTGTGACATGTGCATGCATACTAGGTTGTGTGGAAGCTTTATAGTTCAATAGGCCTGGGGAGAAGTTACATCACATGTTGAGTATTAGGAAAAAACAAATGAGATCAAAGGCTCTGACTATACATAAATCATGAGTCACCTACAGAGTCTCTCCATGTATAAATCCTGAACCAGGTACTCACATGTATGTCACTTCCTGAGTCTCTTTTAGCTGTCGAAACATAGTTATGTTATCAAGGAAGTAGGAGTACCTCAAATATTGCTATTTGTAATGAGGGACTGAAAAAAGATCTGTATGATGAAAAAAATGTATTTGACTAGCTGCATAAATCTACTTGAATTTCTGATATGGATCTAAGCTGTGCATGCTAATATCTGTCCTTCAGTTAAGTCAGTCTCATCTAGGTCACTCACAGCCAGCATGCATGTGCACGTGTTTGTGCAAAACTGTGAATGCATGCACCAGCTGGGACTGTTGCTGTCCTTAAATAAAAAAAAAAAAAAATAGAATGTTTCTGATCACACACATAAAAAACACAAATTAGTGATCAATACTGTGGACGAGCAGTTTTGTTCGATAAAAAAATTCTCAAAATCTGTCTTAAAAACATTTTTACCTGACATAACGTAATAAACATACAAATGTATTTGAAAGTTAACTCATTACTCCAACAAGGATGTTCTTGTACTTAATAAAAAAAAAACAATGTAAAAAAATACAAATTTAACAATAAAATACAAATTGGTCAATTTAATCTATTTTTATTGATTAATTTTAGGAAAGCCTTTTTCTTTTACTAACGTAGACATGTTGGACTTTCTAAGCTGTTTGGCTCATTAGGTAGTTTTATATCAATATTCTTCCAATCATTGATGTGCTGTCACAGGAGGCAGGTGAGACTGTGCTTCACCAGCAAAACATTCCTTAAAAATACATTTAAAAAATAATTTTAAAAACTGTTTTTTGTTAAATATATAAAAATCAAATATCTTTTAGATATGTCTTTTTTATGATTACCTTTTTCTGTGTGGGTTTCCAATTTTTTTTTTGGTAAAAAAAAAAGCAGCAAATTTATGAGTTCCCTGTTCAAATATGTGAGACAGCGTCTCGCATAGTAAGGAAGGAGCAGCCCATGCCTCACCAGCGCTGCACACACTGACTGGAGCTGCAGTTGAGACATGCGCTTTACTAATTCGGTCTTTTTTTATCATCATAAAGGACACTTTATTTCAAAATGACATAATTTGCTTATTTCTTGACATCTGTCTGATTACATTGGTGCCACTTTGCAACTCATTTAGTCTTTTTATCTGTTAAAAATGCGCTTTAGAAATACACTAGGTCAGAGGACGCTGGTGAGCCCGGATAATGTAACACCGTGGCTAAAGAATATTAAAATTAGCTGTAGCAAGTCAAGTGCAACTGTCCAGTTACTGTTTTATATAGCATTATTTTCTAAATGAATACATTTTTAAACCCCTAAACTCTGAAATTTGTTGAGACATGTCACTGGTAGTGATCTCCACCAAGACAGAAAGATTTTAAAACTGAAGAAAGAAAGGAAGACTTCTACAAACAGGTTTTTAATGCATTTCTTCAGAAGGAGTGACCATGGACATAAACCAAGGAAGTGACACACTGACTTCATTTATAAGTAAAAGTAGGTCAATTTTAACAATTTTGGTGATTTTTATTTCTGTGCTACAGTTTGTAAACAGAAGAAAAATGTTGAAATGAAATTGAAAACAACACGCTTCAACTGCTGTCAATCAAAGGGTGAATAAGCTACTTTGTAGGGTTCACACATTTGTAATTCAAACTGATGACGTCAGTGCCTGCCCAGCTGTGAACCTCACCACACGTAACTGCTTCCAATTATGAGGTTAATAAAAGGTTGGCCTGTCTCACTGTCGGGGGGTCACCTCCACCTCCCCTTGCATGAGCTGAGGATGGCTTTGCCCCATTTTGAAGATGTGCCTGCCTGGGGGCTCTTCCTTATTACAGTATCCCTTCCAGGACTTAAATGTTTAGTGAAATGTAAGTTTAAAACATTTACTAATAGAGTCCAACTAAATAGCTGTCATTACTGCCACTCGTAGACTTTTTAGTGCATTTAGCAGCGGTTGTTTCACAAAGCAAGTTTATTTAATTAAACCTTATTTGTTGCATATTGAACTCTTATTCGAAACCCTATTAAATGCATTGTCTTATTTGATTATCCCAAATCCCCCCCTGCAGTCTGTCAGAGATGTCACAGAGACTGTCAGGTACCATCAGCTGCATTTAGATTTTGCTCTTTCTTTGACTTGCATAATTTACTAAAGAATAACGATGGCAAGTTCCTTTCTGTTGTGACAGAATGGAAATTCTCAACTGAGGTCTGCATTTTGCATAACACACATCCCTTTTAGCACAAGACTAACAGATTTTTATTGACTATTCATAGAATATAGCAGGGATTTCCCATTGGATGTGGGTGATTGTTCTTTTGTCCTGTAAATGGTGTTGGATCACTGAACAATCCTTTTATTCATCCTTTCTGCTTGGCAGCAAAAGAGTTGTAAAAGGGCCGTTATCAAAGGCAAATAAGAGAGCAAAATGGAGATGGACCATAGACAGCATAAGATGAAGGAGAAAAAAAAGACATCCATACAAAAAGTCAAAGTCGAGGTACAAATACACGATCATCACCTTAAAGTAGAAACTATTGGTGTAAATGGATATTTTGCATACTTAATATTGTACTAAAGTATTATTAAAACACATTTTTCTTTTTACTACAAGAAATGAAGAAAGGACACATTAACACTTATAATAAGAGTGATTTTGAAAAATAGTTTTTTGTGATTCTCCCATTTCTGTGGTCCAATATACTGTATAATGTTGTGTCTCTTTTCTATAATGGGGGGGCTGGTACGAGTTGACCTGTGGTTTATCAAATAACACATGACGTGTGTGTGGTTTCAAAAACGTTGCTCAATAAATTAACCATTTTGAGAAATGGTAATGCTCTTTTACACATTTGTCTGGGTACAAAAACACATCAACGTGTGGCCTTATCATCCTCTCACTGCAAAAAGAATTTAGAATTTCTGCTTCCACATCCACAGGATCATTATCAAAAAGGCATGCCATACTCAGGACTCTCACTGAAAGAAATGCACCTAGAGTGTGACCTGCTCCAGGGCAAGTTATGTTGACAGAATAAGTTTCTATGGTTACATGCATACCTTCTGTCACCTTTTAGGTGACAGTGCTGGTACTCAGTTCATTTGTAAATAAAAATTGCACATCACCATATGTAAGTAATAATCCCATCAACTAATCAACCAATCAAAAAAAATTGTGTCTAATAGATGACTACAATAATAGCTAGTGACAGCCCTAGTAGCTACACAAGTTTCTACATAGCTCTGTGTACAAAATGCGTGGCTACTGAATGCATGTTGAAAGTTAACCCAGGAATAACTTTGACCAATCGGAGACTCTGACTTGATGATGATGTTTGGATAGAGTTTTTTTTATTTCAGGAAAATGCCAACTGTTTCAAAATTGAACATGGAGGAGAAATTAATAGTTGCAGTTTGAGCCCGGCCAGAATTATGACACCAATTATTTAATATGTCAGAATAGAGCTGTAAAAGAAAAGGTAAGAATTGTGAGATTTGCACCGCTTTAACATTTTGCACCATGCCTCTTCCAATTGTAGGCGGTGGACATGCACTGAGAAATAGAAGAGAAAGAAACTCTTCTTTTCTTATCCAATGGGGTATAATGATTAATTTTAATGATTCGAGTCATATCATACTTTGTGGTTGCTGATACGATTCATAGTCAATATTGGTTCATTTTGAACGATCTGATTCACTGACCTAAAATGGATCCAGGACACCTTTCGCCAAAAATTCAACCAGTGAGATACAGAAATAAATACCTGGGTACTGAACAGTGCAGGTAAAGCTTTCAGATTCCTCGTATTTCTTGCAAGATAATTTGTCGTAAACTAAATATGTGTACAAAAAAAAAAACAAGTAAGCAAGAATTCATGGCAAATCCATTCACATTTAGTTTAATATAGTTCAGCCCATTGCTGTTTTTCCAAATAAAAATAGTACAAACAATAATACATACAATTTTAGAACATTCTACCACACTGTATGGTCAAATGTCTTTGCAAAAGGTATGTGTTTCCACACAATGGATTTAACGATGGCTTGATCATTTTTTTTTTTTTTTTTTTTTGCTGCTATCACTTGGTAGTTTTTACTTTATCGGAAAATAAACCTACCATGCCTCAGTCCAAATGGTACTTTTCAGAATCAATTTTAAATATTTATTTCATTTTGAAACGATTTTATAACTGTACAGTTCAACAAGATTAATAACTTGCCTCAGACGGTTTGATTGTAAGAATATAACTCGATTAATCGTTATACCCCTATTATCCAGTGTGAACACCATGGGCGCATTCATGCACTTGCGTTTAGTGCATTCTTGCACACATGAAATGCCTGGTATAAACGTAGCTTAAACCTAACCAGGAATGATCCTCCTCTGCACATGGACGCCAGGTCCCTTTGTAAGGTCTGACCCATGGCTCATGCAAACGTGTTCCAACAAAGCATGAAAACAAGTACAAGTGTGTACATACACACACAGTTATTCGACAGGTGTTTTTTGACCTACACTAACCGAATTACACAAGTGTTTCTGCAACTATTTCGGAGTGAAATGTAAGCTGACGTCACGCAAGACGTTTCCTATTGATGAAAGAGCGAAAAAAGTGAGCTGGAGCGTGTCTCTCTCTCACTGGCCGTCGACGAAGAAAAAGAGGAAGCGGAGGGAGGAGAGCCAGTGAGACAGCAGCAGCACTTCCTCCGCTCACGGCCAGCGGAACATCTGAAGTAACACTTTGATAGTAATAATAATAATAATAATAAAAACAATAATAATAATAAACTAAAAGAAGAAGAAGTAGGCGGGAAGACGCACATTGTCCTCCAGTTTTTTTTTTTTTTTTTGGCTTCCTTTTTGCTTCAACAACTTGCGGAGATCATCATTAAGACGCTCGGAGAATGGCAGACTCGGCGGCGGCAAACAGCGACGGGGAGGACGGACCCCGCCAGCCCATGCGCGGCTTCGCTCGGCAGGGAGCGCTCCGGCAGAAGAACGTCCACGAGGTGAAGGACCACAAGTTCATCCCGCGCTTCTTCAAGCAGCCCACCTTTTGCAGCCACTGCACCGACTTCATCTGGTGAGCAGCGCACATGCATGCTGGGAATACATGCTTTAGTTTTATACAGTGACAAACAGAATGAGCATATTAAGCAAAAGGGGTCAACCCCCCACTAAAGCATCATTGATGGGATCACACTGTTGGATTACATCAGGAGGACTTCCCAGGTTTCAGTTTGTCCCAGACCCTGATTTAGCACATCTAAATTGTGTGTGTGTGTGTGTGTGTGTGGTGGTGGTGGTGGTGGTGGTGGTGGGGGGTGTCGGTCATTTCCCTCAAAGCCTCTAAAAGACATTAAAAAAATTATGCTATCGTCACATCAGTTCATCTATCTATCTTCGCCTTTGATCTATTTGATATTTCTTGGAAGTTTTAAGGCACTCTAACCTCTGCATTTACCAGGCTTGGGCTTTATTTTGAGGTTTATGTGTGTGGGTTGCGGGGGATGGGGTAATTTTATTGCTTTAGTTAATTGTGAATTTTTGTGGCGCTATCACGTTTTGGTGGCAGTCACAGCATTTGAGGGGCATTGCTCCCTCTTGCCCTTGCCTATATTCAGCCTCGGTTTTTCCCAAAATAAACATAGGTCCATAGTCTTTTTCTGCACTTTCAGGTGCTATATTTGTAAGGCAGAGCAGAAGGTGGGCGCACCAGTAGAAAGAAAGAGCTGCAGACCATTGTTTGATGGTTTTAAGTTGGCAGCGGAACTGAAGAGAGGCTGAGAAAAATGCTGTGCAAATACATGATGAACAGCTGCCAACTTGGAGCAGTTACACAAAAAACAACTCAGGCAACTTCAGCCTGTTCTCCATTCTCCTCCTGCAGGTCACATGTGCATCAATTGAGTTTTACCACAGCCGACACCAAATTCAAAGCTGCAGTTTCACTTTGTTTGCCACATTTATCACCAGCTGTGTCAGACGGATGACTTATGGTGTGTGACAAGCTTTTTTAATTTGTGAATGGCTTCATGATCTGACCTAGAAGATGGACTAATGGAGTGGTCCGACTGGCTGTGGGTCCACGTAACATATCTGATCTATCTGGGTCAATAAGCAGACTGAAAAAGAACAATGGGGCACTAACAGATTTTACACCTGTGGAGATGATCTATTTGCAGTCACAATATGAAAATGAGCTGGCCCAAGTGTGTGTGTGTGTGTTCTTTCATGCATGTGGACACACGCATACATCCAAGTGTTCCTCTCACCATTTGACAAGGTGTAGTTGACCATTTCACCCTGAAGGAGCTAGAGTTCTTACCAATTCAATGGCATATGTGGGTGTACACACAGTGCTGGTTTTGCTCTAACTGAAAATCCTAATTTTTCTCTTTTTTTGGCATATATGTGTGGATATACTGAACGTGTCAAAAAGGCACACGTTTGTTAGCACAAAGCCCTAAATGAATAGCGTACATTACTTTTAGTCTTTGTAATTTGCATCCACACTGTGGGTATAATTGCTTTCTGTCTCTGTTTTCTCCACAGGGGTTTCGGCAAGCAGGGCTTCCAGTGTCAAGGTACGTCAATTAAAAGCACACACCTACACAAGTTGCTGGTGCGACATATTATGTATAACCATTTCTTTCTTGACAAACCTTCAGAGACTATTCTTATCTTCTTTTCATCTCTGGTATGTTTTTGTCGTTTTGACTTTTCATCACGACAACAGAATATTGCAAGTTTACAGAAAAATGACATTTAGAGAAACAATAAAATAGATTTGTTGAACGGAAACTTTAACCCTTTAACACCTAAGATGTCTCCATTAGCACCTAAATAACACACGTTCTTACTGCAGCTCCTCAACCCTTTACATGATTAACGCAAACCAGCTGATTTTGACCTAGAGAAAAGCAGCTTTTCATATCGACTTTGCACAGATATGCAACACATTACTAAAGTAACGTGTTGCATAAAGGCACAAGGTTACTTTTCTCTGACTCAGAATGCACTATTATTTTCATTGTGTAAATGCTTGAAGGGTTACTCGTGTCAAAAGACTGTCAACACTGGAGCTAAAGCTCTGGTGCTAAAGGGTTAAAAGTACGTACATTTTTACAGCTAATGTAAGAACATAATTGATTTGTGCCACAAGTGCTTTCTTTTGAATTAGGTGAAAAAGTAGCTGCATTGTAATGGTGATCAATTTCTAATGGCTAACCGTAAACATCGTGATGCTTACATATGAAAATATATTTGTTACATTTCTGATCAGAAGCATATAATATTGTGTAATATTCACTCACTGAATGGGAGAACTGAACTGAGTGATCCCACCCCCCTCATATTTGAACTAGGAAGTTCCTAGAAACCAAAATCCCATAGACTTCCAAAGAAATAAACAGCTAAAAGTCAGTCACATTTGTCAGAATAACTATTCTTACTCTATTTTTTAACATGTTCTTGATAACTCAATTTTTTCTGTAGTGCAAGTTACTCAAGTTATAAACTTCCCAATAAGATACCTTAATAGAATGATGTGGTCCTACGTTGAACGTTTGAAATGTTTAATATATTTTTTCTGTAACCAATGATGAGCCCGCTTTCAAGTGGTATGGGTGTGGATTTCCAACAATTGTAGTTCTGATTGATGAGATGGGTTGCCATAGAAACGCTGACTGAGACTGACTTAGACCAATCACTGGCTACTGACAATGTCTGGCTTCAGCATAGTGTCGTCCGTATTGTGAAAAAATGAATTGAATTAATTTTGTTGGAGTTGGAAGTAAACCATTTTTTATGGGTGATTTCACACTCATTCTATCCAGTTCTTATATACAATCAATGCTAATATTAAAATGTCAAAAATAAAAGAGATCTGAAATGTTTTTAGACTAAAAGACATCTAACAGTTAGAGGCATGATTGGAAACAAAAGTGGCTGGAAGTCAGTTCATCAAGTGTCCACTAGGGGGATTGTTACACAATCTGTTTACTCTAGTGCAGGGGTGTCAAACTCCAGGCTTCGAGGACTGGCCTCCCGCTGGTTTTCCAGAAATCCAGCCTTATTTGCTGCTGATTACCTGGATCAGGTGGGTTTGGCCAATAAGGAGTCTGAATAGCAGGTTGTGGGAAAACAACAGGACACCGGCTCTTGAGGTTTGTATTCTGACACCCCTGCTCTAGTGTGAAATGGCTCAACTTTGCAATTGAAAACAACAAGTTTGCTGTCTGGTTCCTAAACCCTTTTGCCTGTGTGTTTTATTTTACCACCTGAGGCAACAGTTTTTGAGTTTTTTAAAGTATCTTATTATTTTGATTTGAAATTGAGAAATAAAAAAAAATCTTTGTGCGTGGTATTTTGATGGACAGATGCAACTTAGGACCTTTGTAGAGAGGCTGTTCCAGTAACTGTCAGGCCGAAGTCATTGTGTCAGCTGTGACATTGAGCAGAAAATATCACAAAATTTGCACCTTTTGTGCTGCACTTTCTCACACTGCACTCCTAAAGCAGACTTATCCTTCTGAAAATGCCACACTGTCACAAGAATTGCCTTTTAAAGGTGGTACCACCTAAAAGAACTTACCAAACAAAAAAAAAAAAAAACCACAAAGAAGTAAACCAGCAAGTCCCTTAATTTCAAAACAGACCAGAGTTCAGGTGAGTTTTCACACTTGCCAAACAAAGCAGAGTCCTATTTATATGCTGAGCTGTCAGAAAGTAATGATGAACCCCAGTTCCACTGCCTGCATAGTGCACTTAACTCCTCATAGAGATTTTTAAAGAAAATGTCTATAAAGGTACAAGTAATGTACAAATGTATTACTCAGAAAAAATGCATTATGGAAGCAGGCACTGTAACACAATTCCTTTGAATGTGCAGCCTCAAGCCTTGATATATTAAGATAAAAATGCAGCTATTAGGTTTGGACACTAATGTGAAAATATTTCTAATTTCTCTTTTTAACTATTCCAACATGCTAAATAAAGCTGTCAAGTTTATTTTAAAAAGTTTTGCAAGGCTTTCAAAAGTGGTGTGATCAGGTTTGTTAAGGACCGTTCTTAAGTACTATATTTTCCGCACTATAGGGCGCTATGGATTATAAGGCGCACCATCAACAAATGGTCTATTTTTACTTACATACAAGGAGCAACGATCTATAAAGCAACGTTCATACCGCCTTCGGCAACCACTTTTAATGAACAGTAGAAGTAAACGGGCATATGTGCACGTTTCAGGCTTTCACATTCAAAACTCTGGCATTTAAACATTGCTATCCAAGTTTCTACAACCGTTTTCAGGGTCTATGTACAAAACATGTGTCCATTGAACGCCTGTTGAAAGTTAAACCAGGTCGAACTTTGACCAATCAGAGACCCTGATTTATTAGTGACGTATGGATGGCGTCATCCCTTCACATAAAACCAACCGCTGGAATATTGATCATGGAGGAGAAATTTATTATTTGTGCCTGGCCAAAATTATAGGACACCAAGTCTATCATATATTGGAATAGAGCTGTGAAAGAAAACGCCTTGAGCAAGATTCATGAGATTTGCTGCACTTCATCATTTTAAGACAAGCCTATTCCAACTGTAGGTGGTTGACATGAAAACAGAAAGAAAACAGTAGAAAAAGAAGAGTCCCTTCTCTGCTTGTCCAGTGTGAACACTGTGGGCTAAACCCATGTTTTAAGAACATGCTGAACGCGCAATATGCCCGGTGTGAACGTAGTATTAGGCGCATTAATTGAGACAAGAGTCAGTGATAAATCTGTCAGGCAATCAGGCTTTAGTAATTGTTCATAGTAACTCTAGAACTTGTTAGTAACACACTACATGTTATCTGCTTTAGAAGCGTTAGCCACGTTAGCTTATTCACAGTACCTGTCACTTTCAACCTTGTTTGCAACATGTAAAAAAAACAGACTGATTCCATTAAAACAAATGTTATTGCAATTCCTCTAACTCGCAATCTTAGTAACTCAGCAGTTAGTAACTCATTTAAAAAAACAGTCCGACATCACTACATGTTAACCACATTAGCGTCTTCACAATAACACCCTACCTTGCTTGCAACTCGTGAAAAAACAGACTGACATTTTACCTCTCAAAATCGACATCTTCGACATCAGTAAGCACAAGCGGAATTAATCCATGTATAAAGTCCTCTAGATTAAAAGGCTAACTGTCGGTTTTTGGAAAAAAATAAATAAATAAGGGTTTTAAGTGCAGAAAGTATGGTAGTTTCATAATTTTGTATTTTGTGATGTGTTACTCTAAGTAAAAAAAAATAATGAGATATTTTTAAGACTTTTTTCTTGTCAACATTTAATAAAGTCCCAGATGTGTCTGACAGATCAACCTTGGCTGAAATTAGGTCATGCAGCAGGATAGTTACCCCAAGCATACAGCAACTCTTCAACAGAATGACCACAAAGGGAAAAGACTCTGTTACTCTGCCCTCATCTCATTTCGGCTTTAGTTTGATACTAAAACTAAGTGCACATGAATAAATGTCTACATTTATTTAACAAAAGGAAGCCAAAATTTCTTCTAAATTGAATTTTTTTAATCTATAAAACAGTCGATTTATCAAGTAATAAGTCTGTTTTTTAACACTTTTTTTTTTGAAAATCTGTTGTCATTAGTTTCAGTGGATTATTTTAAAATTGAATGGGAGAACTTTCTGATACCAATTTATTAACAACTGAGAAAATGTGTCTTTTTGACATTAAAACATTAGATATTTTCTGACATTTGTATTAATATTTTTAGAGACAAAATGCTTTTCTCTATAACCACCTACAATATATTTCCCCAAAATTCTTCAATGCCTTTCTGATGATACAAATTGTTGCAATCTTGCCAGTGACACTGCAGTCCTTTTCTGTTGACTAGAATTCTAGAATATTCTGTTGACTAGACTGTCAAAGCTGCTCAGTTATATGTGGCCAAAATCTGAGTTTAATCTTCATAAGGACAGATCTGAAGAGGAGGCAGGACAGGTGGGCTCACAAATGTTGTCCTACAATAACAATCATGGGATGTTTTTCAAAAAATATATTTAAAAAAATGAATACATTCTCACTTTTTTAAAAGAACAGTTTGGATGGTGTTTCCCATATTTGGCTGACCTTTGAAAGAGGTTTAGAAATAAACTAATGTGAACACATAATGTCTGTCATTCCCTATGTACAATACCTTGGATGAACATGTGTTTCTTCCATTTTAGGAGTGAATACTTTAATTCTATTCTGTTTCACAATAGAACACTTATTTCGTCAGCTTCGTTTGGCAAGTATTAAAGCTTACCTGAACGTTGGAGTGACCTAAACAAGCTTGAAGTTTGAGTTGAAATGCAAATGGTGCAGTGTGAATGCAAACAGAACTTGGGTGCACATGCAAACCTAAGGGAGTAAGATACACAAACTGTGCAACATGAGAGGAAATGAGTCTAAATATCACAAAACATTGGAAAGAACCTTATGCATAAAGACAGTGTAGTGAGGAGGTGAAGACTTTGGTTTTTGTTTCTCTGGGTTTGGTCAAACCTTGTTTTTGGAAGTACAGCCCCAGAAAAGCTTGCTAAAACTACATATCAGGTGGCTGATCCACTCCACATTCCAGTTCACTCTTGATTGGGCCATGTGCAAAAAGGGAAGACAATAAGGTGTAAAGTTTTTCTATGTTATCCTCCCATTTAACCCATGAACACCGGAGATGTTGCTGGTGACACCGAAATGACACTCGCTCTTTGATGGGGTGGCCATGGTGCAAAGGTAGAGTGGTTAACCTCTGATCAGAAGATGACAGGTTCCGTTCCGACCATTGACTGTATGATATAACTGGACCAAGTGACCTCTCCCTCCTCGTGTTACAAACAGAAAGTACCTTCTGGCTCCAAGACTCCAAAATCCCAAAGACTTTTACTGAAAAATATACAGCTATTACTCAGTCATTCCATTTGTCAGAATCATCATTCTCTCTCTCATACTTTTTTCTTAACATCTTCTTGCTAATCCTAATCATTAAATTTCTTTCTTTATCGTAAGTTATTCAAGTTATAAACTGGCCAATCAGATGCCTCAGTAAAAGCATGTGGTGCCTGCTGGCCCCCACCTCAAACCTTTGATTGACATATTCTCCTGAGCCCCGCTTTCAGTGGAAGGAGTAGGACTCCAAACAAGCTCATTGATTGGCGGCAGTATTTGCCATAAAAAAGGTTGACTCAGACCGACTTGGATCAATCACTATCATCTGACTCAAACGTCCGTATCGCAGAAAAGTGGCGACTCAATTGGCTTTGTTTTGCTGGAGCCGGAAGTAAGGCATTTTCTATGGGTAAAGTCACAGCCATTTCCAGTTCTATTATAAAGTCAATGTTCCGGCCTTGCTCACCCATGTTTTGAGGTGTCCTTGGGCAAGACATTGAACCCCACATTGCTGCTAGTGGTTATAGGTTGGCGCCAGTGTGAGGTAGCGGAGCCACCATCAGTGTGTGAATGTGTATGTGTGTGGATAAAGAGGACTGTGACTGTAAAGCGCTTTAGGCCTTCATATAAGATAGTAAAGCATTATAAGTATACACCATTTACCATAGTGTAACTCTAATCGTTTACTAACCTAGTGTTGCATAACAGCGCAGTTTTTTACGTCAGAATCAGCTGATTTATGTTGATTTTGTGAACACTTCTCTACTTTAGTGTTAATTATAAGCGTAAGGCTGCTTTTCTGTGCCTCAGAATCTGCTGGAATTACATTAATTATGTAAACTGTTGAAGAGCAACAACAGCCAGAAGAACGTAAAGGGTTTAAACCAAGTGTGTTGTCGCATTGTCAAAACAACAAATATAAACATGCACGGGCCTGTTGGCATCCATTATTGTTGTAAAAGGAAATGTTGTTTTCGTGCTGCACATCATACATGTCACACCTTTTGACCACAAGGAGTCCGATTCCACAGTAGCCTCGTTCATGGGAGCGTGCTCTAACAAGATGGGAGGTGGAACAAAAATGAACTGTTGTTGTGCTTTTATTGTGTAACAAGTGGGCCTTACTCTAAACAGGTTCTAGATGCAGCTGATGAGGTTTAGAAGCGATGTGCCTCTAAGCCATACTCAAGCGTCTTGTGGCTTCATTGGTGACAAAGTATGATAGCTTTTTGTACACTGTGGTCTTTGCCGTTATAGATCACAGGCATCAAACTGTAATTTCCTGTTTTAATATTTACACACGTACTTTTTAGTCTGCCAGAATTACTTCGGAGTTATAAAACACAGAAATTAAACCGCTCAACTTTTGTCGAATTAGCATTAACTGTCAATATTTATAGTAGACATTAGATGGTTAATCCTCCCTTTACTCCAGCTTAAGAACAAACTTAATTGGATTTAAAATGACTTCTCGACTTGACATTAAAGATTGTGTTGATCACTTAATCTTTCAAACAGATTAACCTTGAAAACTTCTCTTTAACCTATTTGGATGGATTTGCATAAGATTGCTGTGTTTGTTATCCAGCAGTAAAATTAGTCTTGGATAAAGAAAAGCCATTTTTTAAAATTGTGTTGAGTTTGTAACACAGTTAGACACTGAAATACTAATGCGTTGAATAAAATTTGTTTTAAAGCATAAATGGTATATATATATATAATATGTGGCAATAAATTAATTGCCACATTCAAATTGGAAAGGTATTACATTCATCACACTTAAATTAGTGTCAGAAAATGGAGCAATAAGCTTACGCTAAGTGCCTCTACCACTGATGGGAGATAAGGTTAGAGGTTATAGTTAGCTCGTCTTGGATCCTTTAGACAAAGTGTCACTTGCTGGAGTGGTGAGGCGTTCTGAGGCATCTTGTGGTTTTATCTACATGAAACATTTGACATCCCTTCACTATTTTGACTAGAATTTACATATTCTTCTCAGAAAAATGAGTGCTTCTTTTCTTTTGGGCCTTCTTCTTTCTTCCCCTTGTTCATTGCACCGTTCAGCAGACTTGGCGCCCTCCTCGCCGCTCATGCCACAGAAAACAATCCAAATGCAGGAACATGGCAAAAATGTGGAGGAGCTCTTGGCATTTGTATTTTTATTCAATTTGCTTGAAGTCTTTTCTTTTTTTAACCACTGTATTAACAGCCAGTTGGTTGTTCAAGGATTTTCTTGTCTCTTAGCAACAGTGAAAACCCTCAAATCCAACCTTCTATATGCTGTAGGATGAAAGAGATGCTGTTCCATGCTTCACTAAGGGTGTGTGTGTGTGGGGGGGGGGGGGGGGGTTGCTGGTAATTAGCGCATATGTACACTAAAGGTGCAAAAACTATGCTTTGAGGGATGCATATGGTTTACTGTAAGGATAAGTTTGAAAGCATCAGCTGTTGCTAGAATGGCATTCAAGGTGAAATGTGGTGCATTGATTATGGAAAAAAAAATCTTAAATTTACTATTTTAAGTCTAAGTTGAACTTGATGTAACTGTTTGTCAAACAATATGCAACAGCATTCATTGACTTTGTGTTTTTAGTGTGTGTGCATGTGTTTGCACTTCTGACCCAAGCTGGTCTTTGACTGTTTAGTCTACTTGGAACAGGGTATCACTGCCTGGGAGATTAGGGAGAAAGGGAATTCCTCTGCAAGGTCACATAGAAACAACTCTGTCATGCTCACACAACGGACGTACATAGACATAATGAGCTGAGATGAGAAAACTCGATGTGTTTGCAAAGTTAGTTCCCAGACAACAGCAAAAGAGAGCGTGAAGCTATGGAAATAGTTTAATTCATCACAAAATTCCACATTTGAATTGTTTAGTGATGTCCTCCTTTTTAGTTTTTGATCCTACTGCATGCCAGGAAATTACATAATACAATACAGAGAAACTACACATCTTGACACTCAGACTTTATGGTTTATTCTGTATGTTACAAAGTCATGTTGTCATATGGGCCCTGGTTCTCTCATATATTTGTATGCAAAACTCAGCTGGAAAAACTGCTTGGTTTTTCAAAGATGTAAGGTAAACGATAAGGAAGGATGTGGGAAAATGACATTTCTTTATAGCAAACATGATAAGATATCTAGATTAACAGGAAATATGCTGTGGCTTTGAGATGTGGGTCTATTATTTTTTTTTACCACTTTTTAAAATTGTTTTGTTTTATGTTAGATTAACTAAATTACAGTGTGAAAATTAAATTGGAAGTCAAGTTTAGTGTTGACTATTGAATTTATATTCAGGAGACTCAAGAACCCATTCACGCTCAGACAGATTTTCAATAAACCCTACTGATTTTAAAGTAACAATAGTTGGATTAAGGATAAAGTCCCATTGCAAATAAATAAATACAATAAAAAAAGTGAAGACACTAAAATGACCTGACTGAAGAGCATTTTATTTAAAATAAGACGATACATCTAATTTGGTGCTGGGTATTTCTTCTGGTTCCTGAATGTGAGCAGGATCACATTTCCCTTAGATTTTTTTTCAATTTTAGTGCTAAAAACATTTATTTTGTGTATGTTTTATATATATATATATATATATATATATATACACACACTTTTTTAAAGGTCAAAACTGACAAGAATTTTGTGTTTTCCTCGAAACTTGTACAAAATTCTGACTATGATCATTTATATTAGTGTGCGTCCATAAATTTGTGTTTCAGTTTTTTGGTTCTCTGAGACAATAGAAAAAAGCTGGAGCCTGCAGTGTTTCCAGAGTTTCTGTAAACAACAAATACCAGTGCCTCGATGTGATTCTGTTGTTCTGCTGAAGGAGTGTGGGACTCACAGAGCGCTAGCAGCTCGTGTAATATTATGCAATACCACCAGGAAGTGATTGCCTGAGCTGTGCGTGCGTTTCTTGCAAACTGTGATGGAAGTGTTTGCACGTGCCTTCACTTGATTGAGCTGCTGAGCCCTTGTTTCTTTATAGGCTGCCTCTGGAAAACCATGTTCTCTCCATGTGGTCCATTCTGCACGTGTTCCCAAACGGGTGCTTCAAAGTCGGGTTAGGTTTTTTCGGTTTGCGACATCATCCCCTGCCTCCTCGATGAGTTAAGGGACAAATGATCCCTTTCGAGAGATGGGCCAAAGGCACGGAGGGTGAGAAATAACCTAAAGTGGAGAATCGGTGTGGAAAATGAATCTTAAGATGCATGAAAAGGGTGCGATATGAAAGGAGTGGAGGTCTTTGCCAAGAAAGACGTACTACATTGGTGGGGGTGGATTTTAATGAGGGAAGAGTGAGAGACGAGGGGGACGGTGTGAGTGTGAAGGAAATAGAAGAGAAAGAAAATGTACTGAAATGTTTCTTAAGGTAAAAAAAAAACATCTAAAGCAAGTGCAGACATTTTTTTTTGTTTTTGCAAATTAGCATTTATTGAAAAACAAGGTAAGTGTCTAGATGTTTTTCCTGGTGTGTCTGACAAACTTCAGATTATGCAAAGATGATGATCATCAAGAGAAAAAAATGTTTTTTCATTCTTACAGAGGGGTAGGTTTTTAGATAAGGAAGAAAGGGTAGAAAAGAGGCGAGAGATGGTAGAAGAGGAACGATAAAATGGTGTAGGTGTATGTAAGCGTTGGCTAAATTAAGACTAGAAATGCTTGCAAAAGCTATTAGCACCTTTTAAATGGGCAAAAAAGTCCAAAAAATGTTTATTAAGGAGCTTTCCTTTGACTCCAGGTGTAAACTTTGACTCAAATCTTCAGCTGCTGCTTGAACACAAAATTTACATCTTTTTTTTTTTGTAAAGTTCTTTGAATGTTTTCAGGCTTTTCCTGGCCCCTGTTCAGTTTTAAATGAGCTGCTGCTTATTTTCAAACCCTTTATGTCTGTTGGCGCCACCGGATGCAGCTCAGGTGCTTCTGCAACTCTGACCCATGTGGGTGCGAGGTTGTCAGATCCAAAACCGGCCTCCTACACACTCAAAACGCATGCTGGAAAGCAAACAAGATTTTTTTTTTTTAAATTCATGACTGCATTAGATGCAGAAAGTCAAATGCATCGAATAGAATTTGAGGTGAATAACAGAAAAAGGTTAAAACATTTGACTGTTATCCAGTCCTTGGATTTTCTTTCCTACTTTTTTTTCTGCACATTCCTTTGACTCACAGGCTTTTCCTTTTTGACTCTGACTCTTCAGTTTTCAAACCCATCTTTTGTCTCTTTGCTATTTTTGTAGGATTCTTGATTTAACCTCTTTTTACCCTCCATTTCCTTCTCCTTGCTTCCCTTCCTCTGGACTTTGTTCCCCATTTTCGTTTATCGTCTTTTCAGCTCCACCTCTCCCAAAACTGAGCTTTGATGCTTGTTATAAATAGCTGAAGAGTTCCTCTGAGAATACTACCTAATGGGATGGATGGATGGATGGATGACAGAGGCAAGGAGAAAACAAAATTAAAACACGTTGTTAGACAAGCAAAGTAAAAAATTACTCAATATTTTAATCTTAGAGATAAAAATAGAAGTATAATCTTGGTGACTTTCTGTCACTGATTTTCAATTAAAGCCAAAGACTGAAGCCTGGTCATTTCGGCAGCCCTCCTTTCACTCCAATGTAAAACTAATATAAACAGACTTTTAGAGAGGTTGGGTTCAATGACGTCATATCCAGCTAAGATCGCTTCAACCATGAGGTTATAAACTTGCTCCAAATCAAAAAAAGCGACTTTAAATCTATGTACACCAGGCATTTGACGCATGTACAAGAAAGTGATCAATGCAGGTTCTTGATGCATGTTCACACTGGACATGCAGGGTCTTCTTCTTCTTTTGCTACTGGATACTTGCACGTCCACCGCCTACAGTTGGAAGAGGTTTTGGTGTAAAATGTCGATGTGGTGGTTATTAGAATTAAAAGACCACTGGGAACGCTTTGAAATAGATAAAAAGTTGATCTTGTATTTAAAAGAAGGAGGTAAAAACTTATCAATATAAGTGCCTGAAGTGTTATATATTCTCAATGTTCTACTTTTGGTCTTCTTGCCGATCAGTTTTGAACCTGCTGCAAGCTGAGCTTTCTTAACGACGAAGTTGTGGTCAAACCAAATCGGATGTTCTTCTGATAGAACCCTCTTTGATGGATATTTTTGAACTAATAAAGGCTAAATTATTGTTATTACATTTTTTGGGAAAATTTTCCTCACATATCTGACTTAGTGTGGGTTTAGACCTTTTTTTAAGGTTTTTCTTTACTTTCAATGTAAAATATTGCAAAATATGTGCTCCTTATGACAAAACAAACAACTTATCAGAACCATAACCGGCTTTGAAGAACTTTTCAATGTCCTGACCTCTTCTGAACAGCTTTTCAAGCACTTGGTATTTGCAGCATTTTGAAGAGTTGGTGTTACACAACACCCCTCTGCAGTCTGCAGCGACATGCTGCTTCATTGTGTGTCTATCGACAGTGCCAGAAATATTGTGGCATAATGGCGCATTGATTTCTCTTCGACAAGAGGGGCTTTTTAGACAAAACCAACCTTGCGCCCCTAAACAGCTTGAGCTCGGCTACACTGCGGGAGATGTTTTAGTTTGGATGTTTCAGAATGTAGGCCCCCCACCTGATGGCTACTTGTGGAGAAATTTCTGATCTTGATGTTTTCTTATTCACTGTTTAAGATGCTGCTATTTCACACTCTTACAAATATTCACTTGTAAGTTATTTAAAAGTCAGCATAAATAGTGTTCTCAATGGCAGAAAACAATGGGAATAATTAAAATATAATCATTCTAAAAGGGGAAATTGCAATGAAAAAACTGCAGTTTAAGTTACTAATTTAAACACGTATGTGGTTTTTTTTTTTGCAACATTGTATGGTTGCAGTTTTTTCATGCCCAGCTCCTCGTTTTAGTCTGTGGCTATGAAATATTTAAAATATGAGTGTGAAGTTGCGTGTGAAGCAGCTAAGATAAAAACAGAAGTTCTCACTTTTTTTTAAATGTTTTTTTGCATTTGTGTGTTGTTGTAGGTCCATTGTTAGCAGCCGTAGTGTGAACGTGTGTGTTTGGTGTGCCACAGGTGTATACGGGGATCTAATTTTACTTGTCACCGAGGACTGGCTCTTTTTTGGCCTGATCTACTTTCACACACGGCTGTGATCGTGGACAGCGTGTTTGTTTGTGTGTGCGCGCGTGCTTACTTAGAGTCACAGATTGACAGACAATCTCCTGTCGGGCTTGCTTGTCCTTGTCGCTGACATTTGCAGCAACAGTACACCCGTTGCTACGGTGACACCTTGGCGACGCATCGGGACGGATCAGCCAGCCAATGTGGGTCAAGCGAGTTAGACATGTTGCGCACACACCCACACACACTCACACCGACACAAAACAAATAAGATAAGGGTAGAATCAGCTAAAATGTAGACCCTACCACTAAAAATGGACATAGTGAATACAACTGCACCTCTATTAATCTGAATATGAAAAGGAAGTTAAATTGACTGTGAAAAGTAGCTCTTTACACACAAATGGGTGCATTTCAAGTTGTTCTTGTTTTTATTTTGATGATTCTAAACTTAAAAAAGCAACCATTTACATCAATAACCTTGCTAAAACACTGTTTAGACATAAGCTTTGATATCAGCCTCCAGATCATCTTGGTCCCTGTACCTAGAATTGGTTTGCTTGGCAGTGAAGCAGGTGCCAAGTCATGCTGAAAATGAAACCAGCAACTCCACACAGATAGTCAGCAAAGAGAAACACGAAGTCCTTTAAGACCTCCTGGCAGACAGCTGTGCTGATGCTAGACCCGATTTTGAGCTCTGACTTGAGCAGCAAATATTTTTGTTTATCTTCCCCAAATACGTGAATCGTCTTTGTTTTTAAAATCCTCTCGAAGCAAAAAGAAAATCTCTGTCCATCTTACACTTTTTTTTACCATCTTATACTCATCTTTCCATTTGTTTGCTTAAATAGGACTCTCACCAAACAGCCAGGCTTTTAGTCCTTTGTGTCTTACCTTCAATGTTTAGTGTGTTAATAATTGTCTTTTGGATAACTATAAAGCCCACAGTCTTCCTATTGATTTTTTTCCTTTTAGTGATCCAGATTGAGTGAATATTTAAGGGCCAAGGGAACCTTTTGAGACACACTTTGGCTGTAATTTAGTATAGTGAAACAGAAAAGACAGTAATGAGCAATAATTGTCAATGACTGTGACTTGTTGATCTCAATTTTAGAAACAACATCTCTTTTCAGGATGTTACAATTCCTAATTTAATTTATTTGATCGAGACATATGTGCAATGTAAACTTACCAGATTATTGCATTAAAAAAGCCTAGATTTTAGCCAAAAAAGTAAAAAAAAAAAGAAAAAAAGAAAAGAAAAAAACCACGGAAGACATGAAGAAATGGGCCAAAACAAAACAAAACGTGCCCTGAAATAAGATTTTGATTTATCTTCTTATTTTACCCTGATATTCATAACCGCTTTAGGGTTGTATCATTTTTAGACACACAATGTTGTGTTTGCTTTACTTCTTGTCTATGTTACGCTTTATCTGCATTTTTCTCTAGTACATTTGTTTTTGTTTTTTGACGTGGCACCTGATTGTCATCATTTATCGTCATCTAAGCCATTTTAACTGGAACAATTTTAATCACTCTAAGGAAGGCATTTGTTGGGATGATCTCCTTCGTAACATTTGTTTTGTCTCTGTGGAAGAGGCCTCCAACCCAAGAAATTCATTCAATTTTCTCCCAGTTGGGTCTGATTGCAGTGCAAAGCAGGACACTCATTTGGAAGGAGAGCTGGCCCCCATATTTACCTAAGATCTACATTTGGAACCCAAAATAAGACACATTAGTCATGCATTTTGTGTCAGGGTTGACGTGTGAACACAGATGCAGACGACACTCGTAAATACAAAGTCTCTCGTTTAATTGAGAAAGGTTCACAAGAAACTGAACACAAACTCATGAAGGTACAAAAGACCATCCGACAACCAGTGCAGGGGAGACGAAGACTTATAACAGGAGGAGGGGATGAGGTAAATGGAAACAGGTGTGCCAATAAGGAGGGAGAGAACACAGGAAGTAACAACCAGCAACAAAATAAAACAGGAAGTGGAACCCAACAAAAAAAAAAAAAAAACAAATGTCCTTGGTCCATAACCCCACATTTTGAATATGAGAGCAAGACCATTCTAAAGCTTCCTGTGTCTAAGGAGCATGAAGACTTTCGGTTTGGTACTTTTTGCTCAGGCTGAAAAGCTCTACGCCATCTCTGTCCCAAAGAGCACCCCTCTCCTGTTTTAAACATGAAATGTGTTTACTAATGTGTTGAGTAGGGTTGCTCTGTGAAGGAAAGATATTACTCCAGGTCAGAAATGCTGTGAAACAAGTTACTACATAATTTCCTGGAAACAGGTAAATTAAAGATTGTGGAATGAAAAAAAGAATCTGAAAATTGAGAAGGTCCAACAATACCAGTGGTTACAGTCCTTTTTCACTTGCTCCTGTTATCTGTAGCATATAGGACCCCACACTCCCAAGATCCTATAAAGCTTGCAGTGTTGGCAGTTAGAAGGCTTAAAGCTACATTCACTCTGTTTCCATTCAAAAATTAAGGAATTTATAAAGGAAAATTAGAATTGATGATAGGGATATAGTATGAATTAGTACCACTTTTGAATGAATCTAAATGTCCTCATCTAAAGTGATTCAGGATAACATTGGTACAGTGGCACTGATGGCCTACACTTGCAAGGAAATCGTTTGTGGTCTTGAAATGTGAGTGCTCCAGCAACAGGTTTCACCATGTCAACTCTGTTGTGACAACCAGGAAATTAGTGATTGGTATCAGCCAACACGTCTTTGCTAATATCAGCATATCAGATATTTGCAAAGATCTATTGTTGTGACTTCATTGTGGTATAAATAATGACCCAACACCTCCACTTTGGTTTTGTCTGTTAAAATAAATATGTTTTAAGAAGATGTTCTTATTACTTCAGAGAAGTAAAAAAGTCCCAAATTTGGTTTTTAGCTTAAACCTTTTTTCTTAATTTTAGTAGAAGCACTAACAATGTACTGTATTTTCTGAACTATGTAGTCAATGAATGGTCTGTTTTTGAAGTTATGTCATATGTAAGGTGCACCAAACTACTGTATGAAGTGCATTAAGCGAGACAAAAGACTCAAAGATAAGTTCGTCAGTCAGTCAGACTTTATTAACTTGTTTATATATGTTAGCCACATTTTGAGCATTAGCCACGTTATCATATTTAAAATACCTGTAACTACCAACCTTGTTTGCAGTAATAAAAAAAAAAGACTGATCCCGCTAAAACATACATTACTGTCACTACACTAACTCCCAACCTTTTCAGTAACACATAAAACAAAAAACCCATCCTGACATCGCTAAAGGTTAGCTGTGTTAGCATATTTACAACAATACCAAACCAAACCTGTGCTTGTAGACAAAACCACCTGACTAAAGATCACGTGGTTCGATTGGCCAAAAATTATGAGGGCGCAAAGCAACAAGAAGCAGAAATTATGGAAGTCTTGCACGTTGGAATCCTTGTCGGGATATTTCATTTATGTATACTTTATACTTTGCTGACCAATTCTGAACGTCTGTACCAACGTCAGGTCCAACACTTTTTACTGCTGCTTTGGTACAGTGGAGGCATGATGCAAGGCAGTTACTGGCAAGATGACGGCTATGAATGTAGGAGGATACGTGTTTATAACAGATAGATTGTTGGTAAAACAGTGAGAAGCAATGTGTATAACGTTAAAAGTTCTTTTAACGAGACTGCATTCATCCCACCACATTTCAATGAGTCTGTGTCTCATCGTTGTGGTGTTATGGCATTGTTTTTTAGAGAATTCTGTCAAGGAACAACGAGGTGACTTTTGTCATGACATCACAGCAGCGCCAAGTGTGTGCCGTGTTTAACAAGACAACAAAAGGATGTAACAAGCATTTTTATCTGTGTTAAAACAAACGTTCTAACAAGTAAGGAGTTGGACCATTTTGTCCCGTCCGATAACACAGCAATCGTTGCTTTACATTTGTCCACAACTTTTGTGTTGCATCATTCCTACTCTGTTTACGTCACGTGACTTGGCCGTGACCAGTTACAGTAGTTATTTTGGTCCAGTTATTCCGCTCCAGGAGCAGATTGTATTCAAACTGAGGAATCTCAGAGTGAACCAAAGCTCAGTCCGGATTGGAAACAAACCACCTCGAGAGATTTGTCTGAGTTGTCCCCGGGCTCGGAACAGGGTTCGCTTGGGTGTATTCAGACTGTATTCAGACTGAAAAGTTGTTCCAAGTTATCAGGGGAAACAAACTCTGGTTCACTTTAAGCGGATCAAATGGGTCCAGTCTGAATTCACTTCAAAAATAAAGTGCGCCTTAAAGTGCAGAAAAAATGTTACATTTTGTTCTCCAGCATGTGTGGACTTTTTTTGTCTTTGACCCGTATTCCACCTGCTTTCTTGTCTCCTCTGAAGCCAGCTGTCTCCTGAGCTGATAATTTCTTAAATAATTCACAATTCCAACACTTGGCTCCTTCATTATCATGGGGACCTCTGCACCACTTAGCTTTAGTCGTCTGCAGCGTAGGTGAACAAATTAAACTCCATCCATTTCAGTCGAGGCAAATCGGTGTTGACGACGAGATGAGCTAAATGTCTAAAATATGAGTCATGGTGTGTAGGTGTGGTGACCCACCTGGATTACTAACTGCTGGGGGAGAAAAGCTGCTGTGTTGCAGTGGTGGGTTTCAAAGTGGTATTTGAAAAGAAAAAAATTGTTAAGTTCCAACCTAAGAAAACTGAGTTCTAGAAGAGAAAGCTCTCCAGCTTCTAGGCTGTGAAATATTTCCTACCATGTACATTTTAAGTTTGGTCATTCTCTTTCTTGACATCTGGGATGAGTGTGCTGTCCAATTTGCACAAAAAGATTGCATTTGAATGACTGGGAATATCTTTGACGGTAACTTTACTTTAAGCTGTGAGCATTTCTCTACAGGAGCTTTTTCTGTGTTTTCTCAGCACAGTAAATCTAAATTCTTTGTCCGTTTTTGTTCAGAGGGCAAGTTTGTTCGTTCCAGTGGAAAAATCTAAACAGAGGTCCACACTGTGTTCTGAGTTGCTCTATTTTTGCACCTCATTCAAAGTGGTGTATGTGTGCTCTCTGATGGAGACCAGCTAATTATGTCACTGCCTGCTCCTGAGATCCTTTAACCCGTTGGTGTACAGATGGTAACCTAGCAACAGGGGTGCAAGCCGACAGAAGTGCAGCTGTCTCAGACCTCTTTTTTTCCGCTTTTGCCTCCTTTTTTTCTTGTCTTTGACTTCCTCCTTTTCCTCCATTCATATTAGCCACGTTCTCCCCTTCATCTATCATTTCTTCCTTCCTTTCCTCCCCTAAGTTTGTCAGCCAATGTCTTATCCTGAGCCTTCAAAACCCGTTGAGTTTATGGCTCGATTGCGTAAGTAGGACAGTGTTTGTCATAGAAAACTATTTAACTAAACAAATATTGTTTTTCTGAATGATTTGTTTTAATTATCAAGCATGTTGAGCTTTGAACTCAGAAGCAAAAGCTGTTGGAGGCAACAATCTGAATTTATGGGCATGTTTATCAGAAACCAAAAAAATAAAACTTTTAGAGTAAAAAAAAAAGAAAAAAGTTACTCAACTCAAAATAGTCTATACATATTGACGCAAATTTACGTCCCTGACCTCCAAATCTGCACCCCATAGTGGTGATAAAGGAACACAGCTGTCTCAAAAATTTAATTATTTTAGCTTGTTTTTTAAAGATATTGACCATTTGTTTTACATGTTATATGGTGTATACTTATGAAGTGCTTTACAGTCACAGACCCATTTACCCACTGATGGGGCGGCTCCACTGCACAACACTAGCGCCAACCTATAACCACCAGGAACAATGTTGGGTTCAGTGTCTTGACCAAAAACTCTACTACATGGGCAGGTAAGGCGGGAGAAGAACCTCTGATCTGAGTGGACCACTCTACCTCTGCACTACGGCCGTCATGTATGTTCGGCCGTATGTTCAAACGTTGTTTTACATGCAACTTAGCATGTGTCCAACACATGCACTCAAACACCAAACAGGTCATAGAAGCTACAGAAACGGCAATTCTTTATCCACCCAATGGAAAGCCTGATGGAGAAATAAGAACCACTTCCAGACAATTGTCTCAGGTTGTGAGAGCTTGATTTATGTAATTGCTGCAAGAGCGTTTGATATTGTTGAACTCTTAACATTTAAAAAAGCAAGTACAGACTACTGCTTTGAAATGTACTCTGATGTCATCATTTTTAATACACAACACAGCATTTAAGTGAGAGTGTAAAGCTAAATGTTTAGACCCCCCTCCATTCATTTTTTACTCCAGTAAACACTCCAGCTATCAGCAGAATCCCTCTAAAGAAGATTGCAGCCAAAGGACATCCATTATAGTTCTTTCATAATTTTAAACGTATATCTGTCCCTTATATTAGGCATACATGGAGGTTAAGTACACAGAACAAAAGATCCCAGCATTTAGTTACACGCACAGTATTTCAGACCTTACTGTCATGACAGACAACCATGCACTAGAGATATGTTGACTAAAGTGTCAACAATAAGCAAAAAATTGGTCAACAAAATGTAAAAATTTCTATTGGGAACTGCACAATTACCATGGCTAAAAATGAATATAGTAGCGGTCCATCTCTCATTGATGCCCATTTCCAATAAACACTGAGTTTAAAGAAATGTTGCAACAAATAGTCTGGTCTCCAAAAGTAGCTGATGTCCTTTAAGTTCTGCACTTTTTTAAATGTCGGGCTGAAATTGTTTTGAACAAATGATGGGACTACTATTCAAGATAAACAGTAGTGTACTTTACTGTATTTTATCCAATCTTATGCCATAAAGTATTTGGCTGTAAAAAGCATTTTTCCTTACGCTCTGCAGAGGATTTGTCAGACTGAACACTAGTTGAAAATTTGGTCTGGTGCAGGCCAGGGCATCATTGGCAAGAAAGTAGTGTATCATAAATGTGCTTCGTGCTTTTGTTAACCGTGTAATGCTTTATGACCACTACCACTATTCTTTTGGCGAGATACGAGCTGTCTCCTGGCATAAAATGGGCAAACCTGTACAGGGTATGCAGGTGGACGGCACAAAATAGCAAGGTCAAAGACTGCTCAGTGATCCAGAGGGTATATCTACAGGCAAGCTGCAGCTAACAGGTTGTGGAGAACACTTATACAACACACAAGGGTAAATTACAGGTGAAGTAGGGGCGATGCCGGCATGTCATATGGAGATGTCATTTTTTCAACCACCCAAATCTTGCGGACTGTGCAAGGGGCCTGTAAGTGTTGTTCACGTGATAAGTGGGTGCCCTCTCCAAGGCCTGCACAGTTTGCCCATTTTTTGACAGCAGACAGCCCATATCTAGATGTAAGAAGCGGTGTGACCAATGCTTTCTAATGACTAGTGTGGCTTAAGCACATCATACAACAGCGTCAACCATACATCCTAAGTGTGGGCAACTAACATTAGTCTTACAAACACTTCACATACACACTAAACACAACAATCGTACACTCCATTTTTGACAAGCTTCTTTACAACTGTGCATGGGGCAAGACAACCCTAAAACCTGCATGTGACTTTGCTTTTAACAATAATAATAGTGATGATGATAATAATAATAATAGTAAAAATATTCGCCTGTACTGATTGTTTTATTAAATCCAGAAATTTCATGCAGTATTGTTTCCTACATTTTGTGGCCATAAATATGGTACCTAACTGTATTTTTCCCCCAAATGAACCGCGTTTACCCATCACCATTCTGTCTGCGAGGCAAGCCGGTTTCCAATTAACATTTCTTTTAGCAAAATCAGTCTGTTGTTTTACGCTTTGCAAACAAGGTTTGGACTTGCAGGTATTATTATACTGATGTGGCTAATGCTTGTAACATGGCTTACATGTAGCGTGTTACAAACAAGTTATAGAGTTACTGTGAACACAGTTGATTAAGCCTGACTGACTTTTCTGTCTCATTTATTGCACCGTATAGTTTGGTGCACCATATTTATGACATAAATTCGAAAATAGGCCTACATTACGCCCTATTGTGCAAAAAATCTGGTAGATACAGAGGATAAAAAGTATCCTGGTGACATTGTATTTACAGCATATCAAGAAGCACTTTTTTTATTTTTGAACTTTATTTTTGTAATAAAAATATTATTTTGTAAATACAATTAGCAGAGGCATCTTTACAGGCTGTGCTTTTTTCATTATTTGGTATTCAAAATTCAAACAGGCATTGGCATTGTTAACTGAAGCTCTCTGACACTCACCTCTCTGTCCTTCCTCCCACTCTTTCTCCCTCATCCTCTTCACAGCACCTCTCTCCATCTGAGTTAATGAGTATATTCCTAGTTAAAGCATGACAATGAGGATGATGAGGACTTTTTAGCAGCTTAACTGAGAAATCAAAAGTATTTTTTTCTTGTCTGGCCCCCAAAACAGGAGGTTTGCAGTGGTGTTCCGAGACAAAGAGAAAGTTGGAGGGAGAGATGGATAAGGGCAGGAGACAGGAATTGTCGGTATACAGTACAAGAGGTTAGAGGGCAGCTTCTGTGCGCATGTTGACCGGATCAGCTGCGGAGGTAGACAGAGCGCTGCAGAGAGCACATGGAGAGCCCTCCAGACACTTGCATGCACACAAACCTGAGCTGGAAAGATTAACTGTGTACATGTAATAATGGTTTTCCAGTTCATGCCGCATCTTTTCTACTTTCGAACAACAGTAGTTTTCCTTCTGTAATATTTATAATGAACCAGATTTTATGTAAACACAGTGTCCTTTTTTACTCAGACTTATCAGTTATAGGCAGAAGTTTTTGCAATTAAAATGCGATCAAGTTTCAGCCTTTTTAGTATTTTTGTGTTTTGTTCTTTCAGTGGAGTTCATATTTATGACTTCAGGCTGAAGGATTTAGAGCAGAGACCTATTTTTGTAGGGAATGTGGATATCAAGGATTCTGCTAAAGTCCCTAGATAGACTTTATTAGAAGTTTCCTGAACATGCCTGTCAGACTGTATGTGGGGGAAAAAAACCTGTGCCACCTTTCAAAAGACACCAGAACCAACCTGACTCTGTGTGCTTCATGATCAGCTCTCAATTTACTTTGAGCGCATCTCAGACAGAAATTTTTAAGGACATTTTTCCCAGACTGGGGAGGCGTTAAAGGTGAAAGAGAGGAAGGAAGCGTAACGAAAGACAGACACACAAGCTTTGACAGACAGAAAATGAAAATGGAAGATAGTGAATGAGAGGCTGAGATGGCGAGCATGAGAGAGGATAAGGGTGGAGGAGTTAGCTGGACCATGTAGAAGCAGAATGTGCCAGAGCTTTCACAGCGCTGGCAAAGAACTGACACTGATATTGAACGGAACATGAAACCAGACAGACAGTTGTGTGTTTTTTTTCTTAAATGTAAACCATTGGAAGGAATCATTTATTATTGATTTGTGCTCACACAAAGACAGAGTCTAACATTAAAGAGGATTTTCTTGGCTTGTTTGCTTTGGCTTTTATGCATTGAAACCCAAAGAAAGTAACATTTTCCTCATTCTTTTAAAGATGTGCTTTTATTTTGAAGTTGAACTTTGGATGATACTTTTTTATGACTTCAAATTACACTCCTATAAGGAGTGGTGCACTAATAGATGAGTTTTCATTGTTTTTTTTTTATTGTAGAATCAGAATGACACTGCTCCTCAGATACCGTTGCATAATTAACACCAGCAGAGTGGTCTTTGTCGCTTAGTTTCCTCATAATTATAACAAACAACTTCACGTAACTTCTGCCCAGGAGGACATTACCGCATTCATTGCTGAACGCCTTGTTGTGGCGAAAATCTTTTCCTTAAGTTTTACCACTGAAGTTCAGATGTGTTTTTCAAAGTGCAGAGTATTATTTGCACACTCACATTGTGTAGCTTGCAATTGAACATATCTTCATAAGCAATGCACAGGGGCACACATTTACTCTGCAGTTTCTAAGTTCCTTAAAGTCCCATGCCAATGAAAATTGTGTTATTGGTGTTTTCAAGTAACTTTTATACTATTGTAGATTTTTTCTCACGATGGAGGACATATATAAGAAGATTAAGATTAAAACTGCGTTTTTGAGTTTTGCTTTTTTCAAACTACGAATCAGGAGCAGATGAAAAACATGACATTTGACATTTGAAAAAGCTTGCAGTTTTTACATAAAATCCACAAATGGCGGGCCACAAGCTCCCTGCTCCGCTCTATTCTGATATATCCACTTGTTAACGCCTAGACCAGGGATGGGCAACTCCAGGCCTCGAGGGCCGCAGTGTGTGCAGGATTTCCAGATATCCAAGCCCTACTCATGACTGATTACCTGCTTCAGGCGTGTCCAGCCACTTAGAACATGCCAGATCATGGTATGTTGGAAAACATGCAGGAATGGGGCCCTCGAGGCCTGGAGTTGCCCATCCCTGGCCTAGATCCATGTATGTCTTTGGTTTCCTCATCTGACCTCAAAACTGTGTAGCTTGATGGGTCAAATACTGCTCACCATTTTGTTGCACCACTATTAGATTAGGGGTGTGAGGGGCTGTAAGCATGTCAACAAAAGGATGATAGGAAATTAAGTCAGGCTCACGCTGCGCCAACAATCCTGCCAACAACTCATAGGCGAATTTCTGATGAACTCCTGCTGCTCTGTCTGGCAGGAACTATCCCTTGAAATACATTACAGCTTTTTGGATTTTTCCTAAAAACGCCATAATCAGAACTAAAAGGCCAATGGGAACGGTTTTACAATGGATCAAAAGATAGTTGGAGTGGGACTTTACACATGAAAAAAATTCCATGGGTACTAAATTGAGCTGAGAAGATGTCTTGAGTTTCAAAAGTCAATTTAAAATTTTATGTGTAACAACAATATTTTAAGGAAATACCTGGATAACTGGGCAGTTGTTGGAAGGTTTTTTTGTTTTGGTTTATTTGAACTGAATTTTTACCAACAGTCAAGCTTCAGTCAGAAATGGGTTACATGGATTATTACTGGTCCCGTTTTAATGACCTTTGTCATTCAGTGTCACTGAAATGGATCATTAGGAATTCATGTTGTCTTGATTTTGCACTAAAGGCCCATCATGTTGTTTTTATGTTATCTACTTAAAATTAATTAAACATGGTAATTTTTGCTTTACTACAAAAAACTAATTTGACCATAAAACACACAAAAAGTTACATTGATTTAGTAGATTATTGTTATGTTCTTACTTTGGTCTTTGACATAAATCATACATTCCCTGAAATCCTGTTTATCTCCCTACTGGGGACACATTTTTAAGGATTATGCATTTGTGGGACTTCTGTTTCATGGGTCGGTTGATTCGAGATTGCAGAAACTAGACACATTGGTAATTGTATTCTTATAAACTGAATGCAGAAATTTATTTAACTTCACATTTCTCCCTCAAAATGTACTTTCATTATGGTGTTAAAGATAAAACCTCCATTGACAAATGTGTACCCTGCAAAAATAAACTACATCTACTGCTTCCTTGTATCATTTTACATTTCAGTTCTTCATCTTCATCACCCGAGTGAATTTAGTTGAAAACGTCAAAAGCAAAGATATTTTGAATGTTGAATTTAAAATGAACTGTCTCTTTGTCTTTAATGTGGGTTTACACCATCACACATCTTACGGTTGTCAAAAAAACCTAGGTGCGCTGTTTTCAAGCCAGATGAAATAGTTTGTGCTTTACCTACTAGAACCTTAAAAATGGCCATTAAAAATGGTGGAGGAGGACAGTATGATGCATTGATGGAATGGAGAAAGTGAAAGATGAGGACAGATATGGGTGTGCTGACTCACAGTGACCCTTTTCCCTGCTTCACCAGCGGCATCGGGAGTATTTATACATTGGCGTAGGCTGTTCTCCCCCTTATATAAGCCCCTACAAAGCTCAGGGTGTGTGTGTGTGTGTGTGTGTGTGTGTGTGTAAGAAAAGCAGTGTACCTTTGTTCTCATTTCCTTTAAACTTCCTAATGGTTTCTACCATTCTCTTGTTTCCTTGTGTTTTCCTTGTGCCAGACCCTTCTTCAAGTCTTCCACCCCACTCATTAGGATGTTTTGTCTTCTCAGACTGTAGGAAGAGTTGAAGTATAAACAGCAACAGGAGTGATACTCGCCAAGACCTCTTTTCCTGCTGTTTGAACACAATGCCAGGTCTGCCAAACTGCAGTCAGGGAGAAGACAGAATGCAGGTGTTCAAGTCGATATACTACGAATATGAAAGTCGGCATCTTGAATATTGAGGCAGTGAAAATATGGATGGCTACAAAAAACTACAGATGTTGGATTTCTTCTTTTATGCTGTTTTTTTTGCACTTGTAGTGACTAAAAAACATTAAAAGAACAAAAACAGAATTTACTAAAATAAGACAATTTTTTGCAATATAAAAATGATAAAATAAGCGCATTGGTCTGGTTGAAAACACTAAAAATAAAGAAACAAAAAATGCTTTTCTTTAACACTGTGTTTCTTTAGGAGTCGTCATAAACAGTGGTGGCTTCCTGCTACATGCAGTTCATTTAATTAATTAAAATGAATTGGCATAAAATGTAAACCAATAAACAGTTGTAAACAGTTCAAACAAGGCCAATAAGTTAACCATCTCCTTCCTACAAGCTCCCAGTCTGTAGTTACAGAAGGCTGTTGATGTATAATTGAGGAAATAGTATAAGATTGTTTTTCATTTAGATTTAAGACATGTAAATATAGTCTTATTTCACCAGCAGAGACAATATGTACTACCAATGCATTGTGATATCTATTTAGGAATCTGTTTAATAGACCAATTTCAATAGAAATAAAAAAAATAAGCATTTTTTTCCCAATAAATTATTTGGAAAATCAAGGAAAAATTAAATTTCCTTTGTTTTTTTTTTTGTTTTTGTTTTTAGGTATATTTTCTTTGCTTGTTGGTTGATGCTAAACCTTCCCTTATCAATTTAATGAAAACTATGACAACATCTGACAATAAAATATTCTGGACCTCCTCCTAACAGACTAGACCAGGGGTCTGCAAGCTGGGGCTTCAGAGCCTCATGTGGCTCTTTTATTCCTCCATTTTAGCTTTGAAAGAAAAATGCCCACGATTTTAATAAATTAGTAATTAGTACTTGTAGATACTTTCATTTAATTAAGCTTCATCATCTATGTTTAGATTTTACCATGTCAGATAACTGAGCAAAATAATAATAAAAAGTGGAATCTTCTGTCCATCTATTTATAATGATAGAAAATGTCATATTTGGCTTTTTTTGCATTTTAAATTGAGTGGGTTTTATTTAGAAACAAACTTGGATGGGCTGCCTGGAAAAGTAAAAGAAGTTTAAGCTGTTATTTATGGAAACAGATAACCCTGTTTTAATCCAATTATTGTAAACGTCTAAAAACTGCATGTTATAAATGACTGACTGGATGGCTACAAAAACAAAGTGGATTTCTAAACATGAATTGGGGCTTTGTGGCTCTCTCTGTTTTTTAATTTGGTAAGAAAATACCGGTAGTCAGAATGGCTCTTTATTGTGAAAGGATGCAGACCCCTACACTAGGGAATGTATATATTAAATTTATTAAATTAAATTGAGGTAGAGAGAATTTAGGTGATTTTCAAAATAAAACACTCTGCAACCATTAATCTGAAGGGACAGCGCTTTAGGTTGATTGAAAACCGTTCTGCTAATACAGTACAGTACAATCAGTATTTAAAAAAGAAACACTATAAAGCAAGTCTGGATGGAGTAAAAGTCCTTACATATAAGCTTTTAGGCATTATTATTCCAATATCTACAAAATTTAAAGAAAAAGAAACAGTGCAACCTTTAAGCTGTCTAGCATCAATTGTGGTTCCTTTCTTAAGCAGTTCTGTTTAAAAAGTTAAATTTTTTGACAAATTTTTACAAGTAAAGCACAATGCAACTCTACTGATGACATTCTACTGCATCTACATCTGGCTGCAGAATGTGATGGCAGAGAAATCTGGGTCATATGTGTACAGCATGCTACCAGGTCTCACATGCACACACAAACAAACGCCCAGGCTCACACTCTGGTAGCTCATTAGAGGAAAAGGATGTGTAAAACACGAGTGTTCTGCCAACATTCCTTCGACAGAAGATACCACAACATGCAGGAAAGGAGAAGAAGAAATCAAACTCATCAAAGGAAATCAAAGGAAATCAGGAAGGAAGGAAGGAAATCAAAATCAAAGGAAAAAAGAAAATCAGAGAGAAGTTGCAGTTTTTAACAAACAATTGGTAACAGTTCGGATCTTTAAAAATATCCTAACTTGGTCTAAAAACATTTTTTTAATTTGTTTTGAACAAATGATTGATGATGCAGTCACACGCATGTGGTGCTCTTCTTGTTTGTGCAGCGCATTGACAGGCAGAGAACTGTAGCAAAGATGATATTGACTAACAAGTGGTTATATAATAATGCTGTTAGACAGTTGGTGAGGGGTTGACACTTTTTACAATTTAAATCTAGTCTACTCATATGTCAGTGTGTTTGAAGCCAACTTACAAATGCTCACAATTCAGAATACCAAAGTCAACAAAAAAAAAAGTGTCCTATAGTTGAGGTTATTACACTTTGTTGCAGATTTTTACTTCCTATAATTAGTAATTAGTAACTAATTATAATTAGTAACAAATTAGATTTAAAATTAGTTTTAAAATTAATGTTTTTCTGATTATTTTTAGGAACTCAATTGTTATGAAAGTAAAAACAAAACAAACGTCATCTTCAAACCTAAGAGATTCTTTTATTTCCTCTTCTATATTATTTATTCAAGATTTATTTTCTTTTTTAGGTTTCTATTTATACGATTTTACTAATCAAACTTTCTATTGATTTTTGCTTGTGGGATTTGTACTTTTAATTTAATCTATGTTTATTGGATATTTTGTCATTCTATGCCTAAATTGTTGAAGGCCCACTCCAATGAAAATTGTGTTTTTGGTGTTTTTAATGTGTTCTTGTAGCATTTTTCTGATGATGGAGGATGTATATAAAGAAAGTGAAGCTTACATTTGCATTTCTGAGTATTTCTTTATCCAAATCGTTGGGATGCAGGAGCACACACAAAAAAAAAACTGACTGTAGAGACTGTATTTAGGAAAGACCATATTTAGAAAATACAATGGGCGAGCTGCAAGCTGCTCCTCTCCATTCTGATGCATCCACTTGTAGACAAAAAGATCCATGTATGACTTTGTTTTCCTCATCTGACCATCTGGCATCCTGCTCTAAACTGTACGGCTGGATAGATGCGATAAGGCTCGCCATTTTTGATGCTCTGGTAAGCTAGCGGGAGAGTGTATAAACAGAGAGCTCTCAACAACAGGGAGGCAAAGTGAAAGCGGGGTTTCCCAATGGTCCGACCCACAACTTAGAGGCAAATTTCATTTGAACTCCTGCCGCTCTGCAGAAACTATGTCCTAGAAAATGATTTTATTTTATTTTTTTTGGCTAGAAAGTTTTAAAAATAGATCAAAAGATGATTTGGAGTGGGACTTTAAGCACTTTTATCAGTTCCTATTGATCCTTAGTGTTTGGCAAATACAAAGACAGCGGGCGTTCATGAATGAAAAAGGGGATGTTTTATTAATTGCAGAAACTTTGGAACCTTAGGAAGTTAAATAAACCAAAATTTTTTATTTCACACATAAAAGATCTCTTTCTTCTTTTATATTTTTTAGTTTTGTTATTATTATTATTATTTTTACTTTAGTTTACTGATCTCGCTTTTTTGCTCTAATTTCACCTACCTTTATGTATGTTTTATGTCCTGTAATTTTACTGCCTAAATTGTTTAGCACTTTGATTAGTTCCTATTGCTTCTACGCATTTATCAGATACAAAAGGCGCGGGTATGTAAAGAAAAAGAACGAGGAGTTTTGTGTTAAATGCGATAAATGAACAGGTTATCGAGTTATTGTTTAATCCCATTAAAGAAGCACAGTTATGGCACATAAAGATCTTGCCTCTTAAGAAATATCACGGAAAACGTGACGCAGTTCCTATAGAGAGAGATGACATTAAGATAGGAAAGCTTATAGAAGTGCTCATGTAAGGGGGGAGTACCAGCTGCATTAGCGTATTCGCAAAAACATCCAACCTTTTTTGCAACCTGCACATAACGTACTGACATTTTGACAAAGCGCTGTGAATCACATCAGTAAGTACAACCAGGACTAATCCGTAAAACATGAAGCTTTTAATTGAACCTTATTGTGCAGAAAATAAGGTATGTTATTAGCTTAGTATCATAACAGCAACTAAGAAAAAAGTTAGTACTATAAAAGGCACCAAAAATAAATAACATAAATATGATTACATTTATTTGTTTAGTCCTAGTGTACTTTGAACTCAGTGACCATCCACAATAATCATTCTGCTTAAATTTTGAAAAAAGTACCCATTGCAAATTACCTATAAAAAAAAAAAATCTCAAGAAACTCACAAAAGTGCATTTGGTCTGTTTTATGAATCTCAGACAAATGTTTGCACAGCATTTCTGTGCTTATGACATAATTATTTATTCAAGGGAAATTTACACCTTGTTTATTAAATATCTTTAACATAGAATTAGAAGAGAGAAATAGGTAATGTAATAGAATGTTGTCTGTTGTAGAAACAAGTCAAACAGCTGTATGCAAAATGCGTGATAATATAAAAGCAGGTATTATCAACTCAAGATCAGATTTAGATAACATTGGTTTTAATTTAGCAGCATATTTCAGGTGATAAAAGCAATTTTTTACAAGCTTTCTCGAGTGATGTTCTTAAGACATTGATTCATCGAACTAGACACCACGGTTCCTAATACTAGACTGCATGGAAGAAGGGAGGTGTGTTTTGATTGCTGAATTTTAGCATCTGGATCATGGTCTCTGTCTTTTTAGAACTGAGAAGTAAGTGATTGTACAGCAACCAAACTTTGATACTGACCAGACAACCACCAAGAGAAGATAGCTTGTGATAGTTGTTTTCAGCAAATCAATCAGCGATCAATCAGAATACCATGGTCAACAGTATAAAATGCAGATTTCAGATCCAGGACAATGAGGACCTTGTACCGACCAGAATCAGCCGCAATGATTACATGGAGAAAAGCTTAGATGAAATTACATTCTGGGGATTCTTTTCAGCATGGAAAAAAAAACAAGAATATTTTCCTGTTGCTGTGAATTACTTTGCTAATATTAAAAAGCTTCTAAAATAGATCTGCATGCATTTACTTTCAAAATGACATTTTTAGTGTGATCTATTCGTAGATAAACACATGAAGAAGTTCCCGTAAATTCCTGTAATCGATTTAAATTATGTTTTGACATGCTAACTAAAGTAAGTTTGAAACTTAAGGAACAGATTTGATTTACATACAGCATGTAGTTCATATTTAGACTGTAGTACTATATTTATTCTATATACTTCAAATTTACAAACTTTTAAAATATTTTTTCTGTTTTAAAATTGTCAGTGACACCTCAGTTTCAATCACTTAAAGATTGTATGACCCTTAAGGGTTCTGATTTTAAATGGCTTAAAAAAATTGAAATAGGACAATCCAATACCGTTACTATACTGAGATAAAATTCCAATACAGAAATATAATCAATGCTGTCAGTGTCTCTTTAACTATATATACAATAACAAAAATAAACATTTCGGACTGCCGTTCTTGCAAAATAAAATGTCTTATTTTTAACAAAATTTTGAAAGAATTTTAAATGTATTATAATGTAATTGTAATAATGTAATTGGCAGGATTGGTGTCAAATGTTATTCCTGCAGTAACATTTACACATTGCCAAGTAAGTCTAAAATTCAAAAATAGTGTGGTAATTTTTGAGCAACTTTTTAAAGGTAAAAAGAAAGCATTATATGTCTGTCAAATCACCTGGAATCTCATTTAAAAAGGCCTCAATGCACAATAAAGTTAAATAAACCAGGTGGAAATGTCTGTATTAATCTTAACACACACTTCAGTATTTATAAATAAATGTCTGTGGAAAAAGATGCTTTGATTTGCACACATTTTTAATTTGTACATATGGACAATTTACTGTGCATGAGATGCACAGCAGAATTTAGGACATTTGAGATTTAAAAAAAAAACAAGAAAATGTACCTGTTACGTACATAATTCACATGGACTGATATGACAACACATTTCTTTGATAATGTTATGTTAGATAGGCTAATTTTTAAAATAATTTGATTAAACTGTAATGACATTTTCTAATCAATCCAGTAAATCATTCTGCAACCAGATGCTGAGAGGTGTGTTTAAAGACCAGTTTAAAGACCAGGTGTGAATAAGTAGCACATTGTTGCACTTTTAAATTCTATAAATACATTAGTAAAACAAAAAAAAGGAAATATCAAATGCACAGTAATGTCAAATGAATAGTTTGCATATGTCTGTTATTGGATTTCTGCTGATATTTGTGAGAATTGTTTTTTATGTTGATAAGGAGCATTAATGAAGAATTCACATAACATATAAACATTTACTCGTGTCATTTCTTTAAGCTCCACAGTCGTGTCCCTGAACAGCCTTTTGTAGCCGCAGATCTGGGCGTGTGTTTGTGTGTTTTGGTGAGGGATTTGGCAGTAGCGGTTTCCAAAAGAGCAATAGCCTTGAAGCAATATGTTCTTACATCCATGTTCTCGGTCCCTCCACCTGCTTTTCTCTCTGAGTATTCAATCTGCAATATGATTGAAATGAGTGGGCGATCATTGTGTGTGGCACAAAATCATTGCAGTGAGTAGGCAGTGTAACCAGAAAGAGGATATTGTGTGGGAGTGAAGCACCATTGAAGTGCACGTGACGTGTGAGTGTGAGTGTCAGAAAAGGTGGTTTTGTGTTAATTATAACCCCTGTGGTCACCGCACATTTGTTAGTTGATATGAGTTCACCCAAAAACAAAAACTGGTCTGTGAACATGTAAATGAGCCATTAGAGGTGACCACTTATGAGCAAATTACAACAAGAGTTATGGAAATACAAAAAGGCAATAAGACACACTGAAAGGACTTAGTTATGTAAGATCTTTTTATTTTACTTTATTTTGTCTGGGAAGGGTCTTTCTACTGTCTGCAAGGGTGCAGCACATGCAGAGTAATTCTAGGGCTGTGCCATAAACTCTTTATTCTAACAAAGTGTCACATCTTTTCATTATCATGTTTTTCAAACTTTGGCATAAAAACATGCAGAGCTGTTGCGGTCACACCCAAGGCAATTGACAGGTCAAATTTGATTCCACCATCTCTGTTGTGACGCACTGCAAATTTTCTGCTGGACGCTTGTCCAACAATGCGTTCATATACCTGATGCTGCCACCACACGTGGGAGGAGCTACCGTGAGGAGAAAGGATCTTTTTGTAATTGTCTCAGTGCAAATAAAACAAATATAACAAAGTTCAGGTCAAATTCTCCTCCTTGTTGGTTTTGGGCTCCACCCGCTGATCATGTCATCAACACGCCACAAACCAAAGATGAGTGCCTGATTGGTTGGCTCAGCTCAAAATCTTTGCTAAAAATCACATCAGTACATTGACTTAACATTACAACTGGCTGCTCCTGCTGCGCGAATCGCATTTTGTGTGAATACAGCTTTAAATATAGATGATCATAAGATGATCATTCAACTGATTGTTGAGCATTTAAATTGCCGTCATGCATGACCCAACAGAACAGCCAGCAGCCACGCTCCATTCATGCGCCAACAGACTGAATTGGTTTTCAACACTAGACTTCAGAATGAGAAACTATTTATAAATCAGTATTTCTCCCTTCAAACCTGTCACCATCTTCAACCCCAAAATGCTCGTTTCAATTCCGTATCACCTACTCTGTCAGACATTATTTAATACAAATTAACGGAACGGAAAGAAGTTATTTGAAGTTTGAGAAAAATTGAGTACTATCGTGTCGTCAGTGTTTATGACTGCAATTCTTCAATTAAACAATTTTATTCATGAAAATGAGAAGCTTTCTTTCACCTATTGCATTTTAGGATTTAAGGGAACAAAAATATGTTATTTCACATCAGATTTCTATCTGTAATGATGTCATAAGAGCAGGAGACATCCGATTGATTTGAGTTTTTTTCTTACAATATTTAGAGAGCTTCCATAGCATTTGTAACCAGATTGAAAGCTTACTGTCAACACATGTAGAAATAACAGCTGCTTTTCCATTGACTATGAAATTGTGCATATTGGTTTCGTGATAAGAAATTCGCTGAATCGAAACACATCAATTTTGAAAAAAGTCACATTTATCGAAAAAGTTTTTGTGCTTAGAGGAGTTGTTTTTTGAGGTGTATCGAAATTGACATATTTCGCAAAACTGCAATGGAAATTGTTTTTTCAATTAAATGAGTCACGTCCATGCTTAGTGCGCTGGGCACTGCACAGGGCGCCACAAGAGATCCCAGAGCATCACAGCTCATCAAAAGTTGAGCGTGTAGTTCGGTATTGTTGGATCCACAGATCCTCTGTAAAATCACCAACCACGATTTCCCAAAAAATTCCCTCTTCCGTAGAAGGAGCTTGCTGCTCCATGGCTTGAACAAGACGCTGACGTACCCTTTGAGAGATGATGATAAGCGCTAGTGCCATGGCAGAAATATGAATGTATCTGCTGTAAGTTAAAGTATTGCTCACATACGTCGCTGTGTTTTTGAATACTTATCGCATGGGTGTGTTTGTGTTTATTCGCATGATTATGATTTAATGAAAACAGTGTAATTACAAAATTATGTTTCTTAAACATTTCTAGAATTTCGATAAAGTTTTGCGCATATGTGTAATGGAAATGCAGCTATTAACCAATAATGAAAGGAAACTATTACCTGAGATGAAAATAGTTTTTTTTTCTTATAATTAAGCAATGATAAACATGTAGGAATATTAGGAAAAACAAAATGTTCTGATAAAACAATACCAAAATATGTAAGTCCAGTTGGAAACAATCTCATGGCTTATTTCACTTACTAGTCTTTTTTTGTAAGTATTTTTTTAATTGACAAATCATTGTTTGAGGGAACAATGAACAAAACAATGAAATTATTACTTAAAAAAATTGTAAATGCATAAAATTGTTGCACCTTTAGTGTAAAAATTAGATTTTGTAAATCAGCTACCAACATGTGATTATCTGCAGATCACGCAGAGAATAGACATGCAAAGGATAAAATAATGTGAAAAAAAAACATTATCTTCTAATCCTGAAGACATTTTGGCTTAAATTCAAATAAGTTGATTTTTTGAGTCTAAACATGGTCACACATTTCAATTAAAAGCATCACACAACAAATGCAGCATCTTTCTCATCCTGCAGAGAAAAATACATAACCGAGCAACTGTCAAATGAATATTCATGTATGTTTAAAGGTACATTTTTGCTTTTTATTCTTTAAATAAAAGCAGCATTATTTGAGAGACAAACTCTTTATATGTGGTGACTGTTATTCAAATCAGAAATTAGTTTCTTTTTGTTTTTAAAACCTGAACATGTATTGATCATACGTCTGATGTCACATTTACAGTTGTGACTGCAGTTGAACATTCATAAAAGTGGACTGAGCCAACAAACTGCAGACTTTCATGTAATTTATTAACTCGAGTCTAGTCAAAAGTTTAAAGAAATATCAAATGTGGTGGGAATGACTGTTTCTATTATCACAGTTCATATCTGTCAGCACGTACACGGCATTCACTCAGGGGCACAGGCATAAGTGTGTGTTTGTGGTATTTTTAACCTCTTCTGTTTGTCTTGGCTGTCAGTGGATCTGACAGCGGTTGGGGTGGAGATGACAGGCCGGTTGTGCGTCAAAACTTCCACTGGTTTCTGCACGACTGAGTATTACCAACCTGGAAAGTGGAGCCAAAGAGGTTGACTTTCAGTTGGCGATACAGGAATGAAAAACAAAAGCGTGCACAAGTTAACAAAACAGCAGGAAATCTGGGTGTTTTATACTAATAATGCATTTTTGGAGTTCATACATTCAAATAAACTTCATTTCTGTCAATCTAACTTCATCTATTTATAAATATTTAGAAGAGAGGAACACAAATTCTTACAATTAGATACAACATTTTGCCGGCATTAACCTCTGTTTACTTGTCAGTTTTATTTGTTTTTTTTTCCATGAGGAGTCAAATAAAGAGTGCAGCACATCCACTCCGTTTTTAATGCTTTTTTTTCAGAAATATTTCCTGATTTAATAGATTTTTTTAGCAAATCATAAACATTAAAGTCATTGGAATTGCTAGCAATTTGGATTTGTTGCTGACATGTTACATATAATTATATATATCTAACAGAAATACTTCAAAAATTCTGATTGCAGAATATCACTGTTGAGTCAAAAGATGGGACGTGTGTGGCAAGAAGCAGAAAGTCCAAAATCTGGCTAAAGCAGCAACAAAACTACCAAAAATCAAATAACTGACTGAATAATGTTAGAAAGCAAAGCAAATCCTAGCAGGACACTTCTTTTGAGAGAGTCAATAAAAAGAAAGCTGCAGAATTTAAAAGGATCATTCTCTAATTTCTTACAAATTTCATTAAGCTGACAAAGGGTGACTACCGTATTTGTATTTTTTTAATTTCAAAATGTGGTCGTGGTTTCAACTTATACTTAGGACTACTCTGGTTTCCATCTTTCCAAGGGAGACTTCGATGCGACAAGCAGGCAAAGAGACCATCGATCTTGGTCTCCAATCCATTCCATTTATCAGTTTGAGAGTGTACGGCTCTAAGTGTCCCATGGCAAAGCACTCTCCAGGTTCAGACATCCAGATTCCGCCGGCTCCAATCAGCAGAAAGCAGGAGATCATTAACCCGATGATGTAAACATCTCCAACGTCTTCCACAGAGAGTTGCGAGTTTTCATTTGCCCCGTGGGTCTGTCACATATCCAGCCCTAAAGCTCCTGAACAAGTGGGGTCCGCTTTCTCACTTCTCATGGTGGAGAAGATTTGGTCGATTGCATTTGCAGCCCAACAGATCAGATCCATATTTCTTTAAAGTGAGAATAATAGAGTGATCACAGGGAGATAGATGAGACAAAGAACCTTGGTTAAGACACCTCCAAGCCTTCTAAGTCTTCATGGAGTCACTGCACTTTTTGCTCTTTTTTTTGACAATCTCTACTAGAGATCGACCAGTTTTTTTTTTTTTTTGAGGCGATACATAATAGCATGGCATGTATATATTCAGTCTATTGTGTTATCATTTGCCTTTCAAGATTCTTGTTCCCGTATTTCGTTAAACACATTTCTCCAAATACAAGTGCGATTTATGCATGATTTTTTAAAAATTTATTATGCAATTTTTTCCGGCTGCTGTGACTTAAACTCTAAGATGACTCACAGCCTGAGAAATTCGGAACATTGCATCAATGTTTATGTCAGCCTTTGGCATAGGTTCATTTTTAAATATTACATATTTTAACTTCCTGTTTAAACCTTACTTGTTAAGTAACATCCTGCAAATGGCTTTCATGTCCTGTCTTTTATTTTACACAGTTGTATTGGTTTAGCTTCAAAACTTCTTCAATAAAGTTTGCCCAAACTCTGATCCGAACAATAAGCTGTGCAGTGGGGAACACTCAAGCGCAAATGCCTGTTAGTGGGAGGCTAACACCATTTCCTGGTTGCTAATTGACAAGTGCAAAGAGAGGTATTTGTATGGCTTAAAAAAGGAATATGGATGAAAGTTTCATGTTTGTGTCTTTTTTTTTACAGTGTGTTGTTTCGTGGTTCACAAACGCTGCCATGAGTTCGTCACATTCTCCTGTCCAGGTGCTGACAAAGGGCCCGCCTCAGACGTGAGTACAAATAAGTTCATCATTTTCAGTTGAGACCTTCAAGCATTCTAAGTCGTCATGGAGACAATGGACTTTTTGTTCTTTTTTTGTGGCAATCTCTACTAAAGATTGACCGATTTGTTTTGGGGTTTTTTTTTTAGAGCCGATACAGATGATTAGTCATCAAGAAGACCAATAACCAATATCTGGAGCTGTGAATCATTTGCAGTCGAAATGAACGTATTGACATCAATATTTAGAGTAATACAAACACCAACAATTCACTTTGTTTATTAAAAAACAAGCAATTCAATTTTTAAACCTACGAGCCAAAATCTCAGTTTTTGTCTACTTTTGAATTTACCTCTCTATTTTCAATTTGAAGGACTACTTGCTTTCCTGGAAACCCCAGAAATGTTCAACAAACTGTTTTTACAACATAGAATGAAAGTTTGAAGTGTAATTTCCATAAAAGAACAATTACAAATGCTTTAAACCAGTGTTCCCCAACCCGTTTGTGCCTGCGGGCCAGTCAACCCATGAGGAGTTTTACTGCGGCCCGTGGGTGGGGGGGTGCAATGACAAAGAAACAGTATACTTGAATAAGAACGTGTGCTTTAAATGTAATAATTAACAGTTCTGACAAAAGATTTAATCATTATTTCACTCAGTCATCTGACCTGAGCATTTAGGCATTTAGGCTGTTAATTTAGTGTCTTGTCGGGAGTGGTTAAAAACCAGTTTATTTTACTATTTAAAAATATATATATTAAATAAAATAACACAATGTAACCAACACATCTATTATTTATATAAATATATAATGGGAATATAGATATTCACATTATTTCCATTTTGTGGAAAACAAAGGCAAAAAAATATCAGTCAAATGCAAGTTCTGTCCTGGAGTTAAACTGCTTTCCACTGCCATACTGTCCTTGAGCAACCTATCCAAACATTTAGCAAGACTCTAGCCGCACCAAGCTGCCCATTTCTGATGCCATGGAGATGAAACTGCACCAAGAAGACCACCAAAACAGGCCAAACTTCTACAACTACAGCAACAGATACTGCAAAAGATGTAAACAAACTAGTGGCAGCTTATGTGGTGGAAGACATGCTTCTCTTGTCTATGGTTAAATCAGCTCAATTCAAAAAGATTTTAAGCAAAATAACAACAACGTGAGCTCTGATATCTGACAAAAAAACATTTTCAAGCTTCTTAGACAGATGCTATGCTCTCATGGAAGCGGATCTCAAAAAGAAAACCTTTGAAAATGTGGATTTTGTGTCAACAACTGCTGATATATGGAGTCCAAATAACAAACGTTTCCTTGGAATGACTGCCCATCGGATTGATGAGGATGTAAGCGGCAAACGGCTGCCATTGCGTGCAAAGAGTGAGAGGATGACATACCTACGACCATAGCCAACAAAATAGAGCAAGCACAATCAAGTTATGGGCTAATTCATGGCATGGGTCACAGATAACGGTAGCAGTTTTGTTAAGGCTTTCCGAATGTTTGGAATGCAACCTGAAGGACCCTGTTCTGATGAGGAGATCATTGATGAAGAAGTGACTTTCACAGACATTGGTCAAGTCCTTTCAACAAATCCTGACCGGCAGTTTTCTCTTCCCCCTCACCTGCGCTGCACATCATATAGACTGAATTTGATATCCTCTACTGATTTAGAAAAATGGGTCACCACTAACAGTAAGATGTATCGCACAGATTCTGCTTTTTTTTTTCTATTCATATGGCAGCTTCTACTCCAACAGCAACGCTAGGATATTGTTTAGTCAAAGAACATATTTTTTAAAATTATGTGTTGTTTTCTGATTATTTTTTAGATTGCACATATGCATCAGTGGACATTTATTTAAACATTTTAAATACTTGCGGCCCCCCATGGGGAGCCTCTTCAGTCAAATGGGTGCAGTCAGAGCCACCTCCAGGGGAAACAGTGCTGTTCTCTGCTTGGCTTCCTGACAGACAAGTCAGAGCCGTGCTTTTCCCATCATGTGTCTAACAACCACTTGAGTCATTTTCTGCGCCTTCCACTGCTTAGCTGACTGCTTGCATCAGGAATTCCATCTCTGGTATACGGACATCTCTGTTTTATTGAACATTTTGAAAGATTTTCCTTTTCTTTTTGTATTCATCACACAAACAGGTTTTTTTTGGTCATTTGTGATATTTATTCATTATTTTTGTGCTTCTATTTTTAGCATTCATGTCCCCAAAAATAGCTTTTACTGTTAAGACCTACTCCTATTATCTTCTGAGGTATTTTCAGAGCATTCCTAGTAGTCTTTTATTTATGATTAGTAGATTAAAGCCAATACCGGAAAATCTGTTGTTTTTTACGGATCATTTCTGCAGAGGGCATTCATTTTTTTAGAATTTTGCATCTTGCTATGTTTACACTGGGCATGTGACACACACACTCTTGGAGGCCATCCATGAATTGCTGTCAAATCTGAGTCCCTGATTGATCAAAGTTCAACCTTGTTTAACTCACATAGCGTGTTTAATGGACGAATTTCGTTTGTAGTGCCCGTATATGGTCGTAGAAACTTGAGAGGCAGCTTGTGAACGCGAGGGCTTTGAACATGGAATTCCAAAACGCGCATAAATGTGCATCTTTATATAGAATTTTCATCGAAAGTGGTCGCTTGAATGCGTGTTGCCGGGGGCAGTGTGATTGTAGCTTGTGAGTTTTCAGTAGGAATGTTGTTCTTTATAAAAAATTTACAATGATTTAAGCAAAGAAATACTTAGAAATGCAATTGTATTAATCATAAAAATGCCACAAAAACATGTGGCATTTTAAACATTTTTAATATTTTTTTATTGGATTTTTTATTGGATTGGGTCTTTAATCCATCCCTGCAACATCAAACTGTCCCTTACATTCTCTATTTAAATGCTGCCCAAGGTGCCCCTGCTCTTAATTACGGGGCCTCATCACTCGCCGCATTTTATTCTTAATGAGTTCACGGCTTTAAGACCTCAGCTCCTGCACAAGAGGGAAAGGAGACCAGCTCAGTTTCAAACCAGCTGCCCGTTTAAATATAGGAGACAAGAAAGTCCTTACGATGCAGAGGAGGAGGGAGGCTTTTAGTAAAACTGACTCATCAAAATAGATATCATATATTATAGCTTTTAATTGTCGTCCATGACCCAAATTTCACCTGTTTATGGTTTTGAATCATACAAATACTATTATTAATAACTAAATAAAATTGCCGGTTGCCTGATCTGATTCTCGTCTGTCTTTGTCAGCTGTCTATGTTTAAAAGAAGAATTCAATTATAAATGTGGGTTAATAGGCTGTTCTCTCTGTGGAGGAGGTCGAGGGATGACATCCTCTAATGAAACCTACATTTCAGGCCCCCAGCTTACTAATGGTATAGAGCTCTGGGTTGACTTTTTATATGTGCATGTGTAGGTGTTTGTTCTCATGAGGATAGAAGGTAAAAAAGGTAAAAAAGTATGTAAATGAGGAGCTTGGTTAATTGCATGATGAAATGCTCAATACAGTGTTCCTTGTTTATCACGGGGGGGTCACGTTCTAAAAATAACCTGCGATAGGTGAAATCTGTGAAGTAGGATTACAGATGTTTTAAGGTTGTAAAACCCCACACTACACACTGACAAGGTTTACAGCCAATCGGGACACAGGACATGCAGAATCAGTATGTTTGTTTATGGTTTAGTATCATACAAATACTATTATTAAATAAATAAATAAAATTGCTGTGGACCAAGGGAGCCAAGGGACTCCAGATGAAAATTAGCCTGCAGCTATAATCTGGTATATTTACATTTGTTTGAATGGTCATTAATTTGCATTGTCCCTTTCTCAATAAAGTTGCTTCAAAATAATGCCAAAACTAACTTACTAAGGACAAAGCAGGGATTTGCTGGGTTTAGATGATTTACCACAAAAGAATGTGCTATTCTATGCTATGTTGGTTTAACTTTTGGAATATTACATTACTGACAGTTTGGCACCGTAACAAGCATGGACACCACAGCACATCCAAGATCTCCATCGGAGGGTAAATCTTTGGAGATCCCTTCATTGGTTGAAATAAAAAAAAAAACGGCAAAACCACAATTAACAAAATTCCATCAAAAGTTATAAAAAACACTAAAGTGCACACACACATTCACACCTAGGGACAATTTAGAGTAACCAATTAACCTATGAAGCATGTTTTTGGATGGTGGGAGGAAGAAAACCCTCGCATGCACAGGGAGAACATGCAAACTCCACACAGAAAGGTCCCCCATTGATGACACTGTTTCAAGTCCCCCCCCCCCAGCCAGGACTTGAACCTGGAACCTTCTTGCTGTGAGGAAAGAGCGCTAACCACTGCGCCACCGTGCAGCGCAAAGCATTGTTCTTTTTCAAAAACTTAGAGACAGTCTATGGCAATTTTAAATGGAGTCACAGGGTGGAATCATTTGCTGCTTTTTAAAAAAAAAAAAATTTGCTTCCACATAAAAAAAAACCCTGGAATGACAAAAACAAATGTTTACTTTTACTTTTAGTTTTAATTTTTTTTGGTTGAGTTGTTAAATGTATTAAAAGGAAATATAAGTTGCTGCGCTATCAGTTTTATGTTAAAACGTAAACCAAATTTAGTGAGAAGGACTTTATTGCTGGATTTGGGTGAACGTTCACTTGTCTTTATGCCTGCCACAACATCACAATGACATGACGAAGATGAGGATGTGTTCTTAGTGTTGGCGGAGGATGACTGATGGTTTCGGCGGTGGGTGTGTGTGTGTGTGTGTGAACAGAAGAGGGTTGTTTCAAAACAAAAAGGGAAGCAGAGACTTAGAGAAAGCACAACGACAAAGAGACACGTCAACACAGCATGCATCTCTGCACATTCATTGTTCTGGTGTACAGTTCTAACCATTTATGGTTTTGGTTGGTTTTAGGGAAAAGTTAGTGATTCCTGATGGGAAACAACAATGCTACTTAAATTTATTGCTGTCAATGGATTCAAAAATCAGATTAATCACATTTCAATCTCAAATAATCACAATTAATCACAATATTTTACTAGGTAATTTTTTTACAACAATATGTGTCTTTTAAATTTAAAAAAAAGTCCAGACAGAACACTTTTTATTGTGTGAAATGTTTTAATTTGTAATGTGTTACCTCAGATATCCCAGAAATATAATTTGTGTGCACAAAACACATCAACAGTAAGATAAGCAGAACTGTAAAGACTTTTGTCTGCAGTATTACTCCAAGAAAACAAAGATGCTGACATACAGCCATAAGAAACAAACATTGTGTTTCTACACTTTAATTCACGATTCGTACAAATACTTAATGATACACTTACCAAACATGAGCTTCAAGGGAACTGCAAGACACACCTGAGACACACATGCCTTTACGATGTGGTCGCTCCTCCCTATGACCCACTGCCCAGAAAACCCAAAAACCTGCAGCACCCGTACAGGTCAACCCCCCATGTGACTTATGTGTTTTCCATTGGTACAAGGGCAGCAAGTTCCCTTTGCTTCAGAAAAACAAAAACTGTTCAGGGCAAAGTTTTTTTTTGTGAAAAAGGGAACAAAACAGGATTATCTTTGGGTTGTGGTTAGATGAGCATTGAACTTTGTTGACATGATGTCAACAAATGTGTTGTACTAGTGTGATGCCAAAGTGGAAAAAACACTTCTGAGAAATGTTTGCATCCTGTTTTTATTTTCATCTGTTTATTACCAGGAACAATAAGTGACTATTCCGAATGCAAAAAGAGGTCCGGACAGTTACCATACAATGGCCGTGATTTGTGCTGAGCAATTCATTTCAAGATTTTATCAGTTATAAACCTTAACATTTACTCCCTGTAAAATCCAACTGTTCCTGTAAACACAGGAGAAAGTCCATTCAAAATGACTTCCTTGTGTTTTTATAGATGACTAAATAAAACAGAAAAAGCCAGCCTGTGCCTTGCCATGATAAGCCTTAAGAATGGAGACAGAGACACAATGTCTGTGTTTTCTGCTTTTTGTTTGATCTCTGAGAGTCGAAGATGAATGTTTTCTATCCCAGCCGCTCATGAAGAACCGGGCAGCCCTCATCTGTCTCCCTGCTGCTCATTATTACTTTGTTTTCTCAGAAATCACAAAAAAACCGCAATACAAACAGAAGTTGTCCTTGAGAAAAGATAGAACCAGCAGAGTAAAACATGCAAAACAGTTACGCAAGAAGCACACGGGACTGAAGGGACTGAAGGGAAAGGTGGGTATAAATCCGGCTCCGGCAGCCTAATTGGAGCATTATTTTCTAGGACAGGTGTGGAGGAGAGGATGAAAGTAATCATCTCATTCGCTCGGCTCATGAGAGGAGAAGTTGTGAACATCCAAATGTCAAAAAAAATGAAATGGATTCCCTTGGTGGAAGCGTTCGCAGCTTGTGCAGCAAGGAGTGCCTTGGTGCACGCTGCACACCCGTGGTGGGTGTGTGGGCGTGCTTACGCATGAGTAAGCAGCCTCACAGTGGCCATCAGTGCAACCACAGGGGCAGGTGTGGATTCCAACTGAGCTGTGGTTGCAGATGTCATTTACACACAAACTCAGGAGGATGCAGTAGTCAAAACTCGTTTTTTTTTCATCTTATTTATTTTTGTAGGTTTGCCTGTGCTTTTAGCTGCTGAGTTTTATGTATATATGAACAAAAACAAGTAATAAAGATTTTTATTTTTAGAATTGTCAGTGCTAAACAACGAAAGTTCATTTTTACCCCTTGAAATGCTAGAATTTATTGCTTAAACTGATTGCAAACCCACAAAAAAAGGTAAAATAAAGCTAAATGTATTATTCACCTGTGGATGTGCTTCAATCCACTATCCAAATTTAACAAAAGCATCTGATAGATGCTGTTGCAAAAAATGTTAGGCTTGTGTTTTAGCGAAGTCTTAAAAAAAAAAAAAAACCTTATAGGATGGAAAGGAAATAAAGTTTTCTGAGCTGAAGTCTGTGGAGACATTTTTGTAACAATCCAAGGCTCTGTGGTGACATTGAGAATTAACATAGCTACAATTTGAATAGCACTGAGGGGGAAAAAAACACACCTAAGAGAATATTTTGACAACATCCTGTAACCCTCGTCCTTTGAACGCTTTAACACCCACATTAGCCACATTCTGGCCTTTATTAATAACAATAAAAAGAGATTTAAATGCCTAATCCAATTTAAAAAACAAGTGTTTTTGGTGTTTTTAACATGTTCTAGTGGCATTTTTCTGATGATGGAAGACAAACATGTAGAAAATTAAGCTCAGAAATGATTTGTTTCACTCAGGGGAAAACAGAAAAATGCAGTTTAAAAGAGATCATATTTGTGACACCAAAAACAGAATGGGTGGGTCACAACCTCCCTGCTCAGTTCCATTCTGATGCATCCACTTGTAGACTACTAAATCCATATGTCTTTGTTTTCCTCGTCTGAGCTGGTATCTGGCTCAAAATTGTACATCTGGATAGCTCCAATATTGCTCGCCATTTTTGTTGCACCGGTAAAGTTAGGTTCAGGGTGTGAGGGGTTGTAAGCTAACGGGAGACCATATAAATAAATGGGTGATGGGAAGTGGTGGTGGGGTTGCTCAGTGCCAATGGTCCCTCCCACAACTCAGGTGAATTTCTATTTAAAAACTGCCGCTCTGCAGAAACTGTGTCTCCGAAAACAACATATCTCGTGCTTATCAGAGACACAGGTTTTTTGATTTTGCATCATCATAATTAAAAAACCACTGGAAAGGAGAGATTAAAAGATGATCGGAGTAGGACTTCTACCCTACGGTCACAAATACAACTGCCACCACGCAATGAGGAGTAAGACAGATGTGGATGACATCATTACAAACTCAAGCGACAGCTGGGGGGTGGCAGCCGGATCTCCTGCCGGCAGCAGCTCTGATTGGACAATGTGTAAATGTCTGCGGACGGCGGACGTCCATATCTAGTGCCACCAGTTGCCAGCTGCCCGCCCGGTAGCTCAGGGGCATAAAATGCAGGCCATTCAAAACTTTATAAGCACACATTATAATCTTGTCAATTTACAGATTTACAAATTTCTAGACAACATCCCTCCCAAAAAAGCACAATGTTCTTTGTATTCTTCTCAGCATCAACTGCTTTTCATCAAAACCCAGGTCTCACAGTCTCTGTGGTGCTTTTAACACCGTGATGAGTTTTGTGCAGGATCAGTCCCTTCTCCCCATTTGGATTCATGGTGGCTGGGATCGCCAGATTGACGTCTGGTAATCGCTGGGTCCCCGCTTCATGTCAACAGCCCTTGTCGATTGTTAACGCTGCTACCATACAATTTCTAACAACTGGACGGTGGCAGTGGGATTGCAGCACGGGGGCAGAGGGGTGGCTGGAGGGTGGCAGTCTGAAATCAGCTGATCATCAGATGATTTTGGGAACCTTTGAGACCCTCCAGTCAATCAGCTATCCCGCTAATGGCTTCCTGCCATCTGCCTGTCACTGGACTCCAACCTCCAAGTGTGCCTGGGCGGTCACTGACCAATGTAAAAAAAAATGAAAAAAAACAGTTTCTTATAACCTCCCACACTGCCGCCTCTCGATTACAAATGCCGCTGCGCAGCCACCTGCCGAATTTGCGGAACAACTTGCATTTAGGTCGCTGCCCGGTGGCATTTGGGGATATGTGATCGTAGTCTAAGGTGTAGTTCAGGCTTGCTCGTACGAGTAAGTGCATGTAAATGTTTATAAAGAAATGCTAAAGCAGCAGTCAAACAACTTATAAAAGGCTCTGAATGCAGACAGTTGTCAAAGTATGGAAATTTTATATCTTTATTTAGCAAAAATATTTTAATTTCTACCATAAATTTTCAAAGAATGCCTGGTAGGTGACAGTATGGCAGTAATGCACAAAATGGCTGTGATTATTTAGTTACAAAATAAAATAAAAAAATCAGCTGGGACTTTTTTGAGTACTAAGGACAGTTAAATTAATTTCTATTAACATTTTCAACTTTGATTTAGTACAATTGACCATTTTCATATTCTATTGTTGAAATCTTTCGGTTAGTTTTTTTTAAGTTGTGTCATCCTTCTAACCTTTAGAAACCAATAGTTTTATGAAGCAAGTCAGAATCAAATTAACTTTGTACAACCATTCTTATCACATTTGTTACAGGCATTTCTGGGACCCCTATCTGATTAGTATGATCCAAACATTTGTTAAAAGAAAGAAGAAGAAGATACTTTACTAATCTCAAAAGAGAGGAATTCCATATCTGGAAGCTCAATCATAGTCACAGCCAAAAAGACAATAAATATAGCTAAGAAGAATAAAAACAAATCATTAAACATAATAAAAACATGAGTGTGATGAATAAAAAGGCTAAAAATCACAAAAATAGAAAGAAAAAAAAAGTTCTGTCAGCAATGACCGTTAATAAACCTTACGGCAACCGGAATAAAGGATCTCCTGAACCTCTCCGTTCTGCAGCGCAGCGAGATGAACCTGTCACTGAGACTGCTTCTCTGAGAGGCCAGGGTTGTTTGCAGTCTGTTTCTTTTGTTCTTAGGAATGGCCTCCAGCATTCTTCTTGTTTTTCCCCTCGACTAAAGCCCTCATAGAAAGAACCCCTTCGCCCACCACTGACGCACACTTAACAACAAGCTTTTGTAGGCAATTAGAAACATCTTAAAAAAGAGGAGTCTGCTCTGATCCTCTTTAAAAGAGGAGTTTGCCTGTGCAGACCAGTTGAGTTTGTTTCCAGATGAACTCTGTGGTATTTAAAAGAGGGAACAATCTAAATAGTCAATTTTTACAGGCTAAAGGGGCTTTTCCTTTGTCTTAGTTGTGTTTAAAAGGAGTCCATTGCATTTGCTCCACTTAAGAAAATCAGAGATGACCCTTCTGTATTCCCCCTCATCATTGTTCTTCACAAATGTCACAACAGTTGTGTGATCAGAGTACTTCTGTAAGTGGAATAATGTGGACTTCAACACTTCAACAGAATCAACAGTGTACAGAGTGAACAGGAATGGAGAAAGTACCGCTCCCTGTGGAGCTCCATTGTTAGTCAGTACAGTATCAGACACAATGTTTCCCAATTTGACATTACCACGGAGGTCAGAGCCACTGGTCAGTGGTCCTCCACCGCTGCAGGCTTCCCTACTTTATGAATCTGCACAGGTTATGAGGTCTGCCACTTGACATGAACCTGACCTGTGTGGTGGCTCTGGTTAGATAAGCTAGCTCATAAGCACACACCCTCAGGACCTTGGGCAAGAGACTTGCAAGAGGCCCGCAGACTTTCCAGGATGTAACCTCATCAGGTCAGCAGCAATCTCATTCAAGGAGAGGTGGTACACTACTGGGTGACTCTTAGCAGAGTTGAATTGACACTCGGATGTAGCTGAGCTGGGAACCGCAGCTTCAGATGTGGTGGTACAGCCGCTAGAAGAGGTGGAGCAGGATGGCGCCTGCACCAAAGTGGTGGAACAGAGCAAGCATTGAGTGGGTCTGAGACTAGAGTGGAACCTGCTGTAGTAACAGTTAATCTCATTGGCCATCTCGACGCCCCCTGGTATTGCTCTTCTTTTTTCCTTACAGCCCGTGATGGCTCTCACGCCCTTCCATACCTCTTTCATGTTGTTGTGCTGTAGCTTTATCTCTAGCCCTTCTGGCTCGCCTTGTGCTCCTTCTCAAATCACGTTGCACTACTCTCACTCTTTCTCGATCACCAGTCTTAAAAGCCTCCTTCTTTAACTTTAAACGATCTATAATACTGTTTGTGATCCTGGGCTTGTTGTTGGAGAAATAGCAAACAGTATGAACCGGAACTGCTATATTCGTGCAGAAATGTATATAATCCGTGATCCTATCAACTAAACTGGCCCATCCAGGTCACTGTCAAAGCCCGCCAGTAAAATACTCCAATCGGTAGAATGAAAGCAGTCTGTCAGAGCTTCGTTATCCTCAGAGGAAAACTTTCTAAGTGATTTGTAGGTCGTAGGGAGTCTCATCACGTTAGGTTTGTAGAGTGGTTTGAGATAAATTAAGTTGGGGTCCAACTTCCCCAGTGGGGGCATGGCCCAAGCAATGCATGCCTGACCCACAGTCACTAAGCAGATATCACTAAGAGTGCATCAGGATGTTGCAAGTTGAGTCTCTTGAATGACGTCACACGCAAGTGAAGCCACTGCTCGTGGCGGGATGTAAACAACAATGGCAATGATGTGAGAAAACTCCCGTGGCGTATCATGTGGTCTTAAACTTACCAATAGAAGTTCCACATCTCGACAAGAGTGAATGTCTTTTACAGAAATGTAATCATTTATTGCTTATTAAAAGAGCAAGACCGCCACCTTTTGTTTTTCTGCACCTTTCCCTTGCTCTGTCTGCCCGCACTACGTCTAAGCCGGGTATGACACAGGAGTTGGTGATATTATTTGTCAGCCAAGTCTCCGTGAAGCAGAGCAGGCTGCATTCACGATAAATCCTGTCGGTTTTCATAAGAGCCTCCAGCTCCTCACCTTTATCCAGGAGAGAGTTAACATTACTCACTATGATCGCCTAGCCTTTAGATTAGCTCGAGCGCGACAGCAATGGAAGGGTTTTTTGAGCTCAAACGAAATAGGATGTATAATTTCGCTCAATTTTCTATTGAGACGAAGAAGGTCGTCCTGAGAATAATTCATGAGACAAATGTTGTAAAGACATGCGTAAAAACACACGTAATCCACAATGGCACAGAGCTGCATGGACTTGCATGATGAGATGAAAAAGCTATTTTTGGTTCACGTTTTCTGCCCTGTAGCACATCACCATTCCACTAGAGGCAGAAGAAAGGCTTTTCCTGCTTGTTTCAAAATGGCTGCCTCCAAAAATCTCAAAATCACTTTTGTCTGGAAAAATTTTGCTAATTTTCAAAACTGAATAGTGAGAATAACTCATCAATTGTTATAGATTTTTTTTCAAATGACTACTTGCTACATTGAAAGAATGAAAATTAGTTAATAATTAATTCTGTATAAAACAGCTACACCATGCTAAAAATGTGTAGATCAAGTTTGATACAGTGGCTAAATAAGGTGCTTTTTCTGTAAACATTCATAACTGTGTTTTGCCTCTTAAACAAACAATGCTGTGAGAAAAAAGGCTTAAAAAATCACAGAACATATCACAATTAATATATATATAAAACAAAATTATTTTGTGGATTGCAATAATGGGTTTAAAAACATTTTAATCCCAAAAATGTTGAATTTTCTGTCAATTCTTTGATGTGTTTGGCTTTACAGAGTTAAACATAATTTATGGAGTGAATCAAAAACATTATCTTATCTGATTAGCCTCAAAAGCTCATCATTTGCTAAAAAAGTTGATTTTGTTTTAAAGACTGATTTCAAAAAGCAATAGTTGGACAAGAATGTGAAATTATTGATAAATAGATGATTAATAACTTGTTGATGCATTCATAGGAACAGAGTTTGATTTTCTTTATTGCCTGCAGGACCCGAGGGCAAAGCACAAGTTCAAGATCCACACCTACTCCAGCCCTACCTTCTGTGACCACTGTGGCTCTCTGCTGTACGGCCTCATTCACCAGGGCATGAGATGTGACCGTAGGTGTTACCTCTCTCCAGATTTAGATCTGTTTTGATGCTATTTCTGAATTCACTGGAATATCCCGTCTAATGTAAAATGCTTGGAAATGTCCTCATTATTGTTTTTACTGTTTCTACAGACTGCATGATGAACATCCACAAGCGCTGCGTGGCCAACGTGCCCAGCCTGTGTGGAACAGACCACACGGAGAGGAGAGGTCGCATCCAGATCACCGCCGAGGTCAAGACTAACGTTCTCACCGTCACCAGTGAGTCCTCACTCTGGCTCGAGAGTTTGTCAAAGTTAGATTAATGTCTCCCTCTGCTGTTGGCCGCCTGTGGCTGTAGGATGCTGCTGGAATTCTAGTGATTTGGATTATGCTTCAACCCATGACAACATTTAAAGAAAAAAGCCCCAAAATTCCAAAGGAAATTTGCATAAATTACAAAGAAGGTTATTGATTTTTTAATACCTTTGCAACGTTTTCCCAGACGGCTTTGGGATTTAAGTCACATGCCAAAAACATTTGCGAAGGTTTCTATTGATTGAAAAATTGCAACAAAAAGCGGCCTATTTCATGTTTTTTAAAGAAACTTTAAACGTTTTATTCTGATTTAATAACATGTTCCTGAGTATTTGCTAAAACGTATTGATCTGATTAAATTAATTTACATTTTTGAATCCAATTGTGTCCAATATCCCTTTAGTGACTTTCAAAATAAAGCACTGGTACACACTGTAGAATAGATGAATTTTATTGTGGGAGGAAAAAAATTGATGCTTTAAAGTTATAGAAAAGCAATTTTCTGTTTTTTTTAATGTTGCTTTGTTGTTTTATCTATCACAAAGTGGTAATCATTGAGATCTCAATGATATGCTTTAGCATTAGCTTTAAATAAAATACAGAGACCTATATAATTTTGTAGACTGAAATGTGGTCTCTTTTTGTTGTGTGTTTAATTGTGTGTTGTGTGCTTGAACTTATTAGTTGTAGAAAAGATAAGTAAACCCAACAGAACTTTTTATTTTTTTGGATGAAGTAGATTAACATTGTTGACCTCAAAATGACTTGGCTTGCTTTGAGGGGCTGCAGAAGTTTTGGGAAATTTAGTATTAGGCAAAAGAATTCGGGGGGATTTACAATGGATTTTAAGATAAAAAAGTTGATTATTTTATCTGCCATTCCCATAATCAACTGAAATGTGAGGTAGTTGTTTGGATATATAGCTTTTTTGCCATGTTGCTATACCACATGTGACATGGAGGATTTTTTTTCTGCTGAAGAAAATAAAGTTTTTTCTTCCTTTTTTTGCTGTATTCTCTAAAGTCCGTGTAAATCTTTCAGTTGCTTTTGTTTGCTTACTTATTTCTCTGTCCTTTGCTTCTGACTCACTCACAGTCACTCACAGTCACTCACAGACTGATGATTAACAGAGAGTTGCTGTGGGAGATAATAAAAACTCCCTCTTATCTTGATTGCAACAACGAGCAAAGCCCCAAATCCCATTGGACTACATTACAGAGGAAAACTCTGCAAATGAAAGGGTCTGAGGTATATTTGCATTTCATACAGCTCAGCCTTTCATCTTAACAAATGCAGCTCAGAGATGCGGTTTTGTTCTCAGTCGTTTTGTTTCCGTTTATGCAGCAAATGAAAGGCAATGGTAGTGCTTCTGTATGCCCACAGGGGGCAGTGTTGGACTGCTCTTTCACTCTGAGGTGCTGGAAGCTGCATTTTCACAGGAAGTGGTGGAAACAGCTTCCGCTCTCAGAGATGGGTTTGACCCATTGACACTAATTGTAGGTTTAATCAAAGCAACTGCCACTCGGGGTGGAATGACATTTTATTGATCTGTTGTATTTCCCCTTGCCTTCCAGCCAGGGAGGTCAGAGGTCAGAGACACTGGCAGAACAGCACCCATGAGAGATGAGATGAGCTGGCATCAATATCAGGAACACTCTAGCAGAGAGATGACAGCAAACACAGGACAGAATCTCTTTTTAGAATTAGAGATGTTTTCTGACACCCCAGTTACTTCTATACTTATTTTTTGTTGATTTTTTCTGCTAATGGAAAAACTAACAAAAAAATCATTTCTGAGTATTTCTTCATTTAAATCTGCTCCGAGCTCTCAGCAGGGAGGGGAAAGGGAAGGGTTGCTTTTCACCAACAGTCCCACAGAGACTAATTTCTAATAAACTCCTGCCGTTCTGCAGAAACTATGTCCTGGAAAATGACACTGGTTTTTGATTTTGGCTAAAACTGTAATATTCATAGTTAAAAGACCACTGGCAACACTTTTATTGAATACTTCATCAATCAAATAATACATAAGACAGACATTGACATTGGAGCAGTAAAGGCAGAATGCTTGAGGTGACATTCACCTGAGCGAGCCTACCTGGTTAAAACTGTATGTATCAATATTTTGTGTTAATAACATTTTTCTTCTCGTTATTTTATACATCAGCTTAAGAGATAAGCCTGTGAAAAGAGTCAACACTTAGGAAAATAAGAGAAAGATAAAGTGTTATGTCATCTCGTTTAAAAAATATGTCTTATTGTCAATATTGAAACAGATTTTGATCAGATTTTGACTTCAGGGTATCGGTATCAACTTTTGGACTAACACCTAGTCCTACTTAAATGTTTTTTTTAAAATGTAACAAATGAGGAATGGTCAAATGTACCTAAAGTGAAAGAAACACATTACCTGTACCGGTATGTCAAAATTAATACGGTGTATTAATAGCTTAACTTTGTTGATGGATAGAAAAATGGTTCACCTCAACAAATTATGCCCTAATACAGCTTTTTTTTTTACTATATAAAGCAATATAAATTTTTTATTTTCACACATCTGCAGTCAGTCCCTTTGAAGCTGCTTTACAGCAGAAAAGGTGGACAGCCAACGCCCACTGCTGCACCCTCATGTCTGCCAGTCCCAGAGGCCTTCCCTCCCTCTTTACTCAACCACAAAAACCATCACTTCCTGTTCTGTTTTACTGCAAGTGTCCTCTGAGACTATTTTGTTTGCTTCTCCCTTTACAGCTCTCCTCAGCTACTATTTGATGGTCACTTTAACAGCGAACATCTATTATTTAATGTCCGGCTCTGCTGAGAGTTTTATGCTGGCTCTGTGCTATGGTTAACCTCTCTGAGCTTAGCCTAGAGTAATGCTTAGACGGTGACATCTGTCTGATGACTTGAATCACCTTTTCTTCTTTGTTTGTCTCAATAAATATTTGGACTTTGATTAAAATACTTAGCCGTACTTTCTATTAGCAAAACAACCAACCCGGCAGAAAGTTTTCACTGAGCGGTGCGGTAGGGTACGTTACGGTCCGGCTCGGTATTTTGAGCGTTTCCATTCCAGCGACCCATTAAGCCGGACCAATTTTTGGGCCTCCATTAGTTGTTAGTCCATGGAAAATGTAACGGAGCTGTCAGCACGATGCTACTGTTGCAACCCGTTGATAGGCAGAAGGTCATTATGACAAACGCAAACGGCAAGAAAGCGGCTGTATTTCTCTTCAACCCCCGTAATCTTCTCTCAAGCAACATGAAATACTTTGCACAAACAAAGTACCAAAAGCAGAAAATATGAGCTTCTGGATGACCTCCATTGGTGTTGTTGTTAGCTTCACCCCGCATGTGACGTGACGGTCCAACTTTGACTGGAAACTCACTTGAATTGCCTGGACCATTCTAAATCCGACAGTACTTTATCGGATCGTTCCATACCGCTCAGTGGAAACAAGGCTTTATAGTCCCATCAGTTGTCACTCACCTGTTATGTCATCACCTACAGTCATGAACCATTTAGTGGTTAAACCCCCCAATCCAACCTCTAAAAGTTAATCACCTAGACGATGAGTCCCCTTTTAAAAGTATTTGATATGACCCAACTGTGAAATAAAGACAGTCTGAAGTACTGCTGGCTCAAAGTAGCCAAAATCCCATAGACTTATATTGAGAAATAAACAACTGTTGCTCAGTTATTCTATTTGTCAAAAAAGTCTTTCTCTGATACTTTTTTTTAAAAACATGCTCTTTCTAATCCTAGTTTTTAATTTTTTTTATTTTTAAAAGTAAAAAAACGACCAACCAGACACCTCCATAAAAGTATGTGGTCTCACGTCTAAACGTTCAACATGATTGATTGACAGATTCTCCCGAGCATGCTTTTAAGTTTGCTGATAGTGGTTGCCATAGAAACGTTGACTCAGACTATCTTTGATCTTACATGGTAAAAAAATGGCGACTGAATTGACTTCTTTTTGTTGGAACTAGTTGGACATTTTCTTTGTATGACATCACACTCACTCTGTCCAGTTCCCAGTTCTCATATACAGTCAATGATTTGAACCCACAACCATCTAGCCTGAGGGCAGACATTCTGTCACTGTGCCACGGAGCTGCTTAACATTCATGTAATTCGTTGCACGTTTCATCAAAGGACAGACTGTTAGTAAAGATTTTATAAAACACACCTGTGTTTAAATACGTAAGGAATTATGTAGAAATTGTAATGTATTTTTTGGAGCAGCAAGTATCAAAAAGTCAGTAATGTTCCTTAATACCAGTAATAAAAATTATTAAAAGTTTTACATGATAAAATATCATTTCTAAGTGGGCAGTAATGCTGTATAGGTGTACGCCATTTAACAACTGTCTGTATTATAAATTAAGTTGGGTTTCATTATTTTTCTTAATTAAATGGATGAACACATTTGAAAAAAGGGTTGAAAAGGCATTTATTTTACAGGAAAAAATAAAAATGGGGTTTCTTTGGTCACGATTCTTTTTCCTTCACAGCTCTTTCATCTCTGTTTCAGTCAAAGAGGCTCGTAATCTGGTTCCCATGGACCCTAACGGTCTGTCTGACCCGTACGTGAAGCTGAAACTTATCCCAGATCCTCGAAGCGAGAGCAAACAGAAGACCAAAACTATAAAGTGCTGCCTCAACCCCACCTGGAACGAGACCTTCAAATTGTAAGGCTTTTATCAGCAAAGTGTCATATTCACAATCCTCCTTGTTGTTTTTTTTTTCCTTTCTTTCTAAGCCTCACTAAGTGCAGGCTTCCCAGACCCAACCCACTGTGTTTGTCTTTCCAACCTTGTCTAACCGTTCGATTAAAAGAAAACATCATGGCTTCTCTTGTTTGTGAGATCTGCTCTGCAGTGTTCTCTGATTGGAAGCTTCATCTGCAGGGAGGAAGACTGAAACAATTAGATTAGTTTAAGGATAAAAGCTCAAATCTAACTTTAAAAACCTGTATAAACGGGAAAAATGGATGCTCCTCTAATCTGAATTATCATATTTTTTGGACTATGGAACACAGCAGCTAAAGAATGCTTTAGAAGAAAAAAACACTTTTGGGAGACATATACAAATTTGAGTCTGCTGCCTCTTTTTTGACGCGGGTCAAATTGGTCGATGCTTGTCCAAAAATGTGTTCATAACCTAAATGCTCCCGCTGCATTGAGTGTATATATCATTTATAATGCATGGAAGACACAAATGATGTTGAGAAATCAGTTTAATTGATTTTTGAAGAATTCTGCAAAAGCCCTGGTAATCACGTCTCCATGTTTGGGTTTATGAGATCATTCCAGGGATAGGCAACTCCAGGCCTTGATTCCTGCATGTTTTCCAACATACCGTGCTCTGGCATGTTCTAATTGGCTGGACACACCCGAACCAGGTAATCAGTCATGAGTAGGGCTTGGATATCTAAAAATCATGCAGACACTGCGGCCCTCGAGGCCTGGAGTTGCCTATCCCTGATACAGACTCTTGACATGACATGAATGACGGCACTTTCAGCAATCCTTCGGCCTCTCTGTGACTCAGTTTGATGATTTGCTGTCCTGCAGTAGTTCAAGGAAAAAAAATTATCAAAACAAGAAATTACAGTAACTTTTCATTGTTGTCTCGATGCAAATAAAAAAATATCAAAGTTTAGGAAGAGAACGATTAGTTTCTCCTCCATCTTTGTTTTGGACAGCGCTTCATCTACGTTGCTGTCAGTATCAACTACAGATACACACACCTACAGTGCCGTCTAGGCGTGGTTAGTGGGAAACAACCGGTGGTTAGTGGGAAAATTACAGATAAATTAGCCTATTTGTGTTTTAAAAAAATCACATATACTGTAAGTCACTGCTGAGTATAAAGCTACGTTCACACAATTGGGTGTTATACGGGCTTTCATGACCGCGCATCCAGCCAGCAGTGTTCACACCAGACAAGCAGACAGCAGTAGGGAGGGGCTTCTTCTTCTTTTGTTTTTTTACTGTTTACCAGCGCTCGTCCATCACCTACAATTGGTAGAGGCTTGGTGCACAGAGTCCAAGCGGTGCAAATCTTGCAAATCTTGCCCCAGGCCTTTTGTTTTCACAGCTCTATTCCTATAAATGTCCGTCTTGGTGTCATATAAATCTGGCTGGAACAAACTGCAATCATTAGTTTCTCCTCCGTGATCATGTTTACAACGGTTGACAATTCCCTGTTTTGAAGCGGACTCTGCATACACGTCGTTATAAAATCTGGGTCCCTGATTGGTCACAGTTCAGCATTGTCGCTATTGAGCGTCAAGAAGTTCAACTGGTTGAATTTCCAGTGCGCCGTCGGTGAATGCTTGTTTCATACGTAGAGCCAGAGAACGGACTTTAAAGCTCATGTAGCGACGCGTGAGCACGAGCGTACTGGACGCAGAAGCCCGAAATTCGGGTCAACGTGCTTTTACATAGACTTCATATTTAAAATGTCCTGCTTGAATGCGATTCAACACGTGTGAATGCAGCTTTAGTCGCACCCCTGTCCAAACTATGCCAAAAACCACAACTTCTCCAGAAAATACAGTAACCAAACCTTTTGTGAATCTTCTTGGAAAATGGGGGAACTGTTAATCTTAGGGAATCTAGAACATTTAAAGTTAGGTCTCCTTAACAGGAGACTGTTAGGACATCTGAACTTCCTCATGTCCTGACTGTCTTTGTGTTTTTCCCAGCCATCTGAAGGAGTACGATAAGGACCGCCGCCTGTCGGTGGAGGTGTGGGACTGGGACTTGACCAGCCGCAACGACTTCATGGGATCACTGTCCTTTGGCATCTCGGAGCTCCAAAAACAAGGCGTGGATGGATGGTAATGAAATGAGAGGCGGGAAGTAACGTTGGAGGGAAATTGGTAACAAAACCAGAGAGGGAGGAGGAGTAAAGGTGACCTGGTTCTCCTCCACACTGTCGGAGAAATCTCTTTTTCTTCTAGTTATAGTCTGTGCCAGAGCACCTCTATTCCATCTCTTTATCTCTGCTCCTTCATCTCTCCTCTCCCTCATGTGTCTCAATCTCCCCATGTCCTGTTTTCTTCTTTTTTTTTTTTGCTGACGCTGCCTTGTCAGGGTTTTTTAATGAGATGCCAACATCTGAGGTGGAGAGATGCCATTATGCACCTGAAACTCATAGCCAGCCTGTGAAAATGCAGGTTTTTCCCTCTAATGCACCTTCGTGTGGCTTAAAAAGCCCCACTCTAGCTGGCACGACCAGGCAGGAACAAAAACAGCTTACGCTTTATATTGTGCAGGTTCATATTCTGATTCACCTTTTCACGGCTTTAGCACATAATTTGATCTGTTCAGGTGTGAGTCTGCTCATATGACTCCTTCAACATTTTGGATTCTCATAATAATCTGATATAGCACGGGTTAAATTTTAAAGCATGAATGACTATTTCTTGTGAAATAACTGCCTGCATTTTTATTCTTTTGTTGAATAAAACATCAGCTGTCTCAAAAGAGAAGCAACACAAAAAGCAGCCATCGCCTCACCTCATTCGTCACGTCTTTGCCCCTCTTGTTTCCACTCTCATTCGTCCGCTGGTCTGTCATTGTGAAATCTCTGACATTTCTGAAATATACCAGAAGAAGAAAGGGATACAGTGGATTGCTAAACTCTTCATACCCCTCAAACTTCTGCACAGTTTCTCACATTATGACCACAAACAAAAATAGATTGTATGGAATTTTATGTGAAAGACCAACACAAAGTGGCACACACTTGTGAAGTGGAAAGAAAATTATACAAGTTAATTTTTTTTACAAATAAAAAACTGAAAAGTGCAGTGTGCAAAAGTATTCAACCCCCTTTTTTCTGAGAGCGTCCAGTTTTCTTCAGCAGTTTCTTGATTATTTGGTGACTGATCAAATGTTGACTTAATGACGTCATAGAGTCCACTTGTGTGTAATTTAAATCTCAGTACACAAATCCAGCTGTTTTGTGACAGTCTCTGTGGTTTGTTAAGAGAATACTGGGGAGAAAACAGCATCATGAAGTGTAAGGAACACACCAGACAGTTCAGGGAGAAAGTTGTGGAGAAATTAAATCAGAGTTAGGCTAGAAAAAGATTTCCCAAGCTTTGAACGTCCCACTAACCACTGTTCAGTCCATCATCCACAATGGAAAGAGTATGACACAACAGCAACCTACCTAAACATGGTCGTCCACCTAAACTAACAGGCCGAACAAGGAGAGCACTGATCAGAGATGCAGCCAGGAGGCCCATGGTGACTCTGGATGAACTGCAGAGATCTACAGCTCAGGTGGAGGAATCTGTCCATAGGACAACCATCAGTCGTGCACTGCACACATCTGGACTTTATGGAAGAGTGGCAAGAAGAAAGCCATTGTTAAAAGAAAACCACAAGAAGTCCCGTTTGCAGCCCCAAAAACACACAACAGCACATGAAACAAACGTAACTCCAGGTTCCTTTCTGGTGTAAAGTTGGGTTTTTAACATGGGAGTCAAAGGGACATTTTTTTCCCATTTGAAACCATTCTGCAGTGGTCATTTGAGGAACTGCAAAATTTTTTTATTTCCCTAAATTGCTTAAAACTTGAGCACGATTTTGGAACTTTTGAGGCCAAACACACACATAGGAAACAAACAAACAAAAAAAAGTCTGACAAATAGCATTGAGAGTACATCATATGTCAAAATATCTTCGGCAGACACTTCTTGATAGTAGTTGCACATGAGATTCAACCATTGTTTGTTGTTATTTCTAATTTGGGTGCAATAGTTTCTTGGTTGTTTTATTAACTCTGTGTTCTAAACTGCATCCTTATGTTTCCACTCATCAGAATATTAGTGAAATTAACCACAGGCTACAAAGATTGTATCATTTATAATATGGACTTATCTCAAACAGAAATAAAAAAAAGTCAAAGAACTGAAATTGTATGTGTGAACATCCGCACTTTTTTTTTTTTTTGCTAGTTTATGGCAGCAGTTAGACGTCCCTAATTGCATAAAGTAATTAGAAACTGATTTGCTTGTAAATATCCTCTCATTTCAGGTTTAAGCTGCTCTCCCAGGAAGAAGGCGAGTACTTCAATGTTCCTGTTGCACCGGAGGGAGAGGAGGCCAACGAGGAGCTTCGGCAGAAATTTGAGGTGTGTGTGCTGGAAGCTTTCTCCTATCTACACAAACTCTGAATGTGTGTGTGTCTGTCTGAGTGAGGGCCACTCCGGGAGAGCTGTTAGCAGTTGGCAGGCACACTTAAAGGACCATCCGGTCTGGCACATGGAAGGTCCAGACACGTGTGTGTGGGCCGACCAGTTGGCCAATTCATTAACACATTTGGCTTCAGCTGGGATAACCCGGCTCAAAGAGGACATCAAGCTGCAAACATGAGAAACCGATTCAGAAATGCTGCTTTTAAAGGCAGCTAAGTTGCCTTATTAAAAAGTGAATTTGGATTTTTAATCTGCCATCAGTCGAAGAAGGTCACATTTACAATATTTTTAGAAGGATAAGTCTTGTTTCTTTTTGCTCAGTTTGGCTGGGGGTGCAATTTATGTGTGATTTAAAAAAAAAATTTTTTTTTTAATAGATAGCAATAACCACTAGAGGGCACTGTAGGTGTGTGTGTCAGTATTTCCTACTGATAGAATAGCAGAAGAAGAAGCTTTGGCCTCTGGGGAATTGTTAAGAAGTGACACAGGGTAGGAAGAATTTAACGGATTTAGTGGTTTAAAAAGATATAAAGAGTTTAATTGTCTTGTTAGCATGTTCTTCGAGCTATAGTATCTGAATACTTGTTCGTATGTTTCGCTAATATACAAGATTACTTCTCTGTTTCACGAAGCCTCTGAGCAAAAACAAATCAAAAGAGCCAGCCATCCTCTTTAATTCTCTTTTTCCATTTCTTCCTCATTATCTTCACTTTGCTTCCCTCTCTGCCCTTTACTTTCTCTTCCGTCCTCGTCCTCATCTGTACCGCCTTAACTTCCCGCTCCCCTTCTTTTCTCAAGGTCACGGGCCTCAGAGTTTCACAGAGGCACATTCCCAGAGGGGCTGCTATTACACACACACACACACACAGGCACACAAAAGTGTACATGAGAGCTACAGAATAAAGTGTTGGAGGCGACACAGAGCTGGCTTTGGTTAAACCAGCGACCTCTGCCTTCATTTCAGCCCTGCTGCATTTACGCTCATTTACATATAAGCATCTCTGAAAGTTCTCGATAACAGAACTGTTGATGATCATCTGGGTGGGAAATTTGAACCGAAAGATACTCCACCAAACTTAAGTCATGGCGTGAACAATCAGAGGAAATGCTACATCATAGTTCTGGTCTCTAAAAGTAAAAGCATAAATCAAAATGTTGTTTCAAGACTCAAAAAGAGTCAACAAAAAGGTGGATTTTCTTATTTGTTATCATTGGACAAGTGAGTATAAGCGCTTACATTAATGTTTTTTATTTTCTTTAATGACATTTTGTATTATCCACTTTATTTCCCCAATTTGTCTCAAATTTGTTTTTGAAAATTAGCTAAACTTTTCGCGCCAACAGCATTTTTGAGATTTTATGGAGGCAGCCATTTTGAAATGAGCAGGAAATGCCCTTCTACTGCCTCTAATGGAATGATGATGAACTACAGGGCAGAAAATAATGGATCAACTTATATGCAATGGTATATAAGTCTTAAGAAAACTATGTGTGTGTATATATATATATATATATATATATACAGTTCTTATCTGAGTCCGTGGTATTTGTCCAGTTTCACATGTTCCTTCTTTTTGGTGTTACCATCTCTTGGTTCTGCCACATCCACCAAAACAGCTTTTCTCTGTTTTTTATCCACCACTATAATGTCTTGTTGGCTCACCATTACCATCCTCTCCATCTTAATCTGCAAGTCCCACAGGATCTTTGCTCTCTCATTCTCTACCACTTTAAAGGTGTTTCACATTTTCACTTTGGGGTTTCCAGTCCAGATTCTGCACACATGTTCCTATAAACTATTCCAGCCACTTGGTTGTGGCGCTCCATGCATGCTTTCCCGGCCAGCATCTTACATCCTGCAGTTATGTGCTGGATTGTTTCAGGCACCTCTTTGCACAGCTTACACCTTGGGTCTTGTCTGGTGTGGTAGATCTGCGCCTCTATCATTCTGGTGTTCAGGGCTTGTTCCTGAGCTGCCAGGATGAGCGCTTCTGTGTTGTCCTGCACACCAGCACTTTCTAGCCATTGGTAGTACTTGTTATCAGCCACTTCAGTAATGGTTTGGTGGCACATCCCATGCAGGGGCTTGTCCTCCCATGAGGATCTGTCCTCCAGCATCACATCCTCTGCTGTCCATTGCCTGAAACATTCATTGAGCACACTGTCAGTTAGGGTCGTGAACAGGATGTATTCATGCACCTTGGATGTTTCATCCTGGATAGTGGCTTGCATGCTCACTAGTCTTCGGCCTCCTTCCTTGCGGCCAGCATACAGTCTCAGAGTGCTGGATTTGGGATGGAGCCCTCCATGTATGGTGAGGAACTTCCGCGCTTAACATCCGCTGTCTGTATCTCTTCCTTCGGCCATCTGATTATTCCTGCAGGGTATCTGAACCCACAGCTGAACAACAGAGACAAAAAAAAAATTTTTCCTTGTGAATTTATTTCACTTTTTAACGTGAGATCCTGAAAACACTATTGATTTCAGAATTTCAAGAGGCCAGTAAAATATCTAAAAGCCTTTCTCTGCTGTAAAGTGGTAGTGAACTGAACCAAAACAGCACAGAGCAAACTGCATTTTAGGAAAAGAAGAAGGATCAGCTGTTTAAGTCTTTACAAATGAAGAGGAAAGAACATGAAAAGCTCTTGTTAAGAAGTTTCTCTTTACAGGTGAGATCAAGGCTGCCAATAAAATGAAAAGTTGTAAAAAAAAATAAGTCAGCTGAGAAAGACGATCAGGAAATAAATGAATTGAGAGCTAGCAAAATGTCTAATTTATGTAGTTGTGATTATAAGAAAAGGAATGTTTTACTTTTTAGACAAAAATTAATGCCCCGAAAAGTGGTAGAATGTCCAAAAAAAAAAGCCATAAATCAGTCATAGTGAAAATATTTACTTACTCAACTTCACAAAAAGAAATTATCAGTCATATAACATATACAGTATTTTTGTCCTCATTAATTTGTTTGTGAAAAAGTCTATTGCAGTTTAAAGTTTTTGCTTGAAATTTTTACCAAGAATAATCGAGCTGAACCTTTCCATAGTTTATGATTAAATATAAAAAATATGTGTACTTCTATTTCCTATGATTATTTTTTATTTTTTCGTGTAATAACACATCAGAAATACAAAGAAATGTACTGAATACAACATATTTTTTGAATATAAGTAAGATAAAGTAATAAAATGAGCAGAAATACTGTGTTCTAACCCATAATAAAGAGAAAACAGATTTTTGAATTTCTTTTTACAGTTTTGTATTTTGCCGTATATAAAAAAAAAAAAAAAAAACTTTTTCAAAAGTATCTGTTCTTTTTATATCACACAAACACAGACCTCCTGTGAGATGACAGAGGCAGAAGTGACCCCAGAATTGTCTTTTTTTTCCCCAACATTTTCCACTATATTGTCATCTTTTTCTCCAAACTGCTCTAAGAATAAAAGTAAAACGTTTTCAGTCTAACATAAAGCTCTGGGGAGCAAAGCATCATTCTGAACACAAACAAGACTGTAAAACTGAAAGTTTACTTAAATTTTACTTACTTAATTTTTTTTTTACTATTTTAAGACCAAATTAAAACAAAAATATGTTTTCAACTTTTATCTGATTTTGTGTTTCTCCATTTAGAGGGCTAAGATTGCCGTAGCAAAGAGCACAGAGGGAAAGTCTGCAAACGCCGCATCCCGGTTTGACTCCAATGGCAACCAAGATCGCATTAGGCTGTCTGACTTCAACTTCCTGATGGTTCTGGGGAAGGGGAGTTTTGGGAAGGTAAGTTAATCTCTGCCTGGTTTGGTGATACTTTCTAGTTGATGTAACCACATCAGAGGACTCACAAGTTACACTCACAAGCAAGTTATCCAAGTTAAATCAAAGGAAAAGCCGTTACTACATAAAAAAACTATATCAAAAAGGGGAGTACCACCTGGGTTAGTACATGGACCACTGCAGTTTGGATAGCACTGAACGCACTTATGAACATTTTGGAAGCATTTAATTAGCCAAAAATAAAAGTTCCAAATAAATATGTTTTCATCATAAACCAATAATTTTCAAATGCCTTAAGAATCCATCTTCACAAAACTCACAAAACTAAACATAGTTAAGGAACAAAATCCAAGAGTAAAAAATATTCATTTATATTTTGTTTTGATTGATACATTTTTACTTGAAAGCACAAATTTGTTTCACAAAAGGAAATTAGCAGTTAGCATTTGATAATTTGCAAAAATATGTTATTTTTATCCAAAAATGTTTAGCTTCTCATGTACAGCTTGATTGATGGTCCTTATTTGAGGTGTTGTAGTGTGGGGTAACAACATTAATTCACACATATCTCACAGAAAAAGCTCTCAAGTTTATCACTACCAACTATGGGGATCCCACCAAGACAATATTCAATTTTGTTTGATTTTTGTCATCAATTCCAGATTTTCCAAATATATAAAGAACAAAAAAATATTACTCCATCATTTAAAAAAATGCTTAAAATAAAATGAAACTTTGATAGAACTGCTGACATTTTAAGTATGCTAATTTAAAACAATGCAGAAAAATTACACAATTGGAGAAAAATATCTGCTAACAATGGGTTCACACAGTTTATTTTAGAGTTGATTGTCAAACTCCTAAGTCTGGTTTGTTGTTGGGGTTTTAAGTTGTTGATGTACAACAATTTTTAGACATGGTGCAGAGGTAGAGCTGTAGACCTCTGATCGAAAGATTGCTAGTTTGGTTCCCACCCTGCACACCTATGTGTCCATGTGCCCTTGGGAAGGGCACCAAAGCCCACTTTGCTCCTGCTGATTATAGGTTGGTGCCAGTGTTCGGCAGTGGAGCCGCCATCAGTGTGTGAATGTGTGTGTGTGAGTGCATGGGTGAATGGGACTGTGACTGTAAAGCGCTCATGAGAAACTGCAGATTGATTTCTCCTTACTTAAAAAAAATAAAAAAGCAAGCCACCACTGTTTTGTTGCAATCAGAAGGGATTTCTTTAAATTTTCTTTAAAATTTAAATTTATTAAAAAATTTCAGTTTTTAAAAACATTTCCAAATAAGCAAAGAAAAACCTTTTTTTTTTTCAAAGATCTGTTGATTTCCAGTGCTGTTTTTTCTGTTATAGTTCTTGTTTTGCTGAATAGTAAACACAGATTTTTTCTGATTTGTCCATTTTTATTCTACAGGATTATTTAATTGATAAAATAGGGAAAAAACATTCATTCAAACCTAATTAATGGCAGGCTCAAGTAAAACTTTCGCTCCAAACCTCTTTCTCTGTATTAAGAATTGCGTCGTTTTTACTGTAGCAATAGAACAGTAATTGTATCACACAGTTTTGTACTTGCAGTTTCCAAAAAAAAAATGTGCACAGCAGCAGCTATCATGCATATGCAAAAGCACGTTTAAATTGATGTGCAGTTGCAAAGTCTCCTGGGAGTTTGAGTGAGATTCATATCTACAACCAAAGATTATAGGGGAGGGAAGGAACAATGGACAGCAGGAGAAGATAAAGAGAAGCCTAGGAAGACTGGGGGATAAATGGAAGGGAAGAGGCACAGAGGATGACATGACAAGCCGAGAGAGTGATGAAAGGAGGGAAGACAGCAATGAGATCCACAGTGACAAGTTGACATGAATGAATTGAGAGGGAGGTAAAAGCGTCAGGGTGAATGAAACCTGTGAGGATGAGGAGGGAAAGGTTGAAAACCACAGAGAAGGAAGTCCCCCCCCCCCCAAGAAAAATTAATCAATGAAAGTCGAGGGAGGATGAGGAGGAGTGAAGAGGAGGCATCAAAAAAAGAGAACAGACTGAGCTAAGGAGGAGTGGAAGGGTGGAGGGAGACTGAAAGTGACTTAGAGAGCACAACAGCAAGTGAAAAAAAAAAAAATCATCTGTGCATCAAACCTGCATGCTGGGGTGCCTGTTTCCATGGTAACGGGCGTTTAAAGCTACGATGTTGCGTCACAGGGGAGAGCCTGAATGGAGGCTTTGGATACTATGGGAAAACCCATCTCGACAGGTTTTTGAGACATGCATCCCTTATTTTTTATGTTTTGAAAGCACATGTAACGTGCACACGCATAAACCCACTGCAGTGTACTTAATTAATGTCCCCCCCACCCTCACCCCCCCTCCAGAGATGAATAATCCCACGCAGGAGCAGGCGTTCCTGTGAAGCATGTCAGTTTAAAGCTCCCAGAGTTATAGCGTGGGAGGCTGGGGCCTTCAAAGCTGCTTCTGCTGCCACAGCGTCCGAGAACATCAGCACGCTGCTGCTCGCATTCCTCTGATGGCGTTCCTGCAATATGACAAACACAAGCAGCATTTTTGATGCATGTATTTATTACCTGCACACCAGAGGGGAGCAGGATGTTTGAAAACGCACTCAGACCTGTTTGAAACTGTTCATCCTTTTATCTATTGTCAATATTTCTGACAAACTTTGAATTGAAAAGTAGCAGAAAGAGTAAAAATTGAAAAACTTTGCTTTTATTAATTGTATTTGTTGAGTAAAATGTTTTCTTTAAGAGTGTATCACTGCTAAATGGGTTCTTAAATCAATTTCATTTAAAATTTTAACAATTTATCAATCACATTTTAATGCTAAAATACTTTTTCTTTGAATATGGAAAATATTTCTCACATAACAAGTGGTTTACAGACGCACTCCAATGAAAATTGTGTTTTTAACATGTTTTTGTGGCTTTTTTCTGATGATGGAAGACATATACGTATGAAGAAAATGAAGCTTAAAATTGCATTTCTAAATATTTTTAGTTCTAATTTGTTGTGAATCAGGAGCAGATGAAAAAATGCTGTTGGAAAAAGGTTGTAGCTGTGTCGTAGAAGCTACAGGCTTCCTGCTCCGCTTCATTCGGATGCATCCGCTTGGAGACGACTAGATCCATGCACACCTTTGTTTGAGCTGGCATGTTACTCTATACTGTACCGCTGGATAACCTAATATTGCACCGCTAATATTAGGTCGAGGGTGTGAGAGGCTGTAAGCTAATGGGAGAGCGTGTGAACGGATGGGTGACAGGAAAAGGGGGTGGGGTTGCTCCATACCAACGGTCCTGCCGACCACTCAGATGTTATGGGCACTTTACCGCTTGTTTTTAAAGCTCTTCATGGTGTTGCCCCAGTTTTAAGGTCTGCCAACCAGTATCTGCTTCATGCGCCCGTGTAACGACAGAGACACTGATGCCGGCCTCCCCAGTCGTGGGATAAAATTCCTGCAGAGCGCATGACTTTGGACCTAAACATCAACTAAAAATGTACTTTTTTAGAATGGCTTTTAATACTCAATTGTTGTTGGCTCTTCAATTTTTCACTAATTTTATTGTGTTTTTCTCTCTGTTTTTGATGTATTTTATTGCTTTTTGACATGTTTTGGTGTTTTTCATGTTTTTGTTCTTAATTTGCTCAATTTTATCTCTTTTTATTGTAAAGCACTTTGGTACCCTGATGGTGTTGTAAAGCGCTGTTCATAAATTTATTGAGTGTCTTTGTCCAGAGCATACAATGATTGATTTGATGTCAAATATGATTTTCTTCTATTATAGGGGTCTCCACAGGAACTCATTCCATCCATTCTCTATAAGCTCAGTGGACATGGTGGTAGTGTGTCTAAAGGTCATGCGTTCAAATTCAGGTGTAGACAATAAGTTGGGACCTAAGGCTTGACACTCCGCATTAAAGGGTTGGACTGGCGGATTGTTAAGCTACCAAATGGTTGCTGAATGTGGTTGTGTTTTCTGCTCACCACTCTGCGAGGGGATGGCTCAAATGCAGAGAACAAATGTGTGTGACAGCACACAGTCTTTTGCGACGTACACAAACTTTTTCTGTTGTCATCCTCTTGTGTGGTGGCTCCATTCTTACCATCTTCTTCTCTCCCTCAGCAAGAATGAAAGGAATCACGTAGAAGGCGGTGCTGAGACCAGCAATCACCGGATTAGGGCACTGAGGGGAAAAAGGGGAGCAGAATTGGAGGAAGCAGAGCTATACTATGTCGAATGACAAAGATGGAAAGGATAAGAATAAGAGCCTTAGAAGAACAACAACGTGAGATGTTTTGGAGATAAAATCAGGGAAGCTAGCCTGAAAAGGTTTAAAGGGGGAAATTTGGTGGAAAGGATGCTGGGGTCAGAGCTGCCAGCCAGGAGGCTTAACTCAGGATGGGACATGAGATTTAGGAATGCTGTGAAAAAACATAAAATAGTTGGTACCACAGAAGAAGAAGGTGCAGAAGATAGAACAGGGGATGATTTATAGTGGCAAACCCTAAAAAGGGCTGCTAAAAGTGAAAGGTACTCATTATTTCTTCCTTCAAAGACTTTTAAATTGTCCGTCTGAACCTGCAAAATTTTTCGTCTGCTTCAAATTCACCACAATTTGAATAAAGAATTGCTCAGGAATGCAATTTTAATCTGAATTGTTTTATATATGTCCTCCATCATGAGAAAAATGCCACAAGATCATGTTAAAAACACCAAACAAACCAACCATTTCCATTGGTAGGGTCTTTATATCCTCATCCATGATTCTTTATAGACTTCCCCTCCCAATGAAGATCTCATTTCACATTTCTGCATCTTAAAATAGTATTTTTCAGTCACAGTTTTCCTCATTTACACACATGCTTTTATTTTCTGGCCTTCATGGAAGTGAACTATTTCAAAACATGATGAACACCACATTTATCCCTGCTCTCATCATTTCTTCATGTCTTCTCACCGTATATTTAGGCGGCATGATGTAAGCAGCATGTTCTCAGATTTATGATTTATGATTTCTTTAGATACATAAACCACGTGAGTCCAGATTTGGGAAAATAAATATTTCTGTTTAACATTTGAACAAAAAATGTTCAAGTTTTGCATAAAAACTATTTTTTTCTAAAGTAAAAAAAAAAAACAAGCAATCAATCACAAAAATACATATTTATACCTTGAAATGATCTTGTAATTACCAATAAAAAAACAAGATTATATAATATAAAGTAATAATAAATCTTACGTTATTGGCTTAGCCCTTCAACAACCCAACAAATCAATTTAAAAAATGCTTTTTTCTGCTTTTTATTGTCTAGAGCAGGGCTGTCAAACTCCCTGCCTCGAGGGCTGATGTCTTACATGTTTTCCAACCAACCTGCCTTTGAAGTTCTTTGTTGGCTAAACACGCCTGATCCAGATAATCAACAGCAAATTCAGCAAGATTTCTGGAAAACCAGCAGGAGGCCGGCCCTTGAGGGCTTGAGTTTGACACCCCTGGTCTCGAGGAAGTAATACACACTATCAGTGTTTTTAGTATGTTTTGTAAATGTGCTCTACTGTTTGGTTGAGCGGGCAGTTAAAGGATAAAGACAGGAGTCTGCAACCTGAGGCTCTGGAGCCTCGTGCAGCTCTTTGGCTTTAATAAGTTAGGAATTTAAATGAATAATGGGATTGTACTTTTGATTTCTTTCTTTTTTTTATTTATTAATTGAATGTTTAAATTTTTACTGTGGCAGAATTGATTTTTTTATTGGATTTAACACCAGAATTTGCATGTTTGTATTTGATAATACAAGGAAAAAAACGATGAAGGCACACCGAAGTCATACTTATGCATGACTTCAATTCAGTCTGCTGTAGCAGCAGGATCTTATGTGACACAGAATGTATTTCATTTCCAAAGGAACTTGCTGACAAAAGAAAAAAGAAATTAAAATTGTTCAGGAAAATTATAATACTTCTATAATTTAATTATTGTAAATATTTAAAGGTTAGATTATAGAAATAATTGGCTAAAGTTTTTTTGTAAAAAAAAAAAAAGTGAGACTTTGCCCTGGCTGTAAGAAACTGAATCAAATGGTTCTTTTAGCACCCAAAGGTTGAAGACCCTTGGATTAGGGCCTAAAAGTTGAACGGAATCTTATGTTTTTAGATATTTTAACACATTTTAAAATTACACCTCTTCCTTTTATGTCAGTAAAATGTGGAGTTTTGAAGGTTTAACAATTTGAACAGATCTTTTTTTTTCTTCAGAGAATTCAGAGAGCACTTTCTTTCCAGAATCTCTCTCATCACCTTGCACAATAAATGGCTCAAACGTGATGAGCTGGGTTGCTCTGAACTTTTTTAAAGAACAAGCAATTTGACTGAAAGCAACTATTCAATAATGTTTGAAAACAGAAATACAAATATCTGTATGAAGTAAATGTGGTAATGTTTTAAAACACTAGAAGTTAATCTTTGTTCATTCATGAATATAAGTTGTAGGAAAATTTCAAATGCTAAGTTAAAACAAAAATTCAGATCCACTGGCAATACAAAACACGGCGAAGCTTGGATTAATACCCAGTTTTCTGTAATGCAACATCATGCACACTTTCGGGAGTTGGGAGTAGATTTATGATTGATTTCATGGATAAAATAGCTCCACAAGGTGAATTCGGAACAATGGCACAATTTTTCCCGTGGCAGCCTATATCCCGACAGCCTTCTGGCTAATGACCCTGAACAACGTAGTTGGACAAAACACTGACATGCGTCACAGTTTACGGAACACTAGTCTATTAATGACTGTTTATATGAATTCCCCTTAAAGGGGGAGCTGGCCATAATCTGCTGTGGTGGAACAGGAACGAGCTGAACTGGAGGGATTTGAAAATGTCCTGGTTTTGCTGGAGGAGTTGAAGGTTTTTGTTTTTAGTCATTGGATGAAGTGACATTTTGGCATTCTTCTTTTATTGTTAAATGTAAAGGCAATGCATTGACATGGAGTCACAATGAATCGGTGCACATACACCTTTGCAGATTTATAATTGTGGTTTAAGTTCAATTATAGCAACACTACACTCTTTATTGAAGCATTGCCCTCATCCTCACACACTGGTGTTTAGAGCTGTGTCCATCTGTGCTCTACTCCCACTCGGTATAAATTCATGAACTCACCAGCACCTATTATCATACCTGAATATGTAAAAGACATAAACAGCAAAGTTTCTGTTCTTAATGAGGGTCAAAAAAATGTAGCTTCAATCTGAACTCTCCAGAATAATCTACTATTAAAGTAAAAGCTGCTAAACTTATTTCCTGGAAGGAATTGTTAAAGTGAGACCACATGGTGGTGTGGTGGTTAGCTCCTTCATTTCACAATGAGAAGGTTCTGGTTCAAATCTCGTCTGGATCTGTTCAGTGTAGGTTTTTTGGTGATACTAAAATGGTTACGCTACGCATGAGAAATGATTTGTTTTTCTTCCTTTTTTCTTGAACCAAATGTGAAAACAATATTTCCTAGACATGACTCTAAGGCCTGTTTTAAGCATATTTCAAAACCCTATAAAGGAGTATGTGTTTGCATAAAACAAAAAATATTACATTTAGAAGATGATATTTTATCTCTTAACATGTTTTTTTTATGCATAAGATGCAAATACGGAAATATTTTAAAGTTTCGTTCCCTTTTTCCCATCTTCCTATGCAGGTGATGCTGGCGGAGCGTAAAGGAACAGAGGAGCTGTACGCCATAAAGATCCTGAAGAAGGACGTCGTCATCCAGGATGATGACGTGGAGTGCACCATGGTGGAGAAGCGAGTATTAGCTTTGCCTGGAAAGCCGCCGTTTTTGACACAGCTGCACTCCACCTTTCAGACTATGGTGGGAAACAACGATCTCTCTCAATTTGATTTTTTTTTTTTATATAATTTGCTTTTTTTTTAGGGCAGCAGAGTTGGTGTAAAGTTAGAGCCTGGCTCAAGTAAAACATTGTTGTAGTGGGCAGTTTACTTGATTTACATTATTTGAACAAAAAAGTATGTGTCTCTTTAGATGCCGATCACACAGATGAACTAAAAGGGCTTCATTCAAAAGCATTAGATAGACTCTTAGGCCAAAACACATGAAAATCTTAACTCCAAAAGTTTCTGTACTTCTTAAGTGAATACAGCAAAGCATCCTTAGAGGTCAAAGGTGTTATCAACTCTATTCTTCGTGGAACACATAGTCTCAATTGATTGGTTCCTCCTCAACTTATGATTTAGAATCTGTTTTTTCACTGATGGGGATTTAACAGAGTAAAACATCTGTATTGTAAGCCTAGTCCTCTGTGTGGGTCCTGCAGGAATTGTTGTCTGGTTTTTGGTGTTTTTATGTAAAGATGGATGATGGGAAGTGGGGAAGGAGTTGCTCCACGCCAGTGGTTCTCACCCACAACTCAGAGAATATTTTCTGATTAACTAATGCAGCTCTGCATAAACCACATCCTAGAAAATAACCTACGTTTTTTGGGGGGTAAAATTATAATTAGAAAAACCAACGGGAATGCTTTTACAATAAATCAAAAGATGATTGTAGCAGAATTTTGCGGGTAAACACTGCTGTGGATCTCCACTCTGAACTGAAAGTGTGTAGGTCGTGCCCCTCTAACCACCCCAATTTTCTCTCACTGTGGTTTATTGGCAATTTTTTTAGGTAATGGAGGACAAAATTGATGTCTTTGAGTCTTCTTCGAGCCGGATTGGCCAAACACCTCATCTCATCCTTTTATTTCTTAACTTTTTTCTTTCTTTATCCTGTCTATTTTCAGATCTCTTGACTTGAATACCTCCAGACCAGCTGTTCTCTATGCCTTCTCTTGAACCTTTAAGTACTTTCTGACTTTGGGTTTCTTCTCTGTCCTTTTGTCTCCCGTCAGGACCGCTTGTATTTTGTCATGGAGTACATAAACGGCGGTGATCTCATGTACCAGATACAGCAGGTCGGCAAGTTCAAGGAGCCCCATGCTGTGTGAGTACGAAAAGCGCCGCTCCTTATCCCGGCCTAGTGCGGAAACTGTGACGTATGTCTATTTAATTACTCAGTTCTTCTTTTTCCTCCCTTCCCTTCAGTGAAGAAGCCAACAGCGGGCTGTTTAGTCCCATAAGTCTCACACGAAAGAAGCAGGTGCACGCGTGTGATATGAGCAAAGGGGCAGGGGAAATTGCCCTCCTGTTGGAGCCGCTTCACAAGAGCACAGTGCTCATGAGGAAGGACGTCTGCTCTGCATGCAGTAGTGAAAGCATGCCCCCCCACATCTCCTCCCTGCGTGCAGTTTCAGAGTCTGAGAGCAAAAATAATGCCCTGCTCTTCGACCAGCCTTGAATTTATTTTGAAAAAGATTTTTTTTTTTTGAGCTTCTGTTGATAGGAAGCTGTGCGATTGTGCATGTGGTTAAAAGTTAACAATCTTGCACTGGTGATACCATTACTGCTCTGACAAATACTATAATTATTCTGAAAGACTGTATTTCAAGATGAAAATTGGCTTCCTGGAAATTAGAGATTTTTTGGGGGGAAAATATTAAAATAAAAGCATAAAGAAAGGCTAATGACACAAATCTATGACCTTGTCATAGCAAGAAGAGGGCAGAATGCTCCATAATTAGCACTTGTAAAAAAAACATGCGGTATTTATGGCACTCTAAGCACACAGTCAATGAATGGTCTATATAACTCATGTCAAATATAAGGCACACCGAACTACAAGGTCAGCAGAGCGAGACAAAAAGGTCAAAGATGAGTCCGCCAGTCAGTGGAACTTTATTAACTTTGTTCACAGTAACTCTGCAACTTGATTTCAACAGGCTACACATTAGCCGCATTAGCATATTCACAACACCTGTAACTCCCAACCTTTGTGATGCGTAAAAAAGCAGACTGATAGTGGTAAAACAAGCTTTACTGTAACACCGCTAACTCCCCAACTTTGTTATTAAAATGTTTAAAACCGTTCAACACCGCTACCTGTTAGCTGTGTTCGCACATTCATAATTACACCCAACCAAACTTTTTGTCAGAGCGCTGTGTACTTCTTAAAATCGCTTCAACACCCAGAATGAATTCATATATAATGCACTATGGATTAAAAGGCGCACTGACGTTTTTCTGAAAAAAATTAAGGTTTTTAAGTGCGCCTTATAGTGCGGAAAATATGGTAATATTTACCGCAGTGAGTTTACCATCAAGTGGACTCTCCTGCTGCTGACACCTCTTGTGTTGTGCACGCCCCATTCAAAGGCGGTCAGTTTGTTAAGACCACTGTTGATCTTATCAGATGCTGTCCGGCCTTGAGGAGACAGGCCTGACCTTTATGCTGGCGCGCACGCGCATAAACCACTCTCTGCCTCCTCCTTCCACCTTCTCTCAGCCTGACTCTAATTGGTGCTTTTGTTTGTTGTTTCTGCTTTTTTTCCTTTTCTTTTGTTTTCAGGTTCTATGCTGCGGAGATAGCTATTGGTTTGTTTTTCCTTCATCTAAAAGGCATCATCTACAGGTAACTTGTTGACTGAATTTTACGGACCAAGCAAACAGCAAAAATCCAACGATAACAGTGTCTTTGTTGGTTTGAGGGAAAGAGAAGGTTTTCTTTGGATTTACTGAAGATCCTAAAACTTTCCTGGGCAAAGTATGATTATAACATGAAAAAGTTGTTGTTGCAACATGGAAATTGCATACTTGAGAGTAGGTTCCCTTTTGGGCCTCAGATGAGTTTAGGAGGAGTTAGGCTTTCATGTACTGACTGGCATTGGGACGTTGGCAGTTGATCCTCTGAGTCCTTTAAGCATCTGTGGTTCAAGCTCGCTCTGGCAAATCACTTGGATTCTTGACGGGACTGGGATTCAGGGAGTTTTGAGGCTGAGTTAAGGGCTATTTAACAAGATGGTCTGCATTATTTACTCCAGAGGGTTCAGTGTTGCTGCTGCTTGGTGTATATTAAGAAAACTATCACACTTGCTTGAGTTCATATGAAAAATAGCTATCAGAGTAATGCAGGTTTATCATCAGGAAGACAGAGATAATATTCAGCTAAAAGTGAAAAGAAAGCTGCACCATCTTTTTAATTTTAGTAGAGTTAAAAACATTGCAAAAGCAGTGACTTTTTTTTCGCATTTGTGCTCTGTCATTAACATAAATGATAGGATACCTCGATCAATATTGCTGTATTGTCATATTTCCATTAAAAGGAGTTTGAAAAGCTGAAAAAACTACCTCATTTTACCATTTTCCTTTACGGGTTAGGTAAACGACTCTCTGGGAACCTCAGAGGTTTATTTATATGAATTTATTTTGCCTTTAAAACTTTCCTTGTTTAAACTTAATCTACAATAACTGTAGGTAAAAATGGACAGTCTGTGTGGTCATGTGACCTGCTTTTGCTGAGCTTGTTAATATTTGTTTGTTTTTCAATCGTTGCCATTTTGGCTGCTGGTAACATCAGTAAACACTAACCTCTTGGAAGATACCCACAAATGTAGAATGATTAGGTCTGTCAACTCTTATGGGACTGTTCCAGAGCTGAAGGTTTTGCTGTCGCCTACCAATCTGTTGGCCATGCCAGGGTTTGAGTGAAATTTGGTTTAAAAAACATTGAATATAATAGAAATTCAACTCTAAACCAGTTGTCATTGATGTTTCGTACAACCACAGAGATAATGGTACTTGGTGAGTACTCATTTACAGTCTTATTCACACAGCACTCACATTCATGCACTCAGAGTAGCAGAGCTGCCATACAAGAGTCTGATCAGAGCAATGTTCAGTGTTTGGGAACCAAACCTGTGACGTTCTGGTCTGAGGTCTGTCGCTATGCCTCCATGCCTCAGGCATTCCTCTTATATTAATAAATCTTTCAAAACCAGACTGGTCTGTTGTCTGTTTTTGGGCCATTTTACATGTGAACAAATTGAGGTTGACGTAACAAATTGAGGTTGACGTATCCAGACCCTGGTGGCTACGTTGGGAACTGACCTGGCTCCATTTACATTTGTTTCTAATCCAACATCAAGGAATTGTAAGGATTTGCTCTCAGACAGTAGTGAAGAAAGGCAGAATTTAGATGATTTAGTGTGTATTTCCACAATTCAATCCATTTTCTTAACCCGTTTTATCCCGGGCCACGCGGCTGCCGGAGCCTAACGCAGCAACTGTTGGGTAAAAGCAGGGTACACCCTGGACAGGTCGCCAGTTGGTCGCAGGTTTCCATAATTCATTTTCTTTTTTTAACTTTTGCATAGGGACCTAAAACTGGATAACGTCATGTTGGACTGTGAAGGCCACATTAAGATCGCAGACTTTGGCATGTGTAAAGAAAACATGAACGATGGAATCACCACCAAGACCTTCTGTGGAACACCAGACTACATCGCTCCTGAGGTTAAAACTAAAAGTTTTTAAGGTTTTTCTTGTTTTCGTGATGATCACAGTTTTTCTATACTTTCACTGTCATTGTTTTTCAGATTATAGCTTACCAACCTTATGGGAAATCTGTGGACTGGTGGGCTTTCGGAGTGTTGCTCTATGAGATGTTAGCTGGTCAGGTGGGTGTAAGCACGCCAATTTATGAACCAATCAACAACTCCTATATTATGAATATGGGAAATTTTCTGTTTCAATATGAGGTATTCTGAAGAAAACAATTTTCATTGATAATTAAATATGAATATTCCTCTCTTTGTGTTATAATAGAGCAACATCATTTAATAAAATAATCCATCCCTGAAAATAAATTCTTTATTTTGGTAGCTGTTCAGGTTGCAATCCAGTGTACAGAAAACATTATTTTTTTCTTGTGTTTTATTAAATAAAACCTTGAATTAATGTTGTAATCTGAAAACTAGTTTGTAAAGAACAACCAGCCTAAAATTTTTCCTGCAAGTCAAATACAAAGCAGCACCAAAGCAGAGAAATATACAACACATTCAGCACTGCTCTGTGGAAAACAACAGGAAGTCGGCTTCCAGCCACGACAGTGATCACAGTGTAGAATGGAATACTTCAGATGTTAGTAAAAACGAGGAATAAATAAATATCAGTCCATATTTTTTTTTACAAACAGCTATGCAATAAGGACATTTAAGGTTGTTGGCAGAAAACAGGTGATAAGAAATCTTATTCTATGCTTTGGGATGAAAGTCAAAATATTAAGAATAAAGTTAGCACCCTGAAAAAAGCAAACATTAGATTGTGAAATAAAAATTATGAGAAAAAGTGTTTTATGGAAAAGTGTGGAGCAGTAAGACTGAAATTAGAATTATTTTTTTTTTAAATGTGAGTTTTACTTGTTAAATGATTCTGAATTATGTGGGAATACGTTTGTGGGATTCGTTCAGAATTTTTCCCAGAAGTGAAAACTCACTTCAAATTATATGACCCAACTTAAGTTAAAAGAAAAACAGTCAAATTCTGAAATAAATAAATAAACAAATAAAACTGACAAAAATATGTGTACCTTTTTCTTTTCTCAGTTATTAACTTTTATTTCTATTGGCCTCAATCAATTTTCATGAACTTAATTATACAACCCTAATTTCCTTACATGCATATAAAAACATTCATTCATTCATTTTCCAATCCGCTTTATCCCTTTCGGGGTCACGGGGTTGCTGGAGCCTAACCCGGCTACTCATGGGCGAAGGCAGGGTACACCCCCTGGACTGGTCGCCAGTCTGTCGCAGGGGATATAAAAACATATTTATTTGTAATAGGGGAATATTAACTAAGAGTTTAATTGTTGTCTTTGTGTTTCCTTTACCTCCAACTACGCAATTTCTTGAAATCCTTGTTTTACATTTTTTTAAATTTAAAAACCAAACTTGTTTTTTTTTTTTTTTTTTTCAAATAGGAACTATTCTAAGGACATTTTTTTTATTCTTTTTCTAAACATTAGTACTGGTGTGTGAAAAATATTGCTACTCTGGTTAGCGGTGCACAATAGTTCTATATTGTCTCAATGACAGTTGGTGTCACTTGTAAATGTTTCTATTTCCATCATCCTTTTTCCCCCTGTAAAGCTATTTTTGTTCTATTTTGAGATGTCTGACATTTGCATGTTTGCATGCAACGTTTTCCTTCATGTTTTGCTTCTTTTTCATTTATAGCCTCCTTTCGATGGTGAGGATGAGGATGAGCTGTTCCAGTCCATCATGGAGCATCACGTCTCCTATCCCAAGTCAATGTCCAAAGAGGCGGTGGCTATCTGTAAAGGAGTACGTGCACTGACACAATCAGCTTCTCTTTCAGTGATTTCTGTTTATTTAGGCTGCCTGTTTTACATTCCAGTAGCTGTGCATTACCGATTTTAACCATGAAATGATGAGAGATTTTTTTTCAAAATGGGGACTTTTTGAAGTTTAGAAGGTGGAAAAGTCCTTGTCTAAACATCCTGCACGGGCTTGTTTGCAAATAAACACCAAAAATAAACAGAAAAGTTGCTTAATGGTCATCTTAGCACACAAAAAAACATTCCCTATAATTGCAGCAGTGGCATGAATTTGAAGCGAAATGCCAAATTTTCTCTTCTCCATCCTGCCTCCATCACCCTCTTCTTCCTCTCTCTGCAGCCTTCATGGGTAAGCCATTGTTTCTTTGCCTCATGTGTCCTCTCTGCCTGTCATCACACTCACACCGCATCGCTCTAATAGCTTAAGCCGGTGCAGTGCGCTCAGTTGGCTGTGGAAACTCCTCTCCAGAATAGCCCGGCCAGGAGCAAATAATAGTCTGACACCTCCCGACTGGATTGCGCTGGTAGTGTTTGGGGCAGGGGGTGTATGTGAGCTGATTACCGCTAAAATTGAGCCCGCTCCTCTTTATAAAAACCTCTGTCTCTTCTCCTAACTCTAAGCTTCACTGACCACGGCACACTGCACACACAGACTGATGTCTGTGTGCTGAGACACATTTTTACTTTTTTTACTTACTTTATGGAAGCCTATAAAAATGTTCAGAAAAATCACTCTTAAAGCAAAAATATATAAATCCAAACATTTGCCTCCACATTTTGTGTTTCTTTTTAAACCACAGTTTAGTTTTTTAAAGGTTCATGCATGCTGTAAGCACAGAACACACACACACCCCAACGCAGGGATGTATGTTATTTATTAGTGATGATTACTGGGTTGTAGTGCTACTACAGGGAATCTTCAGTGAAGCATGAAAGCTCACCACCCCCAGAGTTCCCACTGCGCACTGCCAGCTCTGCCCGGGTGAACTGAAAGTGCTACATGCGGGTGTGTACGCATTAAAACCCCATGAAACCTCACTTTTCAAATACTACCAGAGATTTCCCCAGCTAGAAAAAAAAGACAGGAAATATTGCATTATTTGTGAGCATGCTTTAAACCCTGTTGCTCATTCTAATGCCTTAAGTTGTACAATACAAACATAGGGATGTACTGCAGATTTGGAATCGACACAAATCATCAGTTTTACCAAGCAGATGGAGATTTATAAGCATCCCACTGTTAGCTAGGTCACACTGTAGGTAAATGAGTAAAAAATGAGTTTACCAAAAGCTTTTCTGGTTGTTTTGTTTCAAATGCTCCACAAATAACGTCTACATATCCGTCCACTGTCTTTCATAGGTTCTGATCGTCTGATGATTTTATCGCTGCCGATGTTTGCTGTGAAAGGAATTTTTGTTCGCTTTGTTTTCTTGTGCTTTTATATTTCATCACAATCTAACTAAGATCTAACTAAAAGACCAAATGCATACCAAAATAATTGATTCACCTCGAAATCATCTTGGTGGAAATTATAAGTTGCTGGGGAAAAAAGGAAATACAGCCGGACAACCTGATTTGATCTAATAAAAAATTCTTAACATATTATTTTGACTAAAAATGCATAGGATTGAGAGTCCATAATAGGCTCAGATGGTGGCTGAAATTTGTACAACGATGAGCAATAGAAAATCTATTACCGCCCGTAATCACGAGCTAGACTGAATTCAGTCTTTTCTGATTTCTCAAGTGTTCTTGAGACGGTTGCTGCCTGCAAATCAACAAAAGGCGGCACAAGCAGGAGACGTAAAAGGCAGCATGTGAGGAAAGGACAATCAAATGCGAAGAAATATTATGACCCTTTGGATGTTTTTGTTTAAACTCTTTTGACTTAGCTGCTGACTTTCCAATCAGGCGGGTGTGAGCAGAAGGAGATGAATGCAGCATTCATGTGCGCATATGTGTTTGGGATCGACTGACCTCAGGAAAAATATCGTCCTAGCCGTAATGTAACGAGTTCTAACTGCTGCTCCCGGCGGAGGCACACACGGTCTCTGACGTCAACCCGCCTCCAAGGTTTCATGTGGACAGACGTTTTAAACGCTTCCTAATTATGCCGACAGACAACTGCGGCGGGTAAAGAATGGAGACAAACAACAGTTTTTCATTCATCTGCAGGCTTTTAATTTGCAGCTTAGCTTTGATCCCCCGTGGAGAGGCCTCTGACAAAAAGCATTTAGTAGTAAAATAGATGAATGGGTTAAATGAAGAAAAAAGTGTTAAAAAAAACAATGAGGAAATAATGATCAGGGATATGTGTAAAGGGATGACGATTTGAAAAACTAATGGAAGGAGTCAGAAAAAAGATGAACATTTAATAACTGCAGAGGTTAGATTTGGGACTTTGCAGGAACAAACAGTTGAGTTTGGACCAAACTGAAACCACTTTAGTGTTCCACCTGCTGTTTTGTTTGTATTTACACTACAAATCAAGACATCACATCGCAGCACTTATTGTCCAACAGGCAAAAATGAACCCAAGTGATGTACATTTATACCCCTGTAACATTTACTGTATTTACCGCACAATAGGGCGCACAGGATCATATGGCTCACCGTCATTAAATGATCCATTTTCAAACTAATGTCTGGTACCTACATAAGGCTACATATAATTCCACTGTCACACCGGACATGTAAGCATGTTTAGGATCATTCTTCGGGCTTCTTTTTCTTTTGCTACTGTTTACGAGCGCATGTCTCCTGCCTGCAGTTGGAAGAGGTTTGGTGAGAAATGTTGAAGCAATGCAAATCTGGCAAATCTTTCTCCAGGCTTTTTTTTTTTTTTATGTATTACAGTATATGAAATACATATAATTACAGACAGGCACAAACCGCAGTTATTAATTTCTAGTCCATGACTAATTTTCTCATGGTTGGCATTTCCATGAATTAAAAGGGACACCAACCAAATCAGAGTCCCTGATTGGTCAAAGTTCAACCTGGTTAAACTTAGAATCCATGTTTAATGACCACATTTTTTTTACGTGCAGTCCAAAATTGGTCTCAGAAATGTGCGTGAACATGAGAGTTTTGAACGTGGAAGCCCGAAACAAGCATATACGCAGCTTTGCATAGGCTTTTCCTTGAAAGTGGTGGCTTGAACATGCATTGCTGAGAGTGGTATGACCGTAGATTCAGGCGCAATAAGCATAACAAAAGAGTCCAAGATAAGTTTATCAGTCAGACTTTAACTGCGTTCACAGTAACTCTAAAACTTGTTTGTAGCACGCTACATGTTAGCCATGTTTGCATGTCGCTTTAGCATATTTAAACACCAGTAACTCCCAGTCTTGTTTGCAACGTAAAAAAACAGCAGTCCGACACCACTACACGTTAGCTACGTTCGCTACATCAGCATATTTACAATTCCAACTGAACTTGTTTGGAACACGTAAAAAACATTTTGACAGAGATCCTTGTTCCTCTCAATATCACTTCAACATGCAAAATTAAGGTGCTCCGGGTTATAAGTTTGTTTTTTGAAAACAGTGAAGGCTTATAAGTGCGCCTTATTATGCGGAAAATGTGGTAATCAGTTACAATGTATGGGAAAACTGTTGACGCGCAAATTAATGCCCAACAGGATGAATAGAAATGCTAAAAAAAAATCTTACATTTTAGAACATTTCAATTTGTGCTACTTGTTAAAGAAAATGTAATAGAAGAAGAAGAAGCTAAACAAAGAAACTAGGATGTGAAGGGAATGGGAAGCCAAGATGGATACTGAATAATAACATAGAAAACATTACTAGATTGATTCTAAAATCGTTCTGGGTTAATTTTTTTTAAAAGTGTTTTAAACAGCAGAAAATAACTAAATAAGGATGCAACAGAGATGCAGCAGCTAAATTCACTCTGGGATCACTCCTGAAGGCTTACGCTTTTCTTAGTGTTTCAATATAGTTGTTCTTTAGCGGCTTCAAAATGCAAACGTTTTATTTTTATGGGAGCTTTCTGGCTCTCAGATTCTTAATTGAGTTTTCTTTGTACTAGTTCGGGAAAAACCTGGCTGCCACGCCACTGCACTGAGCTTCATTTGTACATGTTCATTTGATGTGACACTAAAAATATTAACAATGTTCAGGCAGCATGAGCCGCCGTAGAATGAGCTGACGTGCGCCATCATGCATTTGCATCACAGCAAGAAAGACGCTGAAATTAGGCGATCCCCCCCAGACATTTTGTTTGTTTGTTCTACACTGGAGATGAATTTTTACTCGAGATCATGGAAGTATTGAAGGAGGGAAAAACAGGAGAGATCCGTGACAGGAAGAAGGGATGAAACTTTAGATGACAAAGAGGTTAGCACCAGTGGAGGGACTAAAGGAGTGACATTCAGTAAAACCTCTCCTCTTTTTGTCTGTCCAGCTGATGACGAAGCATCCGGCGAAACGCCTGGGCTGTGGTCCAGAGGGGGAGAGAGACATCCGAGACCACAGCTTCTTCCGCTACATGGACTGGGAGAAACTGGAGAACAAGGAGGTGCAGCCACCGTTCAAACCCAGAGCTGTAAGTGGGATGTTCAGATCACGCGTGTGCAAAAGGTTTCCCTAGCAAAGGAGAGAGGAGGATTTTGGTTCCCTTTAACAGTTCAAATCCTTTTGAAGGCCCCACCTGAAGTGTAACTTTACTCCTTTTTTTTATTTGTTCTTTCTATAACCTCTCTCCCTGTCTCTATTACTCTGCACATCCTTTCACTCTGACTGTACTGCCCTCTTTCTTCCCCTTCTTGAATGGGATGCAGGTAAGTCGATGATGTTTAAAAATGTGCAAACGTGAGGTCAGGGCTGGCCTCTAATCGCAAAAACAACACTAGAGGTCAGATAAGGAAGACATAGCATCTGCACGCGTTTTGAATAATCACTTTTACAGTTTTGTGCAGCTGCACTCTGAATGAACTGAACGGGGTTCGGTTCTCTCTGGGGTTAGATTTTACCTCTAGGGAGAACAGGCGTCGGCACAAAAAAGAGCCTTTTGTGTGTTCGTTGTTTGGCCAGAACTAGAATCAGAGTGATGTCATCTTGTGCTCGTAAACATGCAAAAAAAAAAGCACACACTCGCATGCAGCCCCGGGCTACAGAGCTGTTTTTCTCTACATGTTTGTATGCAGCTTTCTCTGCAAGGTTTTTAGGAGTTTTAGGAGTGTGGATGCCGCTGCGTCTTTGTGCGTTTGGTATTTGTGAGCGTAGAGGTCACCGGCGAGGCTCGGTGGTTGCAAAGGAAAGGTGTCTACTGCAGTCCTCTGATGTGACTACTGACACATGTTGTCTGATCTCTTCTTCTCTGCCTTGTTCTTCTTTTCTTTGATGGTGTCCTTCAAACGTCTTCTGTCTCTCAGACTTCTTTTTCAAATGAGTAAAAATCGATTGTTTTACTAAAAAAAATACAAGTTCAGGTTTTTACTTCAGAACAAACGATGATATATTTTCACGATGAGCCTCTTGTACTTTCTGCAGCTCTGTTTTGAACACACAGTAAAGAGAGATGCTGTCAGACTCTATGATGTCGATCAGAAATAACTGTCAGTTTCCTTTATAGAATCAGCTTTTGACTGATCAGGCCGCCTTAGTGGCCGGTTCGCAGATTGGTGCACACGTTCATGGCAGCTCCCTGACATTTCATTTAAAGTCGTCACTGTGGCCGCCTTCATTCATCTGCATTCATCGATTTATCAGTCTGTTTCCCCATCAACCCCCCAAAAGAAAGTCCCCCATCCATCTGCTCAGCGCCGCCATGCATCAAACCATCTGTCCACTCATCTGCACATTTTATTTGTCCTCTCTGTGTTCACACGGTTTTTCTTGAGTCTGTCTGTTTCTTTGCATGCTCCGGGGCTCGGTCTCAAATGAAAAACCGATTGGGGCTCTGCACTACAAAATCCTGCAGAAAACACGACTTTTAGTCCAGCCCAAAAAAAAAACAACTAAATTGGACCGGCGCTTCCCGTCTGTTTTGACTTCCAGAGTTTATTTAAATATTTCAAGTCAAGAAAAAAAGCAATTTTTAAAAACGAAGATTTGAAAACCTAAAAATGAAAAAAATAAGTTAAGAAGGGGGACATTTTATGGAAAACCAATCTTCTCAGAAGCTTAAAAAAATGGAAGCCTTTGAGGCTTCTAACAAAGAATGAGGAAATCTAGTGGTGAATAGAAATCATGGCAACTTCTAAATAGCTTAGTTAAGATTTGAGAACATCTCTGAGTCAATTCACTGCTGTTAGGAGACACTTGTTGACTGAAAAGCACCAAAATGGTTGTTTAAATGAAATCATAAAACACAGCTGTCAGTTAACCCAAAAAAATCCAAATTAGTTGGTTTGGCGCTTCCTGTCTTTTTTGACTACCAGAATTGATTTCAATATTTCTTGACATTTCTCTGTTTTTGCCAAATCGTAGCCACTATATAGAGGTGAAGACAGTAATTACTTCCAGCTACTATATGACCCTAGTGCATTTCTCATTTTGCATATTTCCCCAAACTCTAAACAGCCTGGCTCAATTTGCCTCCGTTTCCTGAATAACAGAGATTTAATGAGTTTGTAGTTTTCCTCTGGGTGATGTTGTCACAGAATAATGAATCCTTGTGTGTTAATTAAAGCTTTGTGCTGTGATGGAGGGAAAAAAAGGAGCTTAACTGAGCCCAAAACCCCCTGTAAGGGACATCTTTAGAAAAATATCATTGTTAGCTAGCCAATGTTTGATGAATGTGAAAAGATGCACCTTTCAGATTTGCTGAAGCGTTTTTGAGTTTGCAAAAAAATTAATTTCTGTCTTCAGCAACTCTAAATTGTTTAGCGCCTCCAACTCCAAATATGGATTTAGGATACAAATACCAGAAAATGTTATCGGTTATGATGACAATACAAAGCATTTGACAAGAAATCTTGGCTCCCATTTGTAAAAATATCCCACAAAAAACAATTTTTTTGTGACAAATACATTTTTAAAAATGTTTCTACAAACTAAATCCTTTCAGAGCGATTGCAGTTTATGAAAAAAACTAACAAGTTATGAAATGACTGGGTTTTACGAACCCTCACCTCACTATGAGTACAATACTGCGTAAAGGGCACTGTACAACACCATAAGTGATCTTTACAAATACTTCACGATACCACCCTACCACACACACAACAATGGTACATTCCATTCTCATGACGTCCCTTAAGGTGGCTATACGAGCCTAAAGGGAACTGCAAGACACACCTAAAACTCCCTTCGAGAGGCAGCTCCTCCTCTCTACGATCCTATACCGGCCCCGGACAAACCAAAAGCCCGTAGGGTCAACACCCCGTAGGGGTGCATGTGGCTAAAGCTTAAAGTGCTCAATGAAGCTCAATTCAAGCTACAATTCAGACAAATTTTTTACACTATAGTTAAACATCTGCTCCCCCAGAAATACTTAGACTTCTTAGTGAAAAGCACTAAAATAGTTGTTTAGGTGTAATGTTAATAGCAAAACACAAAGAGGAGACTTGTTTTTAGCTTTTTATAAAAAAAAAAGGCAAACAAATCTTTTAAGCTGCAGTCTTTAAATTGAAGCACTATGTGTGTTGTTTCTAACAGGTTCTAAGAAGCCAAATCCCATAGACTTATTTCTAATTTCTATAAAGAAATAAACCACTATTAGTCTGCTGTTTTTTTTGTCAGAATAACCATTCTTGCTCTACTACGTTTTTTAACGTGCTAATACTTTTTGCATTATATTTTTTTATATATTGCAGATTATTCAAGTTATAAACTGACCAATCTGATGCCTCACATCAACTGTTCGAATCGTTTGTCAGATTCTCTCAAACTCTGGTTCAAGGGGTAGGGGTGTGGACAAACAAGCTCATTCCTGATTGGAGAGAGTGGTTGCCACAGAAACGCTGACCGATCACTGCTTACTGACATTGTTTTGCTCCAACATGGCGACGTCCCTATAGTAAAAAAAATAAAAATTGTGACTGAATTCACTTCATTCCATTGGAGCCAAAAGTGAGCCATTTTCTTACTCAGTCCAGTTCTTATGTACAGTCAGTTCTATCACTGTAGACTCAAAGGCAAAAAATATGCTTGACTAATCAAAAAATTGTAAACCACCAAAAATAATTTAGTTTCAGCCCTACTATTAATACTCCAAAGAGAACTTTTTCATTCCCATCTAAAAATAGCAAACTTTTTGAAAAAGCAAACAGATCAACTATTTGTTCAGAATTCTTCGCAAATACAAACTGATTTGTATTTGGTTTGTCGCATCTCGGCAAACCTTCAACAGTTGGGCTAATATTTATCCCATTGCTCTGATCCTGTGCTTGGTCGATCATTCAGAAAGTCTGACCCGAGTTCAATCAAACACAAGCACACCGTTTTTACTGGAAGGAAAGCACTTTTTCAGCTGCAAGCTATCCGTAGTGCACGGCCCCAGGGTGTTTGAGACTGTTTGTGCTTGAAATTTGGATAAAATGTGCTTCAAATATTTGAAAAAGAAAAGCGTACATGAGCTGTGCTTTTATTTCATTGCCTCCTGCCGACTTTGATCCTGGCAGATGGAGCAATAAGTCAAGCACAACCAAGTACTTGCACTTGTTCTGATATTTGAAACAACTTTCAAGTGATGTCATCTCACACCTTGGTTCACCCTTCCATTCCCCTTCTTTTGTTCTCCTCTCCTTCTACCTCCTCCCCCCACCCACTCCACCCATCCATTCCTGTCCATTCCCGCTCCTCCTTCCCTTCCCCATCCACCCTTCCCACTTGTGCTCCATCCCTCCCCTCCCCTCAACCCCGCCCTCCTCAACAGTGTGGACGGGAAGCGGAGAACTTTGACCGATTTTTCACTCGCCACCCGCCAGTGCTGACCCCTCCGGATGAGGAAGTGATTCAGAATTTGGACCAAGACGAGTTCCAGGGATTCTCTTTTATCAACCCAGAGTTTCCAGGAAGTGCTGCCGCCACCACTGCTGCCGAGCAGGCTTGATTTTGGGGACATGGACACACAAAGGCATACACAATCCTTTTTGACCTGTAAAATCCCGATGATTTCCACACAAATACACATGCATATTTCCTTTTAATATCCTGGGATTACTTTTGTTGTCACGAGTGACCACACTGAATAGATGAAACTCAAAAAAACACATAGAATCTGTTGAATCTTGGATGATGTGTTGACCCCAAATTGAGAGTAAAACAACCTTATTGCATGTACTGTAGCACTCTGGAAAGCAAAAACAAATCGCTGATTCATTATCTCCAGCTTCAGCTCAGTATCCAGTTTACCAAGGATTAACGTAAGCTTTTTTTTTCAGAGAATATTCCTATGACGGCGTGTTGTACAATATTATGCATGATGCAATGAATAATACTGAAAAAAAGATGCATGGAGATCTGGTTCCTAGAAGCTTTTGACATTTTTTTGTTTTTGCATTTTTTGGTGACATCAGCTTGTGTTTCTTGTTGTGAGAACAAAAAGTTTGTGAAAAAAAAAATATTTTGTCAATTTGACTTTTCATTTTATGCATTTACTTTGTAAATAGAACTTAAATTAACTGACAAAACTTTCTTTTCTTGCATTTTATTAAAAATTGAAGATTTGAAATTTGCTCCTCAGCTGAAAATGTATTTGGCAATTTGAAAAAAAAAGTTTTTTTGCATTACATGAACTCTCAAAAAAAAATTATTAATTTTCTCCAACTTTTTTTAAACAAGAAAATAAAGTAATATCTGACATCCAAGTAAAACAAATATGTAAAACAAAGCAAATAATGCAGATAAAGAAGTAATTTCACACAAAAAGACATTTAAAAAGTGCAAACTGATAGTTTTAGTCATCTTGAGTTTAATATTATTTGATAAAGAAAATGTTTACATACAACAGAGTATTAGGGCCACCATAAAAATAAAAGCAACAAGTTTATGAGATTAAAGTCATAAAATTATGAGGAAAAAAAGCCAATATTTTACAATAATCAAGTTATATTTTCATAGGTTGAAAGTCATAAAATTACAAGCCAAAACTCTGAGAAAAGTAGAAACAAAAACAAAAAAGGAACCAATTTTGTGTATGAGAGACTTAGAGCACATTTACTTCAGCAGAAGTTTCACCAATAAGGAAATACTAAGTCATTTAGTGAGTCAATTTTGTATTATTACAGGGATAAGAACATTGAAAAGAATTTGCAGGAAACTTGACCTCTTTAAAAGAAGATTCTTGACCCACAAGGAGTGGATTTCCAGCGGGTGAGCCGTTTACGCCATCGGCAATATAGTTGCAGGTGTCCAACTGCATTGGGCACACACTGTAGATTCCTATAGTAAACTAAAGTCTTTTGGCATCACCATAAATGGCTGCATTGATGGATATAGTGGGCATGTAATGTGGATAGAGGCTTACACCACCAATTAGCAAACATTTTTGAAAAAGCATGGCTTTAGGATTTTTTTTTTATTTGCAACTTTATTCTTGTAAAACTACAACTTTTCTCTCAGAAATAGGAGTATAGTAATTTACAGCTTATTCTCATCAATTTACAATTTCTTTTCGTAAAATTACATTCTTTTCCCCATACATTTATGACTTTGTTCTCCTAAAATTACAACATTTTTCTCATAATTTCACGACTTTATTCTTGTAAATGTATTTTTTATGGTGGGCCTGACACTCCTTATTTACATCTATGATGACAAAGTTAAAATTAAAATACATTTGTTGAATTTTCTAATGAAAGGAAAAATTTTTTAATCATATTATTTTAAATATTTAAGGAAATGTCATAATTTAAGAAATGTGTTACTCAAAAAAGTCAGCTGACTCACAAAAATGAAAAACATAATTTAGAAAAAATGTTATATAGTAATCTAAAATTTGGGGAAAAAAATAATTTTTACTGTTTCTTTTAATTAAGCTACATTATTTTTTAAACATTTTTTACAGACACATTTTAAAAGACCAACTTGTCTTCAATGTTTGTATGTTTTTAGTGTTGTTGTTGTTTTATAAAGACCGAAAAAGAAATTCAGAACATCTGAAGTAACTAAATATAAATGAAAAAAACAGAAAAAGACATTTGAACTTAAATTTTTCTCCACTTTTTTGTGGCAGTTGTGATTTAACTTTTTGTTCTTCCGACAGACCACGCTATAGTAAAGACCCATTACTTAGGTGTGCTGTTTTGACAGTGTTTACAGATAATCATGTTTGTGTGTTTTCTCCTTATCTTAGTTAAAACTGGAATGTTTTCCTTGCATGCGAGAGACAATAACAATAGTATCTGTAGATTTTTTTTTTCCCTACTGCAGTTAAGCATTTATCCTCAGTATTCGTGTTTGGATCAAACCAATCAAAAATAACCACATTTTCAAAGGGTCCATCACTGAGAGTATGAAATGCTGTTGGGAATTGTTCATACAACGTTTGAGTCTGTTGCATAGATAAATAATATTCACGTTCTTATCTTCTGATCAGGTTGGTGTTTCAATCATACAGCCAGTACTTTCTATACAACAGCATGATGCCAATACCTGCCTGTTTAGTTTTTTTTTTTTTTTTACTGTGTGAAAGCACATGTATGTTTTAAATGTATGAAACCTGCGAATGAAAATGCTCTTTTGTGCGTTTGCATCCCTGTGACCTGGCCTCGTATTCATAGAAGCGGTGAAAGTCCCCCCCCCCGGTCGAATCAGTTTTTATTCTCTAACTGTGCAGCTACATTCCGATGTCAGTCACGTTTGTTAACCCCGACGTTGCATGATATATGTTGATGGGACATAAGCCAAATGAACAAAAAATAAAGCATGTTGAGAAAGAAACGGCGCTTGGTTTGGGTTGTGCAGCTCATGCAGCTCCTCCACACACAGCAAGACAGAATCTTTACTTTTTCTTAAGAAATTTTGGATGATTTGTTCCAGTGGACACAAAAAGAAATCATTCTCAAAAATTGTGCATATCATTGTTCACAGTTTAAAATGTTTGTTAAAGATATGTCTAAAAGACCAAATTAATATGAGGAATAAAAGAAAATCAAAATAGAATTATTCATCCTTGCCTTGGATAAAATGCTTGGAAACGGAAAAATGATCAAGTGACTGCTCAGCGTTCAAGTGTTTGTTGAAACAAATTTTCAAATGTGCATCACAGATGACTGTAAAAAATAAAATATTGAGAAAACTGGGTCAAGAATATTACCTTAAAATGCAATAAAACGTTTAGTAAATTAGAGAACAAATCTAAAATATCTTAGCTAGTTATATTACAGTAAATGTGTTGTACCTACTGTGGGCAAAAAAAATGTTATAAAAAACATTTTATAAACTAAAGTACAGTTTTTTCCGTGCTATAAAGCACACCGGATTATAAAGCGCACCCTCAATGAATGATCTATTTTTGAACTTGCGTCATATGTAGATGCAGTAAGCGAGACAAAAGAGTCAAAGTCCATCAGTCAGTTAGATGTTTACAGTAACAGTTTACAGTGTTGGAGTTTGGGACACAAAATAGCAGGAAAATACAAGGAATAGTGACTCCTGGAAAAAATTACGATGTAATACCTTTTGTTTGGGTGAAATTTTTTTTTGCTCCCAACATTTTTTCCTTCTTTTTCACCTGCTGCCACCAACCATTAAGAGGCACCACAGTTTAATGTGGTGACATTTTGACAAATTTTGTTGGCTTTTCTTTCACCCACGAAAGCTTAATGAAGAAACCTTAGTGACTAACGAGAATTTTAAAAAATATTTTGAAGCATTTTCAAAAACTTGCTTGAAAGGTTCTATGCAAATACACAAAAAATGTTAAAGCATTCTAGAAAGTCCTTGCAAATGTTGCAAGCTCTTGTCAAATTTGCATTTGGTTGGACAAACCAAGTTGTGGAACAAAAATCGTTTAAATAAAAATCTGAAATATAAACTTCTGGGTATATATCACCTATAGGTGCATATGTGATTCACGTGAAGCATTGGTGCAACATTTGCACTTGTAACCGGAGTTTCACACTTTTTGCTTTTCCAGGCGAAACCAATAACAGTCCAAGCTGGGTTTGAGACACATCTTTGCAGCCATTTCTAAGAGATGACATTTGAAATTGGTTAAAAATTGGACAAAACAGGTCACTTCTGTTGACAGTCGTTTGCGCAGTATCACTTGTAAGCATGAACCTGCATAAAGGCCCATTGCCTACTATGTGAACTAATTGTAAGGGATGTTTGAAGTCGAGTCATGGTGACTGGACTGCGGATCTTCTTCCTTTAAACATTTCACCGCAAATCCAAGTGGGGTTCATCATTCTGATTGGTGAGGGATTCAGTTGACATTTGTATCCTCCAGGTGAGGCATTCCGACAAATGCATGGCTCATTAAAGGTGATCGAAGAAGAAAAACCAGAGTAGATACCTCTCCTCCTGTAATCCTCCCCAGCTCCATCACAGCATCATTAGGTGTGGTTGTGCCGGAGTTTTGGTCTTCTAAGGAACTAACAAAAAGGCACCATAGTAAATAGGTGACGAATTGCGTCTGAGGCCTTCCTGTCTGTTAAGGGCATAGACTGTACAAAGAGATGGACAGAGTGGTTGTGACATCACCCATAGAAAACACCTTACTCCAGTGAAATGAAGTCAATTCAGGGGCACCGCTGGTTGGAGCCAGTCGACAGTGATTGGTCTGAGTCAACGTTTCTAGTGTAACCAATCAGGAGTAAGTTTATTCAAAGTCCACAACCTTTCTACTGAAAGCAGCTCAAGAGAATCTGTCAATCAAACATTCATGACTTTGATATTGCGATTAAAAAAAAATCTTTAAAAAAAAATTAAATTAGCAAAAAGATGTTCGCAAAGATGGATCGGAGCAAGAATGATTATTCTGACAAATAGAATGACTGAATAATAGCTGTTTAGGATTTTTGCTTCTCGGAGCCAGCGGGTACTACCTGTGTGGAACTCGAGGAAGCCACTCAGTCCAGTTCTTTAAATACAGTCAATGGCTGAGGGGGACCACACCCAACGACCCCGTGATGGGGCATGGGGAGATTACAAGAGGGCAGGCTTTTTACCTGGTTCCTCTTCTTTGTTTCCCTTTAATGAGCCATCCGATTGCAGGAATGTTGGTGTGAAATATTTCAAGGAAGAATGACTCGACTTTAAGACTATGCCACCTGGATGAACGAAAACCTTTCACTAACATGTTGTATGGGATGTTTTTATTACTTCCTGAATCCAGGATGAAAAAGTAACAGATTTATTCTGTAAATATTTACATCAAATGCTAACATATTCTACACATGTGGTCAAATTTTAAGGAGTTTTTTTTTTGAGTGTTTAGATTTATAACGTTTGATTTTGCTTTTAAGGTAAAAAAAAAAAGACAAATACATAACTAAAACTGTCTTGATTTGTCAGGATCTCCATCATTTCAACATGTTAGGGTGTGTTTTTTTTATGTCAGCAGGCCTTTAATAGTGTAATCTAAGAGAATGTTATGTGTTGTGTGTGCAAATACTAACAAAGAAATGCACCTTTTAACAATGTTTTTCTTGTACCACATAGTTTTGTGGGGTTTTTTTTAATGCATGCTAGGTTCACAGTAAAAAAAGAAACAAATACCACTAAATAAACTATATGAATAGATGCCAGATGAAATTCCATGCTTTATGTCTTTCAGATATTTTTGTATTATTTTCATTTCTCCTTGCAGAAAATGTGTTTGTGTGAAAGAAAAATGAGGCAAGAATGTAAAAAAAAAAATAGATGTAATTTAAGAGAAAATAAGGAGCCATCACCCTCACTTTGACTCCATCTTCCTATGGCTAAGACGAAAAAGATGGAGTCAAAGTGAGGCTACGGGAAAAGAGGCAGACGGCTAGCACAGGCTGTGCATATTTCATGGCTGCCACTTTTCATAAGAGTCTTTCCAGGGTCTGATAACTTCAGTGAAACAATGCAGAGAGCATGGCCTACATACAACGCCGCGGAGCCACTCGGCTGCATCTCACCGCCTCTAAAGCTGTTCACATCCACCGCTGCTGCGACTGGCTTTACTTTTAATAACTGTGTCTTGTACCGTTTACTTTCTGTAGAACACCCCAATGTTAACTAGCAGAGGCATAAATTAGATGCAGTGCTTGTGACTGAGTCGCTGCATAACGTTGATGAGGTAACAAAATCTAAAGGACGTCAGTGATCCTCAAGGAGAGCTGGATGAAAGAACTGAGATCCAAAAATCACCCTGACACAAAAAACATTCAATCGGGGCACTTTGTCACATGATGTCATCCTGAAAAAGTATGAGGCTGACTACTTATAACAACAGTGAGGTAAACCATTCAATTATGGGTTAGTACACCCAGCATGAACAGTATTCAGACTGTTATGTGGTGTTTAAATGTGCCTTAGGGTTGAAGTACATGGTTTTTCTTTTTGGGTTTTAATTATTTCGTGAAGAAAAATGTCGACTTTGGCGTAAAGATGTATTCACATGTATTCTTTTATATCTTTATCCGCATTAGGAACCAATATTCTGAGTGTACAGATTTTTTAAGCTTCTTTACATAAAGAGTGCTATTTAGTTTTAATCAATCTTTAGGGCAGAAAAGTGCTTGTAAATATATTGTTATTGGAGAATTTTCATGCTTTTTAATGAAAAAAAATCACAACAATCATGTGTTGTTGTGTTATGCTACATTCATGTACATTTAATTGACCACTTCCAATGAAAAGTCTTTGTAAACGCGTCTAAATGCTCATTTAAGACAAAAACTCTTGCATTTATGTTTCACTATGCAAGTTTTCTAGTCAATTTTTGGGCTATATGTACAAGTCAGAGTCCCTGATTGATCAAAGTTGAACTAGTTCAACTTTGATCAATCAGTGACTCTATGGAAAGAAAAACTGCATTTGAATTACTGTGTGCTTCCAACACAAGGAGGCAGAAATCATAAATAGGCCTTGAGCTACATTCACGCCGTGTGCAACTCGGATTCAAGCGGCCACTACGTAAAAGTGTTTCTGACTTCTGTGTTCAAAACTTTCCTTTTCAGGCGTAGATAACTTTCCACTACCGGATTCGGGCTCTATGCATAAAACGTGTGGCCACTGTACGTGCTTTGAAAGTTAAACCAGGTTAAAATTTGTCCAATCAGGGACTCTAATTTGGTAGTGACTTGCGGTTAGCTTCCTTTTTTATAATCGGAAGTGACAATTGTTGGAAAATTAATCATATTAACCATGAGAGAGAAAAATAATAATAATTGACGTACATTCTTACAGTGGCTCACAGTTGCAGACAATCAGTTATTTAATGGTTTGACATTTAGGAAAATACCAAGTGTTTGGAGTTTTTTCTGGTTTTGTTTTTTGAGTGTCAGGAAATTAGAATTCTACTTCAGTATTAGGGAATGACATAGAAAGTGGTCTGGCAAAATCAATCCAAACAAAGGGGAACAAGCAATCCAAAACCACAACCATCTAATATTTGGGATTTATTTCTATATTTAATTTTTGTTTTACTTTTACTAAATGTACTTCTTTAATGAGAAAAAATGAAATGAAACCCATTTATAACTAGTAGCACTAAATCACCACTGTCCTTAATTAAGCTGCATAAAACACCAAAGTTAAATACTAAATTTAACACAAAAATATATCCATGTAAAAACCACAATGGTATTATTGATAGTTAAAGCTCAAAACAAGATTGGAAAAATAATTATCATCCTAACCCCCTAATATTGTCAAATTTAATGGAAAATGTTGAATTTTGGAATAAAAAAAACCTTAATATACCCTGTAAAACTGTGAAAATCCCCCAAAATGAGCATTTTACCTACTATTCAGGTAATATTACAGTTTTATTCTCTTGAAATATGTCTGTCAAATAGGAAACCCAACGCATTATTAGGTTAAAAAATATTTCGTGAAGGATCGTATTCTACTGGAACAGAATTTATAAATCCACAAGCCAGCCAAATGTAAACTTATTTGCAACAAATGGAAATTAATTTATAGTTATAGTTACTTCTTAGGAGAAGAGATCTTTCAAGCTAAAAAGAATTATGTCATTAAGGATCTCAAAGTATCAAAAATGAAAGGGGAGGTGTAAAAACCTGTGGTTAGAGCAGCCATTTTTTATGGGTTAGAGATGCAGAGCTGAAGATGTTGAGGATTGAGATGGTTTGGACCTTTTCTGATGTGGAACAGTGATTATGTTGGTAAAAGGATGATGAGGTTGGAGGTACCAGAAAAGAAGGCTGGAGGAAGACCAAAGTTCATGCAAGTGGGGAGGGAGTACATGAGGGTTGTTGGTGTCAACAAGGGGGATAGAGTTGGCTGGAGGTGGATGATTCACTGTGGCGCCCCCTAAAGGGAGCAGCTGAAGTACAACATAGACCAAAGGAAGGACGATAAGACAACTTTAAAATTATATTATTTTATTTTATGGAGGCCTAACATAGATATGCTCAAATGTAAGTTCTGGGAGTTATTTGGCTTCTTTCTGAAAAACGTTATACTGGTTTTACTAGTTTTTACCAGGATCCAACTAGGATCCAATAGTGTTTGATACTCAGCATTAAGGGGTTGATTTGGGGGGTCAAACCACCAAATGGGTCCAGAGCGCAGATGTGTCTGCAGCTCACCGCTCCCCCAGGGGATTGGTCAGCTAGTGGGACTTCAACTTTAGCATCACTTTGGATTTCTATATACGCATCTTAACTTTAAGAAAAAATGTAAGTATACCCTGCACTTACTTACTCTTTGTTTTTTAGAAATATATTTTGAAGTAGTTCAGACCTTCTGTGATAGTAAATTGCAACACAAATGCTGTGTAAACTTTGCATTTGACTTGATGTAATAGCCCATGTACACAGTAAGCTGCAGCCCTGCTGGAGTGTGTGTGATAATTAATTCTGAATGTTGCAGCCCCCAAATTAAAGCCAGTGGCTTCCTCACAAAGCCGCCTGCTCTTATCAGCCCCAAACAGGTCAGCGTTCGATACCGCCTTTCATTCGCCCTCCTCTCCTCTTCACCTCCCTTTTCCTCTTTGCCTCCTACTCTTCTCACATCCTCAGCTGACATGGGCTCGTCTCCCGCTAATCCTCTCGTTTCTGAAAAGAGATGGGTGGAGATGGAGGGAAGTAGGAGCAAGCGGGGTGGGGGGTGGGGGGTAGAAGCGGAGGTTTGAGGAGGCCACAATTACAGGTCCGGGAGTCATGTTTTTTCTTTTAAAGCCACTGCCTGTGGAACACAGTGATGTGAAAACTAATTGTGTGTGTTTGCCCTAATGTCTTTGTTTATTCTGAGCTTTCTATCTATGAATCTTCACCAGGGGCCACAGATATTTATCTCACCGCCTGTCCTATGCTTCATCTCTTCTTGCATTTTTTTTCCTCTTTCTGTGCCTCACAGCATTAGCTGCAACTCAAGTAATGGAACACATTATGATCTGGCCTATATTGGCCAGCAGCTGCATGCGTATGCATGTGTGAGCGTGTTTGCACATGTATGTGCATGCTGCAAAAAGAACTGTGCATGTATGGCAGTCCTATGCAATGTAAACGATGGTTCCCAAGGGTTGGAGAGAGTAAATACAACCATTTTCAGCTAAATGAACATTTACATTTTATTTTGAAGACCACAAGAAGTAATTTTAACAATTAAAGAGAAAGCATTTGTATCTGCTTTTGAAGGAATGCAAATCATAGCATTGAAATGATTCTCCCAATTTTGAAACAAAAGGATTTGTTAGTAGATTGGGTGAAAACTAAAATGCTGACCTTTTCATGTCTGTGAAAGGCAAGTTACAGAACGTAAGCTTTCAAATTACAGTCGCAGCAAGATCCTTACAAGATATGAATGTTAAAAATCCATCGGGCAAAAGCATGGAAGCATTTCTCTGAAGTCAATTTTCAGACTTCTACCATAGCTGGTGTTGAAATTCTATAACATTTTAAGGAAAATGTGTCTGAAAAGTGGCGAAATATATTTAGTTGTGCTGTTTTGAACCGACAGTGATGATGAGGTTGTTTTTTTTCCCTCTGATGTTGATTTATAAAACATTTTAGAGTAAAAGAAAAAATGTATTTAAAAAAAATAATGTGTTCAAACACTTTTTCTTTTTGAAATGTCTAAAAAATGAGGTGCTTGGCGATTTACTTATTGTTTCTGTTATTACTCTGGGAAATTTTCATCTGAGGTGATGCATTCATTATCATTCTACCTTTGTTAGCATTGGAGCACAATTGCAGCAATGCTAACAACGGTTGCAACTATGCTAACAGTTACGACGCATTCATGCTACTTTCATATTTTAATTCAGATAAGGAGTTCTGCTATGGCTTTAACTTAAACTCTCGATATTATTGGATACTTAAGGATTTAACATCCCTTTGTATAATGTCGGCCATTTTTGTTTTTAATGGCAGCTCCAAACTTACATAAACTTCCAAACAGTATATCTGTTAAGCTGTGTTCACACCGTATGCGATTTGCGGGACAGAGGCGTCCATTTTTTCGATACGATCAGAGGTCCTTTGGCTCAATTTAAGCCTCAGGCGCAATTTGGGCAGCGCGTGCAGAGTTAAAAAATCGTAACTTTGGTAGCATCAACCAATCAGGGACACAGCTTTGGGCACTTGACGTGTTCACTGACATGAACACCGATTGGAGTCACAAACCAACAAGGGAGAGAATCTAATCATTCTCGTTTTGAACTTCACATTTTTTTCTCATTTACATAGAGAAAATAATAAAAATACCCTCTAATTCTTTTACTTTTATTTTTTTCCCTCCTCGGGATAATGCGGGACTGAGAGTCTTCAATCTGGGTCAAAGAGACACAGAAGTATCGCTGAAAGCGGCCATCATTCAGATGCAGCTCCTGCAGTAGATGGTGAACCTCACCATACTCTGAATGATCTCATGAACCCAGACATGGAGATGTGATTACCGATGCTTTGGTACAGCTCTTCAAAATAAATCAATCTGATCTCTCAGCATCATCTGTATCTTCTGTGCTTCATAGCTTAGGTACACACAGACACTGCTCCATGTAGCGATTAGGCTAAAATCATTTGGCGGTAGCCCCTCTCACATGCGTCTGGGGCATCAAGTTGAGGAACGCATTTTGGACAAGCATCGAGCAGAAAATACGCCACACATCCAAATAGAGGCGTCTTAACACCAATTTGACACGCGAATCACATTTGGTTTGAACACAGCATTAGACTCTTGCACCTCCGTTACATCGACAATCTGTTGCTCTGGCATCAATAGAGTTTGACTAGTGAAGCTTGAGATTTATCAATACATGCACATTTCTATACATTGTGAATTACATTTACACTGCATCTTTGCTGAGTGAATTCAAACATGGCGCTAATGGGGCATGTTGTTTTGAGCATGTTTAAGCCTTATAGCATGTCCCAACTGTAGAATTGTCCCTCTTTCGCCTTGAGTTTTCATTTAAACATGTTGCATTTTCAGTCAAGTAGGTTTAGTGGGCCCTTCTTAAGAGTGGGGGCCCCTGTATAATCATGACCAATATTGTGAGGTGGGTCAGCTGTGACAGATGTATTCCAATGGATGAAGAGAGGTCCTCCTCAAGGTAGGAGATGAAACACTGGTTTCTCTGATTATCTTGGCTTTCTTCATGTCCTAATGGGTGTTAACATTATTCTCTGATGTTCTTTCTGTGACTGATGATCTTCTTTATGAAAAGATTCATTTGTTTTCTGATTATTTTCTTCTCTCATTGTTCACTCTTTGTTGTAAGACTCTCAATTGTCTTGACCATCAGTCATCTGTATAATTTTTCCTGACAATTAGATTCTGCAGGAAACAAAACATTTCAAAATTTGGAACATTTACAAGTACTACAACAACAATTGAAAAAAACCTGAAAGATTTAATGTTGAAAATGTGCTCATAGTGTGAACGAGAATTCAACCAGACTGTTGGGAGAATTTGTTTTTAAAGCCACCTTTCAGGTTCTGCAGCTATCCCCACCGTACTTGTTGCTGAATTGCAGTAGCGGTTTTAGGCATGGGCAGTAGGGGAGGATGCCCGCAGCTGCCATTTAAGGGGGACGCTTGGAGCAAAAAAGAAATCTGCGCCACTGTGGTTTTCTATTATCTGTTATAACACGGTGTTTGGATTGGCCTAAAACCAGTGAATTGGCGCCCCTTGCACCTGCACTCGTTCCTGTCAGGCTGAGAAGGTGCCGCCAGAAAGGTGTGAAGAAAAAGGGGTGGAGGGAATCAGTTCAAATGTGGGTTCCTCCCAAAATTTTAATCCAGGTACATACAATTCATCCTTTTTTTTTTGTGTTAATTTTGTGTTTGAAATGGCAAAATGAGAGAACCCAAAACGATGTGGCCACCAAGGTGAACATTGGTTCAGTCAACGTCTTTGGTGGGGAAGTTTGTTGCCAAGTGCTATAACGCCAGAGAGATGGACAAAAAAGGGTCAAAGCTATCTATTGCCCAATTTGGAAAATAAAAAAAAAGAAGACGAGGAGAAATGAGATCAAGAAAAGGGTATGTCCTCATAGCTACCTGCCACAACATCAATGACAAAAACGTTTTTGTTTTTTTATTGATGACCAAAACTGAAGTAGACCTAAATCTTGGAATTGATGTCATTAGTTAGTTTTGAAGTTTTTATTTTCTTCTAAAACGTTTGCTGTACCTTTACTTGTAGTGACAGCTCTATGTAACATTAGTATTAAGCCTTAACACATGTCATGACTCGTGTGTCTGCTGTAACACTAAGGTTTAATTGTATAATTTATAAATGCTAAATACTGTAAGCTGTGATGGTTATGGAGCATGCTGCTGCTGCTGCGATAATATTCCAGTTGGACAAATACCTTCTGATTAGGTAGTACTTTAATAATCTTATGTGGCAGCTTTAATGTTTCCAACTTTTTCTTTAACCAGTTAACTGGAGCTTTGAACAGCTAAAGTGGGTTCATTGTGAGCCTGCATGTATGAAGTTTATTTTTTATTTATTTCCATCATGGTGGGTTCTATATTAAGGCAATCAAGTTTCCATAAATCTGAAGGTAGTTTTAAAGACGAATAATTTACCATTTAGTACAACTCTATGATGGCAAAACATAATTTAACCAGCCACAACTAGAAATGTGCCAATGATTGAAGACAGCAACCGTGAGCTGCTTTTTCTTCTCTGAACTAGATATTGATATAGATCATGTTAATTTAAATTTCACTTCATGGATGTTTTTTTTAGGTATGTTTATGTTTTTTTATTGTAGTCTATGGTCTTTTGAAGTCTGTATCAAAAACAGTTTCATGGGGGAATCTAAGGCCCATTCGGAATTCTTCCCTTCGCCCTACGCCTCCTACCACTCCATTTGTAGGGGCATTTGTAGTGAAAGTGGTGTCTGAAAATGTTTCTTTTAAGGGCTACCCTCCAAGCGGAGTGATGCAGAGCCCTTCGTAGCGAGGGAGTTCCGCCACAGGGTAGAACCGCTACTGCTGAAAGGAATCGATTAAATAAAGTATACTGGTAGGGAAAAGGAATGGGTGATCAGATTAAGGACCCTCCCTTTCCCCAACAGTTGCTGGGACAAGCTCCAGCAACCATGTGGACCCCCCCCCCCCCCCCCCCCCCCAAGGGATTAAGTGGGTTTAGAAGATGTCATGTGAATGGATAGAAGAGTATGGGCAATTGGTAGGAAGAGGAAATGGAGACTGAAACAATAGATAATGGGAAGACCAAGAAAGCTGAGACTGATGCTACGTTCACATCGCCCTCGGCAACAGTTGGAAGTGACCACTTCCAATGACAAGTCAATGTAATTGCATGTTTTGGGCTTTCAGGTGTGAAACTCTCGTGCTGAAGCGTAGCTACGTTCTTTTTTTGAGATTGCTTTGGGCTCTACGTAGAAAACGTGTGGCCATTTGAAGTGCGTTTCAAGTTAAACAGGTTGAACTTTGACCAATCAGGAACTCTGATTTGGTAGTGACGTATGGACGGTGTCCCTTTAATTCATGGAAGTGCCAGCTGTTTTTAAATAGATCATAGATGAAAAATGTATAATTGCCTTTTGTGCTGGACTGATAAAACACCAAATCTTTCGTATATCTGTATAGATCTGTGAAAGCAGAAGCCTGGAGCTAGATTTGCGAAATTTGCTCCACTTTGACATTTTGCAGCAAGTCTTCTCCAACTAGCGGACACAAGCTAGTAAACAGTAGCAAAAGAAGAAGAAGCCCCTCCCTGCTCATCCAGTGTAAACACTTCGGGAAGGTGGTGCATGTTCAAGCACACGCTAAACGTGCATTCATGTTTCACATGCCTGGTTTGTATGTAGCTTAACACGCTGGGTTGGACTCCATCTTTGCTTCTCTAAACTCTCCTTTCCTCAGCTGTTTGCTCTCCAGCCACACATTACTGTTAGCACATGTAACATTTGTGACCCAAATAACCCGAAGTCATGAGAATGTGTTGCTCTGCGTGCCTGCATGAGCGTATGAGACAGGGCGGATGAAGGAAAAGGCACCCACACACTTTTTCACAGCATCTACTGCACCCTCCCCCATGCACGAACATATTTCTCATCTCTAACAGCCTGTTTGCTTGCGTGCTTTTCTCGCTGCCCCAGAAAAAAGCCTCTACTACTGTTACTACACATTTCACCTCCCAACCCGTGTCACAGCCGCCTGCGTTACCAAGGAAGACTTTCGAATGTCAGCAACCTCAAAAGGATGCAGCTGGATTGATCAGAGACAGTAACACGTCAGAAAATATGTCACTGAAAGGCAACTTTTTGGGAGGTTGAGGGGGCAATATGGGATATTTGCCCTTAAAAGAGACCTACTTGCATAAGAAAAAAAATGGATCAAAGATGTTTAACCTAAAGATAGGTTTGGTTTCTAGATGTTGATTGATGAAGAAATCCAAAAGTAGGTACTTCTGGAGAAAAAAAAAAACAACCTTCTAGTTTTTTGAATTGCCTCTTTGGATCAGGAATGAGGAGATCAGCTTAGATCCACATTCCAAAATGTTTGTGCAATTTCCAAACCATAATGCCTTTGGTTCTTAAATAACATCATTTTTTCTGAAATATAGAAAAGAAATGTGACTAAAGTATTCCATGCTAGTCTTGGGATCTGCTCCTGCAGTGTTTCTTCTGGTACACAGTTATTTACATACCAGAAACAGAACCTTCAATCCTAGGCAAAAGCAGGCATGTCCAAAGTCCGGCGAGCGGCTAAACACCTTTAAATTTCAACCGGCCTGCAGATTCCCGTGTTTCAAAAATCAATAATATGTGACCGCTAGCACTTTCTAAGAACTGTATGTACAATTCCTTGATTGTGATTGGCTAAATCATGTTGTAAACCATTGTAAACATGTGGCAACAATTTGTGGTTACTTGACCTTCAGAGCTTTTAGGACCAAATGAGAAGAAAACATCTATTTGTTTTTAAAAATAAAATAAGATCAGTTATTTGTGTTATTTTCACATTGTTTAGGGTTAAGAAGTTTACAGTGAACATTTAGTTGTGAATAGTTTATAACATTTCATATGAATCCAGATTTAATGTTGATAAAGTTTTCTTTTCCAGACAGACATTGTCTTTATTTTATGGTTTTCAAATCAGATATTTACCGTATTTTGGCATAAAAATTAATCACATCTTTTAATGTTTTATGTGATGAAATAAAAAGTATCCTATCACCAAAAAATCCATTAAATAGTTCATTTGCATGTAATATGACTAAGAAATCTGGCCCACTTTACCAAAAGTTTGGACCCCCTTGGGCTAAAGTCACATTTTGCGTTATAGTACTGAGACATTATTTATCTATTGTCAAGCATTTTCCAGTAACGTGTTTAGGTTTAGGTCTGAGTGTCCTCAGGCCTAAGGCTGACAGATGAACCAAAATAACTTCACTGTGTCTTCAGTGAGTGGTATGACAAGTATTCTTTTGAAATAATGGAACCTATTATTCATGATTTTCTGAGTAGTTTTTTCTCCTATGTTTCTACATTTTCTCATATTCAAATCCTCTGTCCGTCTTGTTTTCTACAAGGAGAGGCTCAGAAATGAGTGTTAATAATACATGGCTGGAAGCAGCGTATGTTTGGTTTATTTTAGGCATCACAAATGCTTGAGAAGATTGAATAGGATTCAGTTTTAGTCCTTAAAGCAATTTGTGCCTATTTGCGTTCGCTTTCTTTCATCTAATGATAATTTATACCATTCTTTTTTACTTGAAGGGTTATTTTGGCTTAAGCAAAAACAATTAAATGACTAAAAATCAGATTATTGCTTGCCTTTTCATAAATCCTGTGTGTTGGCAAAGAATATATATATTTGAATTCTTGCCATTTATTCTACACATTTCTCTATGTGCTGATTTGAGAAAACTTTTGAGTTTCCTTTTTTTATATATATATTTGGAATATTCTACCCCCAAACCAGCAAGAGCAGAGCCCGAAACAAATAACAAGCTATTTTTCATACTGAGGCTTAAAAACATCGTCTTGTTTGGAAAGGTCCCTCACACCTTATCTGTTCAACAAACATATTTCCCAGTCAATAGGCGTCAGAGGTGTGTTTCTTTAGTACTTTTTTTGTGGCTTCTTACAGAACGAATGCTCACATTCAGACTACAGAAATATACAACTTTTGCATTTTAAAGATAAAGAAAAAACAGAAATTTGTGGAATGCTGAGTGCCAAATACCAATATTTGGTATTTAACAGTGCTTCTTTCTCTTTCTCCATCACAATCCATCCCCCTCTCCACCAATAACTCATTTCCTTTCCCTCTCCTATCTTCCCCCTTCATAAACACAACAGAGAAACCGTCGCGACACCTGTAACTTTGACAAGGAGTTCACCAAGATGCCAACAGACCTGACGCCAACAGACAAGCTGGTCATCATGAACCTGGATCAGGACGAGTTCCTTGGTTTCTCCTATACCAACCCGGAATACGTGGCTCCAGCTATTTAGCACAGATCTCCACCGGAGGAGGAAAATGTTCAGGACAAAGTTTAAAGTCTAAAAATTGAAGTTACTTTGTGTGTGCACTTTGTAAACGTTGACTTTACATCACATTTTGGTTTGTTTTTGACAACAGAGGGGTCGCAAAAAACTGGTACAATTTTAGTGACAAAGTACAGCTGATCTGACTTTAGGGGAATGGTAAATTGACCTAATTGGAAATAATCCACATCACCAAAATTATTCAAGAAAGCACAGACTTCACCTTTGATTTTCAACTTTTGTATCATTACCCATGATGCCGCTGTGGCTCTGTAAAGTTTTATATATTTCAGTGTCCTTGTAAAAATGTAAAAATCGGCAATGTAGTTTCTGTAGTTAGTCGGGTTTCATAGGATTTTTCTGTCGTCCAGACATGCAGCGCGAGCAGCCCCAATTAGACCTGTGTTTCTCGACCATTGTCCTGTGCTTCAGCAAGCCGGTACGCTGCCGCGCGCCGCACTCCCGAACCCATCACACACTCAGACTGAGCATCTGGCCGTGACATGGAAACTTCACAGTCTGTCAAACGTTTGCATCTTCTTTTTTTCATCATTTTGACTTTCTCATACTGCATCACAACCATATTTTTCTATTTATTTATTTTTTGGTCTTGTCTTTGTTTTGCCACATGGGTGGCAGTTGTTTTAGTCACATTTGCCAATGCAGCAGCAGAATCTCTTTAACCCATTTTTGTCGTTTTTAGAATCCGCCATGCGTTAGGTCATGTGTTAAAGTTATGTTTGCATCCATAAACATACTGCTATCTAAGCTTGTAGTTGTATGACTCTCGTCTGTAAAAACCAATTATTTATAAATGAATCAGGCTTCTGGCTTCAAGCCACATCAGTGATAATGCTGACAAAGTCACTCTGTTATGCACACACAAACACACACAAGAATGCAGTCCCATCCATGACTGAGGGTTGGAATTATTAGTTGAAGCATAAGAAGGCGCAGATTGACTTTAAAATGTTCCAGCCTGAAGGCACATGTGACATGTACTGTTGGTCCATTGCACAGATTTTGATATTTTACCACCACTTTTAAATCAAGACAACATTCTCCACAACATTTACTGTAAAAAAAAAAAAAAGAAAAAGAAAAAAAAAACACTTATTTTGGTGCAAATTTTGTAATTTTCAATAAAAAGATTTGTGCATCGGCTGCTTGGCAGATTTCAAGCTTTATCTCAACCTGCTCTCATTTCCAACTCAGACCCCTCAACAGTTTCACCGCTTCCTTTCTTAGGTGATGGTTTCGGAATCATTGAGCGCAGGCATGCAACTCAGATAATGTAAAGGTCACGTGAACTGCTGATTGTTTTCATCTGAAAACAATCCTGTGTATTAAATGCATCACTTCATACAACAGGAAGCAAAAAATATGCACATATGCATATTTATGTTAAATTTTACAATCTACCTTTCTGAATTATAAGGAATTCTATGCATGCATGTAATAACTCTCTTCTTATGTCTTTTGTTCCAAATGATATGGATTCTATATAAAGTGTTGAGCTGTGTTAGATAAATAATTATTTACACAATAATAAATACAATTTATGTTGCTCAATTTATGATATGCTACCTGCTAAATATGATTAAAGCAGATTGTTTTATTCTTTACTTATAGATAAATGAGCTTCTGTTGAGTGCATAGGAGTAAGTCTTCCATCTCGGTTGTCACATTTTTCTATACACAAGTTTAGACATAGCAAATTAAATGTATGAGTTGCAATAGGAACTATGAATTTAAGTGTTTAATTCTGTATTCCTCAAGATCTGCAACTGGACTCGGACACATTTCGCTATCTTCGACCTTTTCTAAGATCACACCTTTCACTCTGTCATTTTTTTCTCCTTCTGACCTTTCCCTCTTCTCTTTTCCCTCCCTCCGTTCCCTCCGAGCTTTCGCAATGTCTTTCCTCATTTTCTTTCCTCTTGACCTTTTTCCCTCTCAATAGATTTATATTTTTCTTCTTGGTTCAACCATTTCATCCTGCTCCTCCCTTAGTTGTATCATCCCTGTCTTAAGTTTACGTTTGACCCTTATTTCATACCTTTTTGGGTTTTTTTTAAAAACACTTTTGCATTTTGTCAACAGATGTTAGCCTTGCGAGGCTGCATAACATCTGATTCCTGCTTAGAGATTGAAGCACCACAGAAAAAAATGGAGATTGAGTTTTTAGAGAAGTCAGCAGAAGAGGAATCTGTTTGGTGGTATAGATATTTAAAAGAAAACGTGTATTGTGGTGTTTTGATGGTAAAATAATAAATCTTCTTGACAAAACATTGTGTTTGTTAACCCTGCTGTTAAAATTTATTGGAAAGAGTTTTCCAGAATAGATTACAACGTTTAATTTTTTTATTTGTGTCTTACTTTCTTAAATAAGAAAATACAAAGCATAACCAAGCTTTTGTTTGCTTGAGATGCTGAATTTGATTTGTTTTTGGAAAAATGTATATATATTACGTATATTAGAATTATATTTAAATAATAACATTGGAAATAAGAAGAATTCTGTAGGATTTATTTGAGAGTTTTAATACAAACTTCTGTACTCTGTAAGATAAAATAGTAAATTTATTTAGAAAAACTGTGACAAAATGGTGAATGAGGATAAAGAAATATTTATTACGCAATAATATTGAAGGAGAGCTGAAATACAAATACTGTACAAATACTGGTGTGAAAATCCATTGAGACAACTGTGTTGTAATATAGGGCTTTGTGAATAAAGTTTAATTGAATAATACAGGCATGTTAAGGTGAATACCCATCTTATTGAAAAACATCCATTAGATTAAAAAAAAAAGATAGTTAAGGGTAGAAAACTTTTTGTATTTTCGGTTGTGTAGATTTCACACAGATGAGGATGACATCTGTTTTCTCACTGTTTCATTTCATTTAGTTTGAAGCAATTTAAGTGACCAATGGTTGGAAAGTGGGTAAAAAGGCATAGCGTTTGCTGTCAAGACAGAGTTGAATGTTGTCTGCCAAACAGAGAAAATGAATTAACTGGGGGGCCCAGAACAGAGCCTTGGTGTACACAAAAGTAACGAGGTGTTACTACAGATGTTTTTAAATCAAAGTTAACTTGGTAGTAACTTGCTAAACATTCAGATCTGCTCTTTAATCAATTTAGGTATTCAGACCTGACCTATCCACAGCAAAATTAAACAGAAATAACATTGTGTTGCTCCAGTATTGACATGCTTTCCGATTAGGGCTACTGAAAAAATCTTTTTACAAAAACGCTATTTGATGCTACGTTGTAGCAAAACGCAGAAAATGTTTGAACACAAGGCAGAATGTGTATATATTTACTCTTCCTAACCCTGGCATTCACTGTCCTCCTTTCTTTTTTCCTGGTCTAACATGTTTTTAATTGTGAGTTTGTTTTAGGTTGCCACAGAGTTTTAGGCACAGAGTTATTACCTAACAGCCTTACATTATGCATATTTGCCGAGGAAACAATGGATTTCTGGTACCATGGATTAAAAAAAATGAAGGTTTTATACCTAAGAACATAAAATTAAGTTGTCTGCAAGTAGGTGTTCATTAAAATGAGGAGCCAGGAGCTAACAAATTATACAATTTAAGACACAAAGATCTGCTCTGAAGGCAGAACTTTTAATGAGCTGCCTGATAGCAATGATTGGACCGCAGAAGCAAACACAACCTTGATCTCTATGCAACTGGCATTTAGACATAGATACTGCTCCCATATCATGGGTAGGAACTACATTCTTAGATGAGTATCAGTGTTTTCCCTCTTTGGGAAGTCCAATGTGTTGAAAGCATGACAGCTGAAGTACACTGAGCACTGCAGAAAAGCCAAAGGATCTCTTATTTATTTCCTTCAGTGCATCTTAAAAATGCACAAGAAGTGAGCATGACTGAAGAGCTTATTGGATTTATTTCACTGTGCCTCTCTTACTTGCCCTCTCCATTCTATCTCTCTGCCTCTGATGCAGCCCTGCAGACATTTCCATTAGGCAGACACATTTCACACCATCGGACATGTGACTTCACCTCTGTATTAATCAATCTCTCTACACATTTTTCATCAAATTACACACCAAAGAAGGTGAATCGAACATTGAGGGCCGTTAAATATACCATATTTTCCTCACTTCACGGTGCACCAGATTATAGGGCACACTGTCAATGAATGGTCTATTTTTTTTTAAACTTATGTCATATGTAAGCTGCATCAAACTCTAAGGTGCATTAAGTGAGACAAAAGAGTCAGAGATACGCCCATTAGTCAGTCTGACTTTATTATCTATTCAGAGTTAATAACATGTCAAAAACATGCCACATTAGAAGAATTAGCATATTCACAATACCTGTAACCCCCAACCTTGTTTGCAACATGTCAAAAAACAGACTCGTACCACTAAAACAAACAATAATGTGACTACACTAACTCCCAACCTCGTTTGTAACAAAAAATAAAAACATAGTCTAACACCACTTAGCCAATTAGCCACATTGGAGTTTTCACAATAGCCTGCCTGTAACTCTAAACCTTGTTTGCATAAAAAAAAAACAGACTGACATTTCTAAAACAAACTTTAATGTGACTATGCTAAGTTCCAACTTTATTGTTAACAAGTAAAAAAAAAAGTCCTATACGGCTACACCTTAGCTACAAGAGAACCGTTAGCCATATTAGCATATATTGGAAACTTGCTCTATATTGCTGAGTTTTTCACATGAGAAATAATATACATAGTGGATGTTTGAAACGTATATCACTGATTCTTTTTTTCTGCATAAGCTACTAACAAGTTTAAAATAGTTTTATATCTACATAAACAGCAGTGTAATTCATTATTACTTAAGGATGCTTGATGACCTAAATCAATGTTGGTACAGAGTTAATATCTGATCATAAGTTACAAACCGTATGTTGATAACAAATGTAAAGTAAATGGTGTAGTCGAGTCGGGGTGGGATTATATAAATTCGCTTCCTCCCACTCTCTTTCAAGCAGTCTCTCATTTGATGCCTAGTTACCCTATGTTTGACATATTTATGGATGTAAACCTCTGTTGGTTGTGTTACATATGTTATTCTTGCCTGATTGTTTGAAATAAACAATTTCAAAATCCAAATAATAAAATATAACTGATATGGACTTGCTAGTGGAAAATATAAAGAAGGCCTACTGGTTACTATCTTGAATATCTTTAAAATACGTAGATTTTCCTTTATTTCAAAAATTCTTATGTGTCTTCTATGTGCATTGAGAAAGCAATACCTGATCAATTCCACAGGCTCTGTTTGCAGACACTTCATAAATCAAATCGCTGGCACTTTAACATCTTGCCAAAGATGTGCCACATCCCCATATGTCCTCCTTCTGCCCTGAAGTCATTTCCATTCAGTAAAACATACACGAAGGAGGGAACAGATAAACAAACTCACATGTCCAAACATCTTCACAAATGCCCAGATGCTTCATTTATTTGCCCTTCAGCTTTCGATTCTTCTTCCCAATCCTTCTTATAATCTCTTTGCTAATTTTTTACCGTTTCTTTCTCGTTTTCTCTCGTCTTGATTTTTGTTTTTTTCCTACTTCCTCAGTGTTCCTTTCATTTCCACCCCCTGAAGACTGGCCAGAGGTGTGTGAAGGTTTCAGTTCACTGAGCAGAAACCCTGCAGTCTGTCTCCTAGAGCGTTTTATTATTTTCTGTTATTATACGAAAAGAGAAAAAAAGAGCAAACTGAAATGGAGATATATAGAAAACATTGGCTGGTTTAGTGACTAGAAACTTCATGTCCCATGATGCTTTTCTCCACAGGGGTCTTTGCTGCCTGGCAACAGCAGAGCCTACAGCCAGCTGGCAATGACTTAGTGAAGAAGTTGATCCTGTGTCTTTCAGAAAAGTTTAATTCAGCAGAGGCACTGAGGCAGAGAGAACACAAAAGTCAGCAAGAAAATCTGTAATAATAAGAAAAGGATAATTCTAACTATAGATAGATAGATAGATAGATAGATAGATAGATAGATAGATAGATAGATAGATAGATAGATAGATAGATAGATAGATAGATAGATAGATAGATAGATAGATAGATAGATAGATAGATAGAAGCAATTTATTAGGCACTTGCTTTTTCATTGAACCTCTTAGGGCCTCTGTGATCTGACTCACTTTCCTCCAAGCTGTCTTGATCTTAGCCTCCAACCATTGCTTCCATGGTGGCCATTGGCAAACTTAAGGCGGGGGGTGGACATGTGCTGATTTAAGCGGGGGAACCCTCCGTGCCATGCATGATTTCAAACCATGACGTCTTAACCCGGGCTCACACAGTATGCGGTCTGGCTCCGGTGCTGCTGCAGAGTAGTCTAGCTACAGTCAGTAACTCACACTGACTACAGATTGCTTGCGGTCCTGATGCAAGCAAGCTCTGCTGCAAACCTTTTGGACCTCTGAATTCATGTAGGTTCACTTGAGAACCATTTAAATATGTCGTCATTGTAAACAAACCGTCATTCCGCCGTGATTTTGGAGTTTTTTCACAACACTTCTTTTTCTGCGTGATCGTCTTCATACAATGGATTTGCTAAGGTGGCCATACTTTTCTTAACTTTCTAATCTGAGTATGAATGTCCATATCACACAAACTCCCCATCAAGTCCATCAGCCTGCGATATCTCAGCCCAGGCTCTGTCCTTTTTGTTATTATCCTTATAAAAAGGATTTGAAAAAAGGATGGGGTAGTTCTCTCTGATCAGCCTCTCGTCATCCATGGTGTTATATTACGCTCTACCACACACTTTCTGACCCCTGTGTCAGCAGAAATGGTGTAATGTTGACAACACGGTGAAAACAGCAGCTACAGCGAAAAATAGGTTTTATTTTGAAAAATGTACCAGATGCACTTTACATTCGCTCGCACGGTTTCTGGTTTAGGTAGTAAATTGCCCCAACTTCACGATAAAGTGCTGCAGCTCAGCTCAGCACTGGATGCAGTGTGAGTGCCTCTCACACGTTTCATGTTTTGTAAAGACTCTGTCATCCGCACCACAGCCGCACCGGATCCAGACCACATGCGGCCCAGGGTTGGTGTATCTCCAACAGTAACCTTGGAAACGGTGGTCCCAGCTCTTTTCAGGTCATTGGCCATTTCCTCCCATGTAGTTCTGAACGGAGTCCCCACTTTTCTTAGGATCATTGAGACCCCAGGAGGTGAGATCTTGCATCGATCCCCAGTTCGAGCGAGATTGACAGTCATGTTTAGGTTCTTCCATTTTCAAATAATTGCTCCAACAGTTAGTGAGCGTTTTTCACCAAACTGCTTGGAAATTTCCCCGTAGCCCTTTTCAGCCTTGTGGAGGTCTACAATTTGGTCTCTGGTGTCTTTGGACAGCTTTTTGGTCTTGGCCATGTTAGTAGTTGGAGTCTTACTGATTGTATGGGGTGGACAGGTGTTTTTATGCAGCTAACCACCTCAAACAGGTGCTTCTAATTTAGGATATTGAGTGTAGTGGAGGTGGACCATTTTAAGGCAGACTAAGAGGTCTTAGAGGGTGAGAATTCTAGCAGATAGGCATGTGCTCAAAAACTTATTTCCACCAGCAGCATACAAAAAAATTCTTTAAAAAAAAACATACAAAGTGATTTTTTTTTAGATTATGTCTCTCTCTGTGAATGCACCTAAGTTGGAAATGTCAGACCCCTCCATGATTTCTAAGTGGGAGAACTTGCAAAACCAAAAAGAGTTCAAATTGCCTCTGTTTGGATATTACCACTAAAAATGTTTTGCTATTGCAAAACATGCAAAATAAGGATTAAAAAGACAAATATTTAAAAATGAAAAATAGCAATCCAATTGACTTGATTAAGAATGAATGCCTCATTGTGTGTAGCAACAATATCTGCTTATCTGGTCATGGGAAAGGTCTATTAGGGAGACTGCTGATAGGCTGGAAGCAATAGGTGAAATGACTCAGAAGTATCTTAGTGGGAGTACCGATAAGAGATAGTTGAGTGATAGATAAGAGAAAGAGCTTAAGTCTTTATAGCCTCATCTCACGTCAGATGCGTTTTGGTTATCCTTGAAAGGAGATAATACCTTCCCACAATTCCCTGCAGCAGCAGCAGCATTTAAAGCTAGGCTCAACTGTGTTCCCAAAGTCACATTAAATTTGTGATTAAGCAGGCAGGAAGATGAATATGAGAAGTTGTAGTCAGATTTTTTTTTAATCTTTTCTAACTCCTTACAGAATATTTCAATTATTAGCTATTATGATACAGCAGATGCAGCACTCACTGAAACTGAACTATTGACTTGGCTTGTGCTGTCAGACAATACAAACTATAACATCTGAGATCATTTTGTGAGACAATAGCATGCTGTAATCCCTCTTTTTCTGTGATTTTGAAAAAAAAAGTCTGTTTACTGTTGATTATTTTGATCAACCATTTGTTGAAGTTATGCTTAGGTGTTGAGGACCTTCAGAAAAGATGCTAAGCTTCAAGGTCTTCCTCAAAACATTTGAAAAAAGGGGGAAAAAAATCAAACAAATGCTTCTTTCTTATGATCCTGATATTTTGCCTCCTGAATTTTTCCACCGTCCGCTCACCATCTCTCCTCCGCATACATCTCTCTCACCTTTTGTGTCCTCCTCCATCTCCCCCCTGCCCTGCCATTCTTTTTTTCCTATCATCCCTCACTCTTCAAACTTCCCTCTCTCCATCTTGTCTCTTAGAAGAGGTGTGAGTCCGCACTTCTCTTCCTGAAGTCATTTCTATGTTAATGAGTGTTCTCATGAGATAACGCAGCAAGCAGGAGCCTCAGACACACACACACAGCTCAAAAACAGGCACATTTAAGGAAAACCTGTGAAGAAGAGGATAGAACCTGTTACTGCCTCATGCATCAGCCAGGAAATAACGTGTGGTTTTGATTTTTATGGCCTTTGAGGTCCCCTTTTCTGTTATATGTGGAACAATTAAGAGTTCCAGAAACTAAATAGTCTAAATCAGTTAACTTGTAACTTACGCCATTTTAGTAATTCAATGAATGTGTTGACAAACTCTTAAATAAACTGGTTTCTTGAGAAATCTGCAACCACAACACACGCTAGAAATGTCACCAAAGATGAGTCCAGATTAGGTTTCCAGCAATTAGATTACATGGTGTGGAGAAGATACAGAGAACGTCATGCTACAGCATTAAAGTGACATCTTTTAAGGGAGGCAGTGTGATGGTATGGGATGGCATCTCTAAACGAGGCTTGTCATCACTGGAAGCAATCTCACTCTGGAGCGACACTGAGATGACTTTCTGCAAATGATGACAATTCCACATCTCCACAAATTGAGGCTGAATTCTGCCCTCCACGATTCTGGAGGGGGATCATCAGACTACCTGCAGAGTTTGGGAGCAAACGCACAGTATAGCCTGTCAGCAGTCCTTACCACCTCTAAATGTGCTGTTGTTAAGTTTTAGCACAACCGCAAATGCTGGTTGAAAGAAATGGATGCAATAAGTGAACGACAAGAACGGAGGGGTGCCAGGCAGTCTGCCACACATCACTGAGTTTCCTGTTTGTAGAGAAAAGGCTCATACGACCACCTCAAGATACATTATGAAACTAGAACATAAGACTGTCGTTCCTTTATGCCAAATATAAATCGTTACACTATGAGGTTTCTTAATGTTACAGGGTATCAGGATGACCCAGATGCAGGAATGAAGCAGAAAGAAATTCTTTATTCATTTATTTATTTCTTTATTCTTCCCACCATGGGCTGGAAGTTACCACTCCAAATGGTACTCTGGTAATACCAAGCTGTAAGAGTCTGTATCAATTTAAAAAACAGAAATTGACAAAAGTTTTAGCTACTTATGCTAGTGTGAAACTAGGAACTCTGTTCCCACATCGTGTAACTAACAATGGCACAAAGTTTTTAGGAGCTCTGCCAACGAAGATGTGTCGAAAACTTCATGTTCCCTTCACAGACCAGATAATCATTGACAGAGTATATCATAGTTGCGCGGTTCCCTGTCCCGAAAGACGTTGAGTTGGATCTGCTCCAGCTTTTATTCCAGGAAACAATGGTACTTGTGTCATTGACCGAATGTTTTGGTTATGTGGGCAGGCCCTCTACCTCAGACTGCCTGGAGTCTTGAAAGGGACCTGTGCCCCCGAAAAGGTCACAGATAACACTTTTGTAGTTTCCACAGTCCATAAGCCTCACCTGCGCCACTACCGTAATCTTATTGACGTCAAGCCACATGATTCCATTTGGGTATCAGATATTCCTGAAGACCACAAACACTGGAGTACTGGAGAAATGGTATCTATGGCACCTTTTTAATGGGTGGGAACAGCTAAATCTCCCTCAGGATTGAAACAATTGACTGATATTGATTAGGCTTATGCCTGAATGCTACAATTAAAGCATTTAAAGGTTATAATGAAGAAGTTTCAAGTATGAGGCTTATGGTTTTACAGAACAGACTGGTTTCAGACTTATTGGTCAGTTAACAGTGAGGTGTTTGTAAAATGTTAAATGATACCTGTTGTACATTTATTCCTGTTAATGCAAATGAAGGCCACAGCATCACTGAAGCATTACACCAACTTGAAAAGATCCAGCAGGCGATGCAGGAGGACAGAAAACCCTAATTTTGGGATTTCTTCTCCTGGCTGGCTTCTATTTCCTGGTGGCAACTTTTGCTAAAAATAGCGACACCTGTCTTTGTGGTATTGATCAGATGTTGTATGTTCACTGTGTGCATTTTGCCATGCATTCAACCTATGATATCCAAATCTATCAATCTATCGGTGGAGTACAAAGTGCCCCTCTCAGTCATGAATATAACTTGTTGTTGAAAGGAGCACAAGACGACTGGGATGAGTGTAAATTGATAAACGTGTTATGAAAATGAAGATATCACAGAAAAGTGAAAAGCGATGTGAGATTTTAACATTTATCAATGTTAAACAGGAGGGAATGATGTGAAAGAAATTCTTTATTTTTTATTTTATCATTGTTTAAAGGTTTTAAAAAATTTACTCAGGGGACTGTTTATAGATGACTTTTTTACCTTGAAGCAAAAGTTGTTCTGTGTTTTATTGCATGTTTCCTTCCCCAAATCAGGGTGAGGGGGTTTTACAACCCACTTTCCTTAGCAGATAAGGAGGGGTGCTGTTGGAACTGAAAACATTCCCCAAAAGTTTGATTATATGACACCCTTAATGAACTTTTCTACTCAGTTTCTTTGTTTGATTGTTGTAACTTCCCACTTGAATTTTCAATAAAAGAGAGCAGGGGTGAAGCAGTCCTTTGAGAGAAAGGATGGTGGCTTCTTCCCAGCATACTTGTCTCACCCTTATTTATAAGAAAAACTTTGCTTGTTGGTGTGGAAGTGTGGTCTGAATATAGTTCAAATAAATTTAGCTCTATAAGTAGTGTTATGCAATTTAAGAGTTAAATTAATTTTAACTTTATTCAGTGTTAAGAAAAAATCACCAAAGTTTTTACACTTAACACTATTGCTATTGAACACCCTTTGTTGAAGATTCAACTGCAAACAGTGTTGTTCCAAACCAGTTTTAGTGTAAAATATTTAATGCTTTGAAACTGTTGTTTTAACTCAATCTAGAGTGGACACTTAGAGACACTTTTTAATGTTCAGTTTTACTTCATGAGAGTTGAATTGATACTGCTGATTGTGAATTTTCAGAACGGAATCCTTCAAATGGAATTCATTACATTTTTAATACACAACATCAACACTGAAATTCTAGCACAAATATTTCCTTTGTTTAAAGTCACTCTTTCATTGTCCAGATGGTGTGTTTGGGACTATTGTGCTGCTAGAAAATCCAGCCATGTTAAACCTTCAGTGCCCTCACTGATGGCAATAGGTTTTCACTCCAGCGATCTTTATTTAATGAGACGCAGCGCATTTGATCTCGACAATTTTAGTATCGTCTTCTGAAAGTCTTTTTTTTTTTTTTTTTGCTGAAAATGACCACTTTTACAATCCAGTGCTGTGAAAATGCCATGACCCAACAGGGATTCCTCTCATATATGCGTATATAAATACGTAAATTTCACAGACATCCTTTGTTGGCTCACTACAGAGGGATCTCTGATTTGGAGCATCCAAGAAAGATGCGGCAAAAACATCCGTCATCTGGGAGAATCGTCTCCATTGGGGCGGCGCTGGCTCAGGTGGTTGAGCTGGCCAATGATCGAAGGAGTGGCCGTCTGGTGAAGCGCAGATAAATCCAATCCATTATTATTATTATTATTATTAATCAACAATTCAGAACCTAAACATTTTCCCTTTAGTTTTGGTGACTTGAATCAAAACAGAAAAAAATAATTTATCTGGACTGCAGGCTTTGTGGAAACAACACAAATGTGAACTGCTGCCTCGCTTCAGAAGAATCAATGCTGTCAATATCCTAGACGAAGAAATTAGCAAAACTCAAGCTGAGGACATCAAGAATCCTATAATGTGCGCTCCTCAATCTGTGCCAAAGACCTCAGAAGTTAAACTTTTCAGTTTTGGAAGAACAGATTACATTAGGAACAAGAATTCCTCTAAGATGCAAGCTCCAAGTTCTCACTAAGTTTGGAGGAATCTGTCCGGTTGTCAACACGAAGCAACAAAGAGGTGCATATCTTTACAAAGAGCCTCGCCAAGAGAAACATCTGAGGAGAATAAACACCAGCCCCAGTCCAAAAACAGGTTCTAACGGAAACAAACAAAATTCAAGCCCCCATCCAAACACAAATGTCACCAAAAAAGCCGATCATGATCTGGAGACTGTCCTTAATCAAGGAAAATGCCTTCGTTAAAATTCAAAGACAGGTTAAATGCAACCATCAAAGAAACCGGGTCTAATCAAGAAATTGGCCCCAACCCAAAAACAGGCTTCAGTTCTGAGACGCTGTTGGGGAAGGCGCTATAGAGAGAAACTGGTCAATTCTGGAAAATATTTTTATATTTAAAAGGACAAGTGTTTTTAAAAATCCTTATTTACACTTCTTTATATTAATTAATTGGCATATCTGTTCAAGAAAGTTGGAAAATGTCAAGTTTCACCAGACATTATTCACCGTCTAAGTTCAGAGAGGCAGATCATAAAACTGTGATGACCCAGCATTCCAGTGGCATTTAAACGCATCACTTACGCACGAATCTGGAAGACGTGAAAAGAGTCTCAAATCAGATTTGTGTGTAAATGCGGTTTTGTGTTTGCGTAACAAGTGTTTTGTGCATATTTTTTAAAGATTTGTGTGTGTAGTTAGTTTCAAGCTGTCGTAATTTAAAGTTGTGCATGTGTAAATTGTGTTTTGTATTTTTTTTTAATTTTGTAATTTTGTACTCATGCACAAAATGTATTTTATGAGTTACAGATCAAGAATTACGCACACACAAATCCAAAGTTACGCACAAATCAAAATTACGCACACACAAATCCTAAGTTACGCACAAATCAAAATTACGCATGCACAAATCGGAGTGAAACTTATTTCTCTCCATAGATGGTGGGGGCTGGGTGTCTGTGACGTTCAGCCAGTGTAGCATGTGTAACAGGGGTAGACTGACAGTTTTATTTGTGTATGTATTTGTGTTGAATTTCACCAAATCCTGATCATTTTTAGTTATATTTCTTTTCCAAAATGTTAATTTTGTTCATAATCGGGATGTATATTTGTTTGAGGCATGAGTGCTAATATCTGTACTGTCACTTTAAGAGAACTTTCTAGTTTCTGTGTACCACCCCCACCCTCTCAGTTCGCGCTTAAGTTAGTTAGTTAAGTTAGTTTGTAGAAGACACGTGTGGACAGGTTTCCTGTTTCTGCTCAACAGGACACTGCGACCCCGTGTGTGACCAGGGAACTGCATGTCACCAAGTTTTATTTGCTTTGTTTGATATGTACAGAGACAACTGAGAGGAGGGTCATCAATAAAAAGACCAGCAACCAGCAGATGTTCGTGGTCCAGAGTCCCTTCGTCTTTTCAGCAGAACACAACACAACGCAGAAGTCTTTTGGGGTTAACGGATGCGTGGTCAGGCAGATACACGCCCGTTACACATGGCTCACAACATTTTGGCTCATTCCATTTTGTTTAAACTTTTTTGTGGTAGAATATACCAAGGAACATTCTGGTGAGGAATCTGAACCACATTATTGGATGAATCCTAAATAAATCAGAGAATGGCCAAGCAAATGGTGAAATGGCAGAGACGGCTGCAAAAACAAAACGAGCAAACCAATTTCTTTAGTTATTAGTTCTCCTGAACTGCATTCATTTTCTTACCCCACTGGGTCCCTTTCGGGGCAGCGAGATTTCCGGAGCCCATCCAGTCTGCTGCTGTTGGACTAAGACGGTACACTTTAGAGCTGGAGCTTGCTTTGCTGCTATCCGGGAGAGGAGCTAGCAGCCAGACAGAGAGCCGGGGTGAGATGGGAAAGCAGTCTGCTGACGCCTCAAAAAAGGTACCCTCATTTTATTCTTGTTTTTATTTTTGCCCTATTAGGTTAATGCGAGACAGAGAGCAGTCAAACTCGATTGGTTAATGGAATTTACGTTTGGTTTTGTCTGACTGTCAATCATTTTGTCTAAGCGGGAAAAGCAGAAGGTTTTGCTGTAAACAGCGGTAAAGAATTGAGAAATCACCAGACTTTTGCAGTGGCTGTGGCCAAAAACTTAAAGAGGAATTTTCTGTCGAAGACACCGTTAACCTTTAAGTAAGCAAACGATCTTAATCAAATATGTATAGTAACCTGTTACTGTTCTGTTGCCTGCAACAACCCTAACAGACAAAATGATTGACAGTCAGACAAAACCAAACGCAAACACCATCATCCAATCGGCGATCTCCTGAAGTATCTATCCTTTCTGGTTTGCTTTTGGTTTTCATTTTCCCAAATGTCATTTTGTTCCCCAACTTTTTTTTTTTTAAGTTTTGGTTTCAAAATTGTGGTTGTGAGTTCCCAAAGTAATTTTGTTTTCTCACTATTTGTTTTACTTTTCGAAATCGTTGTTGTGATTTTTAAAATGTTTCATTTCATTTTATTTTATGAAGTTTTCTTTTGTTTGTTTCGGTTTCTAGGATTTGGTTTATATTTCAAAATGTAATTTTATTTTTAAACATTTGTTTTACTTTTTAAACTGTTGTAATTTTTGAAATGTTTCATTTCATTTTCTTTACTGAAAAGTTTTTTTATATTTATGATTTCTGAACTTTTGTTTTGATTTCTAAAATTTGATTTTGCTTTTTTTATTATTTGTTTTGCTTTTCTAATTGTCGTTGTTATATTTAAATAGTTTCCTGTCAAGTGATTTGTGAATGTGATTTGCATTTCAGGGCCACCGTACAAAGCACTATCATAGCAAAGGAACAGAAACCAAGCACACATTTTTTGGTACTTTTATGTTGCTTGCAAAATGTCAGTGCGCAGAAAAAGACATTGTGTTCCTTCGTTTCTGTTAGTCAACATGTTTTTAGATTCTTACTCCTGTTCTTACAGTTGTCCATCCGAACGCACACGTTCTCCTTCTGTGAAAAGAGTGACCCGCAGACCTCTAACCGCCGAGGCCATTTAGGCTGAAGTTGAATCATAATAAAAGCAGGTCGGTGGCACTTTAAGCAGCCCTGCTGCTTCACTCCCGGGCGCGATTCTCCACGCATCACTTGCCATCTTTCTCTCTTTTCCTCCCCCCCCCCTTACTTATCTGCGTGGCGCAGGAGATTCTGACGCCGCGCGGGAGGAGGAGAAAGGAAATGAGAAGCAGGAGGGTCATCAGCGCCGCATTCATTCAGCACCAAGGACAGCGCCTGATTCAGCACCACGGACAGCTCCCCAGTGCCGAGTGGGGAAACCTGAGAAGTTTGTAGACCGACTGGGAAAGGGGCTTTAGACCACCTGAAGGTGCCAAACTTTACTGTGGATCTAATCTCTGCTTTTTTTCTTTTCTTTTTTGGCACTTCTTTTGGATTTGGAGAAGATTCTCCTCCAAAGACATCACAGGAGCTCCTCTGATTTCGTTTTTCTCGTCCCTTCACATAGTGGGTAGATCCAGATTTCTTCCACGTTTCTGACAATAGCTCCCAGTTTAGAGGCCCCCCCAACCCACAGGTGGAACTTGAGTTTATTTTTGTTTGTGCTGGTTGAATGAGGAAGAAACGTGGGGAAAGCAATGTTTCCGTCATCATATAAAAAAAACACATTTCTCTTATTTTTTCCATTTGTAGAGGCAGATCAACTTTAACTGAGATTCAAATTGAGCAGACAGCTCCTGGCACTGGGGTACCGCTGATCCAAACAAGATTTTTGACTCATTTTCTAACCCAGAGCTGATTGTGGACGAGGGAGGAAGCAAAAGAAAAAAAATTCAGTGAGTCAACAGCTGGAGCTTAAAAACAGAGTGCCCTCCTCACAGCTAAGCCAAGAAATCCATGAATTATTCGAATACTAAAAGCTCAAATTTTAAAGCTTTAATTAGATTTTTTTAGGGAATGGACGACTTCAATTAAACATAAGCAGAAAGCTGGTCATTTTTGACGTTTCAATGATGGTGTTTCCACACCCACGTTCATAGAGAAGCCTTTTTTTTAGGGGAAGGAAACGCAGCAGGACGTTAGGAAGGAAAAGGGGGGAGATTAGCGCAGCTAGAACGCAGCAGCCCTCATTACAGGGGGACACGAGCGGCTGGAGGCGCGCAGAGGCGCAATGTGGCACCGCCGTCACCCTGCGCTCTGACGGAGCGTGGGCAGCTCGTTGGATGGGGATGGTGAGAACCGGTTTTTGATGCGCGAGAATAGAAAGGAAGAAAGAAAGTGACCTGCCAGCTTTCCCGCCCATTGCTTTGAGGCTCAGCTAAACAAACCGGGAATCCAATAATTTTTTTTGCCCCTCATTCTTCATAATCACACAAATCTGCATCTAGATTTGTGTTTTTATGCGTTTTTTAAATGCCTGGCTGCTCCTCAATTTCTCCAAGTCTCGCGGGATATTAAGGAAATAAAAGGGTGAATCTGAAAGAGCAGAAAAAAAAGGAAAAAAAGAAAAGAGATCAAGGCACCCAGGAGCCGCCTATATGAAGATGCTGATGTGTGACCGCGGCGTCCAGATGCTCGTGACGACGGTGGGTGCGTTCGCCGCCTTCAGCCTCATGACCATCGCCGTCGGCACGGACTACTGGCTGTACTCGCGCGGGGTCTGCCGCGTGAAGAGCAGCGGCGACAACGACACGAGCCGCAAGAACGAGGAGGTGATGACGCACTCCGGCCTCTGGCGAACCTGCTGTCTGGAAGGTACGTGATCAGTCTGACCTGTCTCACCGCCACATTCAGCCACAGCTGCCTGGAGGCGCGCGCGCGCGGGGGTGAACGTGCGCGCGTGGAGACGCCCTTCTCCAACGCACGCGGGCACTGTCTGTCTGTCAGCCAGTCTGCCCCCTATAGCAAAAGAACTTCGTGTGCTTTTTATTAAATGTATTTATTTATTTGAGTGTGACAGTAGATCAATAAGCTTCCCTTGAGTTCACGTGATGGGATCATAGTGGAAAACCACGCACATTTCTCACAAACACCCAACGCATAAAACAAGCTCATGTTTGCAGGATTCCTGCACAGATCCTTGCTGTGACAAATGAGGATCCACTGGAGGCCCCAAGGATTCAACTTTGCAATCAACACTTGTTGATGCATGCACACGACTCTTTAAAATTTCAAATCAACTGCATTTGTTCCCAACTATACCATCCAGAATTCCTTGATTTTTCTTTCTGATGTTTGAGGGATGTTCAAACTTCTTGCAAATGCACAATGAATCAATTTTTTTCTGCTGCTTATTCATGCATAAGCGAGATGACGCTATAATGCACAATCTGCGGGTTTAATCATCACGAGTAATTAATATTTTAGAAAAAGGGCTTTTCAGCTTTGCTGGAAGCATGGAATTCTTTGTGGATAAAACTGAAAGTCTGAATTTTATTCTTTCCTGAGGGACAGACTCCTTAAAAACGTGTGATAATGCCTGTGTTAAAGGTGGTTTCACTAGATAGAAATGATTGTCATTGCACGAAAGCTCATGAAAATGCTGTACTTAGATCTTTCTCGTACCTGGAATTCTGAGAGATTCTGCTGAACCCTTGGACCGGTCGTGTCTGTGATAGATATCAAACTCAATGACTACTATTTTGAAAATAAAATAGGTAACGGTTGGTCTGATAGCTATATATTTGAAGAAAAAAAACAGCAGTACTCTCATGTTTAGCATTAGTCACTTTGCCAGAAAAGACTGCTGCTCTATGTTGCAATTATCAGGTAAAATGGTACAATGCTGGGGTTTGCTGGAGTTTTAAAGGAGAATACTTGAAGAAACGTGCTTTTTGGTTTCGTAAATGCTTTGACCAACTCAATTTTGTGCTTTTAGTTAGGCATTCTGAGCAAATCAGTGATTATATTTTTCTTTTTTTGGCGACTAAATTAAAACTTTTTTTCAAATTAACCTTGAAAGTTAATGCCTTGTTCCATTCTTTGCATTTTTTTTTTTCAATTTGCACCTTTAAAGTGTTTCAAGATTTGTTTTTCTTCTTTGGTAAACTCCTATTTTCTTTATCTTCACATTTGGTGGTTCAAGTAGCAACACTTTTTTCAACATGGCGGCCTTTCTTTTGGCTTTATCTCCATAGCAACCCTTTTGGTTTTTGGTAGCCTGGGTGTGACAGACAGGTCTTTGTGAGTTTTAGGAGATTCGGCAAAAGTAGCTCAAGTGGCCTCCAAATGATGCTCGGGGAGTTAGGAGCCAATAGATCAAAATGTGTACTGCTGTAGTTGGTACTAAAGATGATTTCTTGCTTTTTTAATTCAAGATGGCGGCCTCTTCCCCAAGTCAAAGGTAAACGAAAAACTTTGGTTGTGGTCGGAGACTTTTTTCAGCTTTTGCTTGCAGTCTATCCATCTTTTGGAGAAAGAAGCTGCAATCTTCTTGAATCACTGAAGCAACGTTCACATCGCCCATGGCGATGCCCGTTTAAGTGACCACTTCCAATGAAAGTCCATGTAAACGCACCTATATGAGCGTTTCAGGCTTCTTCTCACATTCATGCATTGCTGCGCAAGTTTTTACGACCGTTTTCAGGCTCTAAACTGAACTCATATTCAAAGTTAAACCATGTCAAACTTAGACCAATCAGGTAGTGGGATTTCATAGGGATGTATGGATGGCACCCTTTAATGTACAGGAGTGCCAACTATTTGACAATTGATCACAGAGGAGAAATGAAAAATTGCAATTCGTGTCCGGCCAAAATTAAATGACACCAGTCTCTTATATATCGGAATAAAACTGTGAAAGTGAGTGGAGCGAGATCTGCTTCAAGCCTAAGCAGCAGATTTAGTATTTCTTTGTACCTGGCAGAGATTCTGTTGTCACTTAAGAAAAATGACTGTCAGTATTTACCTTCCAGCTTTGGAAAATGGTCGATAAACGACAGACTACAACTAACTTCCCTATAAAGCTCATCTCCCATTTCTGTGCTTATTATCCAAGCAGTGATCAGTTGGCATCTTGAAGACTTGCTCTGCTTTGCTAAGATGCTATTATGGATTTTTTTTTTTATCCTTTAGGAGTGCCAAACAATAAAAGTATCCTAAAAATGTAAAACTAAAACAGACAATCACATTTTTGCTCCTACTATCTCTGTAATAGGAAACAAACGGTGCCAGTGCTGTTGAAAGCACACAACCTCCTAATTGGTTTTTGTGTTTCCGACTTCATAATAGTCTGCGTCGCTCCTTGTATCCTGTTTCGAACATTATAGGAGAGAGCAGGTTTTGTTTGAACACTGGTGCAATTTGGAAAGTTGGCCTGCAGAAGCAGACACTCCCATCAGCACTATTAGGATTTATGGATACACACTAATCTTAGCAGGACAGTAAATATGCCACGGTGCGTCAGACTTCAATTCAAATGGTTTGAATTATGTACAGACGGGTCGTCATGCCAGTATTCGTGTACTACTTGGGGGTTTAAAGGGGAGAAAGACTTATTAAAAACAAATCAGTCTTTTTCTCCATTAGTAGTTCAGTGGAAATGAATTAAAAAAGTTCAGTGATTTAGTCTATGAGATGATCTGTTCCTGATCTATGTAATTGTTGGTTCAATGGACACCGTTTCCACGTTTCCATTTTAGTCTATAGCGCCATACGAATGGGTCGGAGGTCTTTATGCATGGATGAAGCTTGTAGTATGAAAACTGTTGACACTTTGGACAAATACATACCGGTACTTAACCTTAACTGCGTTTACAGGTTGAATAATGCAAAATGCATGGTTGTCTAGATTAAAATTGTTTGTTTTTCCATGCAAATCTTTTTGAAAATGATCTTTAAAGCAATTTGAATTCAGATTTGAATATTGATGTTTGATGGTTAATTATTTTTAAAAGATCATCCTATGTTAAGACTTTTAAAATGCAAAAACTCAATCTTAAGAAAGTAAAAAGTCCCTTTTTTCAATTAAAAATGTCTTATTTTCTGTCTTGCAAGAAAAACAATCTTATTAACAAAGTTGGCTGCACGGTGGTGCAGTGGTTAGCGCTCTTGCCTCACAGCAAGAAGGTTCCCGGTTCAAGTCCTGGCTGGGGGACTTGAAACAGTGTCACCAATGGGGGACCTTTCTGTGTGGAGTTTGCATGTTCTCCCCGTGCATGCGTGGGTTTTCTCCAGGTACTCCGGCTTCCTCCCACCGTCCAAAAACATGCTTCATAGGTTAATTGGTTACTCTAAATTGTCTCTAGATGTGAATGTGAGTGTGCATGGTTGTGTGATTGTGGCCCCTGCGACAGACTGGCGACCAGTCCAGGGGTGTCCCCTGCCTTCACCCATGAGTAGCTGGGTTAGGCTCCGGCAACCCCGTGACCCCGAAAGGGATAAAGCGGATTGGAAAATGAATGAATGAATGAATTAACAAAGTTTTCGATGGCAGATGATCTTAGTTTAGGAAAACCTAAAGGGCTTTTTTTGTTCTTAAAATCAGAAGTCTTGGTAAGACCGTTATTCTTACCCTATTGGCAATTTTTTATTTAAAGAATGTTTTTCAAATTTTAAGAATTTCTGACTTTTTTGCAAGGGGGAGTTTTTGCATTGTACAGAACATTACATTTAATATAAAATGCTGGAAATAATCACATTTTTCAGTGATTTAAAAATGTAGTATTTGCTTTTGGTAAGAGTGTTTTATTTGGCTTTTGTGCAGCAAGCAGACTTAACCATCTCATCAATATCGCCGCAGGGCTAAATGGTTGAAGGAGAGGTCAGAGCAGTAGGTTTTTTCTTCTCCAAATATTTACTGAAAAATATGTAAACAATTACTATGTGAGTTGCAACTTTATATCTGAGAGTATTGTTTATAATGAAAAAACATACATTTTCACAACATGAATGAGATATTTTATGATTTTTCTTGTTATGCTGTTAGCAGGTTTTGCCAGAAACAATTAAATGTAGTGTATTTTAAAATCCTCAACTACGTACCTGAATGAGATCAACTATAGAACTGAAATGCTTTTGTAAAGGTTGTTTTTCTTATGTATTGTGTTACTGTTTGATGTCACTTCACCTTTTTGCTTTAACGTTGTCACTGGAGAAAGATGGGTTCTCTTTACTGAGGCCTTCTATCGGATAATACAACAAATCAAGTTCTGGCATCAAGGCTGGGTACTGATGATCTTCTTTACTTTTTCTGTAACAGTGTCTTTTTCAGCTAAAAAGAGGCTATTAGTTATTCTGACCACAATAAGACATTTGTTTTGTATTTCAAAATAAACTGCATCCACTGCTGCCTGATTCAAATTTCCTTCAGGAAAAAAAAAACGTATGTATTACCTTTTATAACCAAAAAACACACTTTTTAAACATCTTGATAAAAGTATGAGGTGGTGACTTTACCCTTTCCAAACAGCACAGCACTTATGAATTAGTTGAGTCCTAAGACTATTACCAAGTAATATACCTCCCCAAGTGGCTTGTTTAGCATATCTCCATAACATAAAAATACAGATTGACATACAGTGTGCCCTCGCTATATTCCGATTCACCTTGGTCTTGCTGTTTCGCATTCTGATTGGCTATTGATCTTGTCAATCAATCTCTTCCATGCTTTATCTTCTGTACAGAGATGCTGCATGTACAGCTTGACAGAGTTACATAAGTCCTTGATCTCGATTAGATCTTTGTTTTCATTCTATAATACTGGACTTAATTTTCGATGAAAATTTAAACTTTGAGAGTTTAAACAAGTGAGAAAAGTGTGAAAAAGTTAATGTTTGTCTGAAAAAAAATGAAGTGTGTAGCAAGCTGGTTGTACAGACCTAAAACCTATTTAATCCTATGATCTTTTTCACCTATCGAGTTATTTTATGGAACATATCCCTCGCCATAAACGAGGAAGACTGCATATAAAATTACATTTACACTGCCTTGGGATGTTTTTGCCAATCATTTCTAATTTAGCCCTTTGTCTAAATGGTTATATCATGCCTTGAACCGCATTTAAAAATGTAGATTTTCTAAGATTATTATACAAATTACTTTCAATCTTTCTTTAAAGAAGCACTTTTTGGAACATTTGATTTTAAATACCATGTGCTTTAAGTAAAACCCTAATCTAGAAGTTTTATGAAGCATGTTACAGCCCTGATACAAAGGCTGATCTCTTAACAAATCCCTTCAGGATAAAATATAGATTGTGTTAAAATGTTTCTTAGATTGGCTAAGTTTATCTGGTTCATTTTAAAGGTTATTTGTTAGGATTTAAGGCCAGTAATGCAGTTTTTTACATGGCATTGTAATTTTACTTTAAACGCCATAGAAGCAGATATGTGAGAGAAATATATGGATTTTGGGATTTAGGTTGCGGGACATCAGAATTGTATTGTACATAGTTTTAATTGTTTTCATGATTATTAGCATCCATCGTAGATAACAATATTTATAAAAGAGTAAAACAAATTGGTGGTGGTGTTGGTTTCTGCGTGATGTCTGTGACACAGGAATTCCTCACACGATATGAATGTTTGTCCCTGCAGGTGTGCTTGGTGTGGTGATAAATGAGCATGGGGAAGCGAGGAAATTAGAAATGTATGGAGGGGGTGGGGATGAGTGGATGGTGGAGGGTGTCAATGAAAAAAAGGCAGAAACCATGAATGAACGTCCTGGTTTCATGAAAGAAGTGGATTGCAGAAGTGATGGATGAGTTTTGTTTGCCCACTAATCCTGGTGAATGTCCTCAACGTTCTAGAGTTTTCTTTAACTGAATAATTCCAAAGAAGGAAGAGAAAGAAAACAAGGAAACTGGGGATTAAATGAAGAACAAGTGCTAAAAAAAATTTAAAACAGAGACAGTTAAAAAGGCAGTTTTTCTGTTTGTTATGAAAAACATCACATGACAGAAGAAAAATGGAGAGAAAACAGAGGACACATGGGGAAAGGTTTTTTAAGAGATAAATCACGGCTGTTTAGAAATCATGTTGTACTCTAAAATTGGACTTGCAATCATTAATCTTTTTCTATGTAGTAATGGAGGAAGCAGCCAGACGAACAAGTTAGAATAAAACACCACGTTGCTACACATGATATGTTGAAGTTCATCGAAGAGATGGTTATTTAACCCTTTAATATGGAGATGTAGTAGTATATAAGTGTATGATAGTAGTATAATCTGATGATGTGTCTTATACATCAGTGTAAAAGTGTTTGAGAAAGACTATAGAAATATTTGTAAATGAGCAAATGAGTGTAATAATATTATGTAGTGTTTGTGTAAGACCATACTAGTATTTGTAAATGAGTATAATTGTGTTCGTAAAATACTATAAAAGTACTTGCACATAAGTGTTATATTGTTTATGTAAGACTATATTAGTACTTATACACACGTATAGTATTGTTTGTCTTTAGTAGTAACTGCACAAGGGTTTTAAAGTGTTTGTGTAAGACTATATTAGTATTTATGCTAGGGCTATCAATGTTAGCACGTTAACACACGTCATTAATAAAAAAAATGTTCGTGTTAATATTTATTAACGCAAATTAATTACACATCAGAAGCGACTGTCTTCCGCTTCGCGTCGAACGATTCCACAGCGAGCGTTAATTTCTGATCATGCACATTAAATCGGGCACTATCCCACTTACACCCTGGTCACTTACAAAAGACATAAATATTCAATTGATTTTTAGTACTTGGCGTCACATGTCCAGTGTGGACATAGCCTAAAGGGGACGTGTCTTGCAGGTCCCTTGAAGCACATGCGGCCACTTCAAAGGATGTCATGAAAATGGAACAAACAATTATTGTGTGTAAGTAAGTTGCATACACTTTTGACGGACGGGTAATGCTGCAGACAGGTGTCCTTACACCACACTCTAGTCGTTGGTAAGGTGCGTGTTGTGGCCTCTTACTGACTCTGCGCAAATGTCGCATGAATGTGTTTAAGTGTCTGTTGGACGCCAGTAGGACGCCCACACAAACTATGCTCTGATTGCACTCAAGGAGTGCAAGCTTACCTCTTGAACAGCACTAAAGGACTCATTGCGCAGTGCGTAGAAATATTTTTTTAACAGATCTGGAATTTGATAAAAGCTAGTAGCTGGGCTGGCTCCAGCAACCTCGTAACCCCAAAAGGGATTTGGCGGGTTCAAAGGATGATGGATGGAATTTGACAAAAACTAAACTTCATAGATGTAATGTTTCTGTCTGAACATGTGCCCTCTCACAGCTGCGATGAATGGATGTTTTGTGAAGGAAGTTAATAGGAAGACATAAATGGAGAAAAGGAGGTCTGATGAGAACAGAAGGAGAGAGATGTTTGAGAGGAGATGTAAGTGTGGGAGGACATGCTGTTTGAGAGAGAAAAGACGCACAAAAGGGGGGTAGAAGACAGAGAAGAGGTGTGCATCCGTGCAGAACCTTCCTCGTTCCCTTTCATCAGCCATCACCGTGGAAACTAGCCTCTTGCTTCCCCTCTCTTCTCCCCTTCTCTCCTCCTATTGCAAAGAGGTAATATGAGAGAGGGAAAGAGGTGAAGGAGGTGGAGAGAGGAAGCAGCACAGTCCTTCAGACGGAGCTGTCAGAGGTGCTCTGAAGAAACAAGCTCTCCAATTTGCTCTGCTTTTTCAGCTTTCCTTCCTGGTGCCCTCTCACTTCTTGTTATTCAGCAGGTATAACCATTTCGTAAATGTGTGACCGCTCACATGTAGTTCTTTAGCATTGTACTGATATAAACGTACAATCAAGCATAAAAGGATGTAGTGACCGGATGCTTGGTAATGCCCAAACCCCCCCAAAAAAAACTTAGGAATAGCTGAGTAGATAACAAAGGTTTATTATAATCCAAAAAGTGTCAGGAATTTGGAACTATGTAGAATTGTAGTGTCATCAGATAGAGTTGTAGTCCAACAGGAAATGATGGCAGTACATGGAGATTGCAGAGACAGGTAGATAGCATAGGACTCATAGCAACTTGATGATGTAAACTAAGTCAGGTGACATGAAGCCACTTGTATATACAGTATTTTCGATGAATATACACTTTTTTTTTTTTAACTTGTCCTGTCTAACAGCTGAGCAGACAGATATGAGCTGAAAGCCTCTTGCATTAGACAGATTTTACTCTTACAATCGGGGGTTATAAATCATTGGGAACCCAAATTGTATGTTGGTATAAGCCCCTTTTGTAATTTTAAACGAAACTTTATTAATATTAATTTTGTTTGTGTTCTTTTTGTTGGACCAGACGGAAAAAGAAAGGGGGAAGGGGGTGGGGGGGTGGGGGGGGGATAATGGATTTTAGAGGATGACTAATGGAAAGGGAAAGTAGAGTTGCGAATCTACAGGCAACAAAACGTTGGAGCCTATACCCATTAAAATAGTGAATGTTGGTCTAAAATGGGCGGGGCCTGTACACACACTCAGCTGCCACAAACATACCTGCCGGCTCCAAGAGTGTTCGCAAACTTGTCCACATCCAGTTCACACACACACTTGTGCATACCAACCAACACACGCAAAGCACTACCTTCTGACACGCACACCATTTGAAGGTGCAAAGGTGAGCTGACGCCTGTGCTCAGTTGAATGTTATGTTAAGCTGAAGTGGAAGAAGGAATGAAAAGAAAAGAAAAAAAAAAAAAAAAAAAAGGAGAACTCCCAGACATCCCCGCACCAAGACCCCCGCCGAGGCCACAGCGCCGACCAGGGCCCGCCCCCGCACCCCTTACTGTGGGGTCAACGGAGGAGATCCACCCGCCAGGCAGCCCGGCCAAGCACCCAGACCAGGGCCCGCAGGACCACCACATGGGCCCCCAACACCCGAGCGCAGTGAGGTACGGAAGCGCAGAGCGCAAGGCCCAGCCCAGTCAGGAGAGCAGCCCTCCCACCGCGCCAGGTGGCCCAGCGCGGGGCCCCACCCCCGAGAGCCCCACCACCCCAGACAAGCCGCCCACCACCACCCAGGAGTTCTGAGCATCCCCCCACCCCAGCCCAGGGTACGAGCCAGGGCCCCCAAGGGAGACCCGCACCGAAGCTCCAGGCAGTTGCGGAGATCCAGAAGAGAGCACAGCGGGGGTCAGCTACCCCCACCTAGAGGAGGGATGACCAAGAGAAGTGGGGGTCCCCGAAGGAGTACAAAGCCTGACCAGGCTATCCTATGTTGTGACTTAGAAGGGGCCCGGCACCCGAGGGTAAGGACCAGAACCCGCACCACAAGGACACAGACACCCTCCAGGCTCAGGTGGAATATGATCCCCCGCTCATGGACTTGCCAGAGGACTGAGGGATCCCTCTCCCTGCGTGGGGAGGGGGCCGCCGGGCCCAGGAGGCCGACACCCAAGAGACAAGGCCGCCGCTGCTGAAGGTCCTGTTCCCCCCACCGGGGATGGGGTAGGGGACAGAAGATCAGTAGTCCCACCTTCCTTGTGTAATGTATTTGAGTGTGTGTGTGTATGTTGAGGTGTGTTTCTTGTGGTTGAAGGGTGTGTGTAATAAAGGGTGCAGTTAAAATTGGTGAGCACGGCACTGAGGACATCTCCTGCTTGCTGGCAGTGATGTCCCAGCACCCCCCAAGAAGGGTCCTATGTGTCTAAGATGCATGTAAAACCAAGAGAAGGGGGCGAAACTGTGCGGAGACCATGGGAGGGGGGGACCACTGCCAAGTGGATCGGCCCCTCGAGGTATTCTGCAAGCACGCCCCCCCTCCAACCTAATAAGTGTTCGTATGAGGAAGGAGGGGAGGTCGGGGACAGCTACCAGACTGACCCCCGATGGTGAAACAACTGTCCCACCGCCCCCCCCCAGCATTGGGCCCAAGTCTCCCCAGGGCAGAGGCCCCACTGCCCGAAAGCCGACCCCCCAGGCCCCACACCCCCCACCCCACACAAAGAGAGAGGAGCCAAGAGGGGGCCAGCCCCCAGGCCCAAGCCCCAGCCCTCCCCCCCAAGCATCGCCCCTGTGGCTGCCTGGTCAGGTACCAGCGGGCCCGAGGAAGCCTCAAGGGCCCCATACTGGTGGTGGACCCCCCTCTTACCCATGGAAATCCCTCCCCCTGGCCCGCTCCCCCCAGACCCCGCCATGGTAGGCTTTTCCTGGAGCAAATGCAGGCCCCAAGAGGGTTGCCCCATCCCGTCCCAGGGCCAGAGAAGGAGTGATCCCAGCCCCCGGGTGCAGACGGGCCGCCCATCCAGCGCAGGCAGACCCCCCAGGACCAGGGCCCCGCGCAAGCCCCCCCAGCGCACGCAAAAGGACCACCCCCCGAGCCAAGCCAGAACCCCACGCAATGCACCACCCACACACCCCCCGCCCAGGCCCTGGAGACCACGCGATTGAAACCTTAAGCCAGACTGATAAATCAGCACATACCTGTTGCCAGAGAGCCTGGACAGGTGTACAGAACCACAGAGCATGCAAGTAATTGTCAGGTAAATTACTATCACAATGCTCACAAATGTCTGAGTTTTTGAGACCCATCTTGAACATCCTCTGTCCAGTATAGTAAATTCTGTGAAGAGTTTTAAATTGGAGTAGTTGTAGGTTTGAACTTTTTGTTAATTTAAAGATGTTTAGACAAATTTCTGACCAGAAGCTTGTGTCTGTACTTCTGCCTAAGTCTGCATCCCATTTTGTTGTTGGAATTGAGACTTCGTTATCTAAGTTGCATAAGAGTTTGTATATTTTGGAGAGAGTTTTATTCAATGAAAAATTAATCATAGAGGTAACTAGTTCTGGTAATTTTAGGTCATTGTCACTGGATTTAAATGTTTTAGTAATTACAGATTTAAGTTGCTGATATTCCAAGAATTTATTTATTCCATGTTTTTCTTGTAGTTCATGGTGTGTTATGAATCTTCCGTCTGTAATTAAGTGCTCTAGTAGTCTTACGCCCCCTGCTTGCCAAGCAGGGAAGTGCAACATTTTTCTATTTATCAGGACGTCTGGGTTGTTCCAGATGGGTGTCATTTTGCATGGTAGTAGTGAAG
>BSAI01000125.1:7141094-7157086 GCA_036245035.1 Adrianichthys oophorus | reverse complement strand
TTAGCTGAATTCATGTGAGGTGGCATTGATTGGCTTTCCTTGACAAAAGTAACCATTTTATAAAAAGTTTGTGCCAGCTGTTCCCAGAATATACACTTGAGATTTTGATGGGGCAACACTTCCTGTTTATAGCAGGTTTAAAATGAAATTAACTTGGATCCAAGTTTGTAACACAAACCAAGCAGTTATCATTCACTTTAATATATAATAGCTCAACTTTATAACAGAAGTAAACATATATAACCCTTAACGTGTTGCCAGCAACACCTAAAAAACAAGCTCTTTGGCCTACCTCTTTTACGTGATCAATGTGAATCATTTGACTCTGATGTGGAGAAGGCTTTCAGATCGACTTTATACTGTTATCCCTGTGTAAAGTGTTGCATTTCAGTGCAAGTTTGCTTTTACGCTGGAATAACATGAAGTTAACACTTAAAAAGGTTAACACTGGTGCAAAAGCTCCGGTGTTAAAGGATTGAACACTGGAAAGGTGCGTACTATTGTATAGGAAGGAACGTTTTAAATTTATAGTTTGTTTCATAGTAATTTTAAGTTGTGTGTGTGTTTAACTTTATTTTGTGTTTGCAGGTTTTTTTTATTTTCAAGTTAACACATGAACATTAACATAAAGTATTAAAGAGTTAACTTATAATCTGGCTCCAGAAGTTCCTTCTATTAGTTAAAAAAACAATTTTAGATTATGTACAGTTATCTCTAACACATAGCTACATTGGTGAAGGTCATTACTTCCTTTTTTCCTTAACATTTAAATAAAACAAAAAATGGGCATAACCTTTTGACTGACTGATGACCATCCTCATTTCGAGAAAGTTCGAGAAAGTCTTGCTTTAAAGAAGTTTCTTCATATTCGGACATTTCAAGGAGAGCAATTAGTTCTTCGTCCATGTTTCTATAGTAACTGGTTTTCTTGTTCTTCCTCCCTTATTCTGTCAGGAAACCAGCACTTGTGAACAGACAGCATAAATGAAACATTTCCTATTTCTGCAGCTAAAAATTACAGAATTTTCTAAGCAGGACCATCCTTTGTATATATATTTGGTTATTTTGTGTTTGTCAAAAGAAGCTCCTAAGATAAACATGTGCAAATAACACATTAGGTTAGATTAAAAGTTATTTCTTAAAGTGTGTGGCGATGTTTGTCCACATAGTGTCTGTGTGTGTGTTGGAAAGTCACGAATCAAGGACAAACATCTGGCACCTTATGGCTTATGGCTAGTTTGTCACAGTCCTGGGAATCTGAGCCCACAGTGTTGTTTGTGTTTGTCTGTTTTTTAACCTTGTTTTGAGGCGTGCACCCCCCAAGAGTCTAATATTTTCACAAGTGCTGATGTAACGAAACATTATTCATACGCCGAACAAGACGAGAAAGAATCTGTCGTGCTTCATGTTCATAATTGTTCAAGCATAAGTGACAGAAGTGGCACAAAGGACCAAAAACAACAATAAAATAAGGTAAATTACATGACTCATACGAGGAAGCCTACACACAAAAACATGATGCATGACAACAATGTGCATTCTGGACTCTGGCTCTCATTTTCGTCGTCTCATAATACCTCGCTGTGACTATAACTACGGTTTCCCTTTGGCAATTCTGACCTTTGTAAGGCAAATGTCTGCTGATAGATGCTCTTTGTGTGGTTTATGTTTATGCATGTCTGTTCTTCTGGTTGTGTCTTAGTGTTGCAGTTCTTTAAAAGGATTATCATAGTTTTTAATACTGTTATTTAAAGCATGTTTTACTCAAGAACTTCTAAAAAACATTTGATTTCTTTTTAGTTTAACTTTTTTTTAATTCCGACTATTGACAAAGAAGTATTTACTGTGTTTTTCGTGTATAAATCGTGTTTTTTTGCATAGTTTGGATTGGGGGTGCAACTTATTCTCAGGTGCGACTTATATGTGATTTAAAAAAAAAACAAAAAACCTCATGTTGTTATTCTCTTATTAACAACCACTAGAGGGCACTGTAGATGTGTTCATCCATGCTTGCTACTGACAGCGGCGCCGAAGAATAAGAAGCACTGCTCAGTCCTATGCTAAGCTTGATGGAATTGTTCAAAAGTGACGCAGAGGATAAGAAATTCAAAGGATTTTGTGATTTAAAGTGATATAAAGAGTTTATTTTACTTGTTCTTCATGCTTTGGTTATCTGAATAATGCTTCATACATGTATGTTGCGCTAAAAACCTAGAATCCTCCTGTGTTTCATGAAGCTAAACAAGCATCAATGTGACAAGCCACGTTCACATCGAGCATGTGACGTGCGTTCAACAATGCTCTGCACACAGGTTCTTGATCACACTTTTTAGCATACGGTGTTCACACTGGACTGTCACTACTCGATACTAGTGCATGCACTCTCAGTTGGCAGACTTGTTGCAAATGTCTAAGCGGTGTAAATCTCATGAATCTTGCTCCAGGCTTTTTCTTTCACAGATTGATTCTAATACTTGAAAGACTTGGTTTCAAATAGTTGTACAATGTAGAGCCCGAAAAAGGACTTAAAAACTTGCGGATCTATGCATTAACGCGGGTTTTGAACACAAAATCCCAAAACGCACATATACGTGCATATACATAGACTTTTCATTGAAAGCGGTTGCCTGACCACTTGTTTCCGAGCCCGGTGTGAACATAGCACCACGATGGTAAAGCATGCATATATTGCCTATTATGGCTATTTATTAAATTATTATGGTTTGCCTTTTAAGATGAAATGTCTGTTCTTGGATTGTTCCCATATTTTGTAAAATAAATTTCTCCCAAAAGTGCGACTTGTTTATGATATTTTTCTTCTTTACTATGCATTTTTTGTGTCTGGAATTTTAAAGCAGAGCAACTTACTGTCCAAAATTACAGAAGATTTTTGTCAGCAAGGACTGGGATTTTTCTTTCCATTTCCAAAAAAATAAAATAAATGGCTAATTGCTGTACATTTGCATTTTTGCTTTTTTTTATTTTTGAGTTTGAGATTTAAAGGCTGCCATTGTGTGCATAATTTTTGCTTCAGTGAATGCTCAGTGTTGTTTGAACACCACAAAGCACTTTGAATTTACTGCTGGGTATATAGAAATAAAGCTGGTTAGGTTGTTGTGAGGTGAAAAACTACATTTAACAGAGAGTCAGTTGTTGAAAAAGGCTGAAATGTTTTACTGAGTCCATTCATTTGCTACCAATTTAAGCATAAATTCCACATCCTGTAGAAATTGTCAGTAGAGGTTTTGAATCTTCAAGGCCTAAAGTATCAAATATTTGTTAAAATTATGAAATCAAACTTTTTATTACCTTTGTTTTGTATTTGGGACCTGCAGCCCTCTTATTTTCTTTCATGTTTACTTGCTTTCAAACTAAAAACACTTTAAGCCAGATCTTCTTGGTTGATTGACAGGCTGGGAACTTAAAAGAAAGGAGGAAGTCACACGGTGAGGTGGATGAGACAAAGGCAGCATCAGCTGCCTCACTGAGGAGTTGCATAAATTGGAATGTAGAAAATAAAAAATAAATATATCAAAAATAGGTTTGATAAGGTTGCTCAATCAGACATATCCATCTGCAGTGTGTGTGTGCTGAAAGGCTGCTGGATCATGGGCTGGTGGTGATGCATGGGATAAATCTTTGTGACATCGTCTGACTCACTTCCTGATGAAGCATTTGGATGTTGCTCAAAAAAGAAACAGATCGTATTCTCACCCACATAGGAGCGATGCACAGTTGTTTATTTTTGTTTTATTGTCTAACATTTCAGTTTTATCTTTTAAAATCTAATCTGATGTTAGGTGGACTTCCTGTCAGCTGGGACCGCTTAATTGCCACACCTGTTCCTCATAATTAATCAACTCCTGTTGTTCAATATGAACTTATTTTTGTGTTTATTCTTTCATTAGGTTTTGTATTTGTATTTCTATTGTACTCTAGTCTGTTGTAACTTGATTTAGTCTCAAACAATTCCGTCATAGTTAGAATTGATCATTTACTTTTAACTAATGATGAGAAACAACAACAAAGCAAAGCGTTGATAGTCATGTCAAAAAAGTACCAAGCATTAAAAAAATAGGAAAACAAGTTAAATAAATGTTACGAAAATGAGTTTGATTTTTTGTTGATGAATATACGAATATGAAAGTAATATCTTGACTTCTTATTATCACTGGACAATAGTTCTAAAGGTTTGTTTCCAAGACACAGCAACGTTTATTATTGCAAAATATTTGTTCAGTAAACAGTAATGCCTCTTTTGAACCAGTTATGTAGTTGTCGAGTTAGATGATAAAGTTTCTCTTTATCAATGCTTGTGTCTTGACATGCGTATACCATTGTAATAATAGACAACCAACATGTTTCAAGAATTTTTGTTTTTTAAGATAAGTGACAGATAATGATTTGGAGAGATGAGAAATCAAATATATAGTTTAAAAGATTTTAATTTGATGCTAATGCAGCTCATGCCTGCATTTTACTTTGAAACTTTTTTCACTTTTTAACAATTGGAAGAATTAACTTACAGATTTCAAAATTAGAATAAGATGGACAATGTATTAAATGTAAATTAATCAAACTAACTACTTTAAACTGAAGAAAATAGCTAAAGATTTTATTTATTTTTTGGATATTAGGTCTTTTTTTAAAGTAGTTTTCAAAATAAAACGTTGACAGTTGTTAATTAGAGCAGATACCAATCTACAGTTTTAGTCAACAGTGCATTGATCTACTGCTGGTTTAATGTAATGTTATTTGTTGAATTTCTGTGTTCGTTCCTTGAAGAATATTTCCAGTGTTTACTATGTTGCAATGAATTCAGTTTTGTTTTGGAGGAAAAAAGGAGCAAACAGCTTGAACTACCAAAATAATGAAATTGAGTCAGATTTTTGGTTTCTACATCCAGTTTTCCTTAATATAGGTCCCATTCCAACCTTTTAGTGATCTAATATAAAAGTGTTCCCAGTAGTCATTTCATCATACTGTTTTTAGCCCAAATTTAAAAACACCTGTGTCGACATAGTTTCTGCAGAGCAGCAGGAGTTCATTAGAAATTCACCTCTAAATTGTGAGAGGAGCCGTTTGTGTGGAGAAACCCTGTCCCCCTTCCCATCATCCATAGCTGAGCTCTTTGTTAACATAACTAACTTGCTAACTTACAACCCCTCACACACCCAACCTACCATTATTGTGCATCAAAAATGGTGAGCAATATTAGAATTAGGAAGGTTTGTAAACACCAAAAACATGATTTTCATTGTAGTGAGTCTTAAAAGCAAGTATAAAATAAATGATTCATTTTTCAGTGATATAATTATACCCTATTTATAACAATTTTGATTTACCCTTTTTTTTAACTGTGTATAAACATGTTCTTGTGAGTCACTTTTGTGCTCAATTTTTAGTCCTCAAAGGACAATAATTTAAATAAAACATAATGCATACATATTTTATCCTTGGCTTCGTTATTAAAACTAAACTAACTAATGAATATTGTTCCATTCCTATTCTCTTGGTTTTATGTGTATTTGTGTTGCTCATTTTCTCGTCAGTATGAGGAACAAACTAACCTGGAGGTCAAACAAACCCGCCTAAAAGCCCATGGCTTTTTTATTTTTAGCAACAGTTGTTGTTCTTCTAAGCCAAAACCACACTGCAGTTCTTCTTATTAATGGTCCTCCCACGTGTGTGGAGGTAGTTTTTCAGCTAAACAGGTGAGGGAGTGTACCCCAGTTCCTTAATCTGTTTATTCTGTTGTGATTTAGATGCTACATCGCCCAGAGAGAGGTAAAAAGTCCCATCTATCAATTTGCTCCCCCCTCATCTGCACTCAGTTTGTCTTCTAGTGCACGCTCAACTGTGTATGTGTGTACGCGTTTAATGAATTTCCCGCCACTTGACATAAGCCAGCTCTGATTGATAATGCTTCACACCTTGATGCTCACAACCAGCAAAGGCGACCGTCACTATAGCCAGCCTGACTTTACTGGTTCATAACAGAAATGGGTTAGGTTGTCGTAGCAGCCGTAGACATGCAGGGAGACAGGTTTCCTCTTTTAGTTCGGCTAAAGCGTCCTTCAAAAACACGAGTGCTTTCAAAAAGAGTAAAGCTGTTTATGCACAAGCAGGATGGCGCTGGAGTGCGTTCAGAAGTGAAATTAGTCATGCACTTGTTTCTACGTGTGTCGACGTGGTAAAGATGTTGAAACGCATTAAAATGATCACTTTTTGAATCAAAATTTTGAAAAAGAGTTATCAAAAGTCTGGAGGTTACCATCTAAGATGAGCTCAATGAATTAATTTAAGAATGATTTCCTGGCTGGGGTTCTGAATAGAGGCTCTTCAAGTGCAAAAAAAAAGCCATTAAGTTGTTCATTTGTTCATTGCCTCCGTTCTCTCATTTCCCTCTATTTCTCTCTGGAGTTTAACCTCCAAACCTCTTTCAGCCAGCATTTCCTCTCTCTTGGTTTGCCTCTCTGAGCTCCCCCTCTCTCAGTGCTGCTCTCTTTCACGGCCCCCGTGGTGATGACCATGTGTGAATGGGACTGAAGATCGGGCTGGAAGCTGCATGCGGCTTAGTCACACATGTTCATGGCACACATAAACACACCATGACAAGCGTGAACACCAGGGACGCTGGGAAATGTGTGTGAAGGAGGATGAGTCACTCTCTGCATGGCACACAGCGCGATTGTAAGAGACTGCATCCTAGTCAATACAAGCGAATACATGCATGCGTGATTGATAATATTCATGTATCATTTGAACAGGCTGGTTTAAATTTGCATTTGAGATGCGTGTGGTTAAGAGGCTGTGCGTTCTTTTAGCAGCATCTATGCGTTTGGTTTTTTCCATTCGTAATATTAAGGTTTACAGACCTCTTTTTCGTAGAGCTATTTTTGATATCAAGCTTACCTATGTTTGACATTCATGTTTAGTGTGCTCATTACTGGATAAAATTAGGTCACATAATGTTCAGAAACATACACTTAATCTTTTTACTGTCCCTTTTTCTGTGGTTACAGTTTTCTATTATTGTATTTTCCGCACTGTAAGGCACAATTAAAAACCTTAATTAAAAAAAACAACAACAGCAGTGCGACTAAATCTAAAGTGCCTTATATATGGATGCATTCTGGTTGTGCTTATTGATGTTTTTGTGAATTTATGCTGTCAAAATGTTTGGTTGGGTGTTATTGTGAAAACATGCTAACATGTAGCGTTGTCGGATTGTTTTTTTTTTAACTCTTACTGACAAGGTTGGGAGTTAGCATAGTCACCATAACATTTGTTTTAGCAATATGGGTTTGCTTTTTTTGGGTGTTGCGAACAAGGTTAGGAGTTATAGGTATTGGGAACACGCTAATGTGGCTAACATGTAGCTGTATCTGAAGTGTTTTTTAGGTGTCCCTAGCAAGGTTTGGAGTTAGCATAGTCACAGTAACGTTTTTTTAGTGGTATCAGTCTGCTTTTTTTACATCTTGCAATCAAAGTTAGGAGATACAGATAATGTGAATATGCTAATGCTAATATATATGCTGATGCTAATGTGTAGTGGTGTCTGACTGTTTTACCCCTTACTAATGAGGTTGAGAGTTTGCATAGTCTCAATGCCATTTGTTTTTGAGGTTTCAGTCTGTTTTGTGATGTGTTGCAAACAAGGTTGGAAGTTACTAGAAATTTCTCATAATTCTCTGTGAAAAAACAGTGTGCATCAATGCTCACGAGATTTGGGAATATAGAATGTATAAATGCAGTGCATTTGAACAATTTTTGTAAAAATATATATATATTTACATTTTATTTTCAATAAAGCGTCATTTTCCTCATCAGAATACAGTGGATTTATATATAGTTGTCATAACATACCCCTTTTAAAATAGTTTTTCACACCAATAAATGTGTGATGTCATATTCACCATTAAAAAAGAAAGTAGTTAGCATGGTGCGCGAATTTCTTTTAAAATTCAGGGTTCTAGAAAGTCCAGCACTATATTGTTTTTTGTTTTTTTTTATTAGTTAAAGACCAGGGAAGGAATTCGGACCATGCTCTACAGTTTCTGTGAATGTAGTTAGTAAAATTTGACCTGACTGACAGACTTTTGTCAACTTATCTTGAATCGTTTGTTGTACTTATTGTGCCTTGTATGTAGTTTGGTGCGCCTTTTATGTGACGTAAATTTAAAATTAGATCAATTGTTGATACTGCTCCTTAGAATCATGTGGGCTCTATAGTGCTTAAAATACAGTAATTTGTTAATTTGTTTCAAAGATGATAAATTTAGATATTAAACAAAGACTTTCTCTCAATGGGAGTTGGAGTTCTCAAGGTAATCGCTAAGGGAACTTTCAGACCTGCCTGTTAGGCCCACGCCATGCTTCATTTTCTTAGACAGATTACTTTCTTTGCCTATTTGAAAGCTCTTTGAACTTTGGTGCAAACTAAAAACTAGATTATCACTTAATTTGAAAGTGAACTCTGGTCTGGTTTAGTAACAGTCTGAATGCAAACAGTTTTTATGTGAAAACTTTTTTGATAATTGCTTTTGACAATAAAACTTATCTAAAATAGTTGAAAATATATTTTTTAAAGGATCTTTACTTGCAAGGTGAGTATTGGGTTCACCAAAAAATTGAGTTTATCTGACTGATGTGATTAAAAGAAAAAAAATTCTGTTTCTTTGTTTATCGAATAAAAAGAAAAATAATATTTAAAAAAAATACTCATCTATCGACGTGTAAACTTTATTCCAAAAATGCCAATACAAGTGGGTAAAGAAATACAATGTCTGAGGAAAAAAGACATTTGTTTGTGTTGCCAAAGAAACTTTTAAGATTAATTTGGTGGAGTGGAGAAAGAATGACGGTAACTGAGTGGTGCTTCTGTTCTGCAGGAACCTTCAGAGGTGTTTGTAAGAAGATTGACCATTTTCCAGAAGATGCCGATTATGAAGCGGATGCTGCTGAGTATCTCCTCCGTGAGTCACTCATCCTTTCACGCTTTTACTTCTCATACTAGTTTTACAGCTGAACAAAGCTGAGAGCAAATGCTTTTCTATAGATACAAACCCACAAAAACTAACTCAGTAAAGCACAATTTTAACCATAATTTTCCAGTGTCAGCAAATCGGTGTGAGGTTTCTGTAGTTGGGTTTTGTGGTGTTTTTGTCATGTTCTGTATTCCTTCTCCGGCTCACCAGGTTCAGGCTGATTATCCACATCAGGCTTCATTTAGTTAATCATATGAAGTTAGATTTGTTGCTAAAATATTGTCTGTCTGAAAAAAAGTTTTGTACTCATAATAATACATTTGTGCGTCTGTAAAAATGTTTTGTAACTGTAGAAAAAAAATATTCGTGTGTAAAAAAGTTTTGTATTACAGTAAGAGATTTGTGTGTGTAAAAATGTTTTGTACTTGTAGAAACAAATTGTCTGTCTGTAACATGATGTTTACACACAAAGTATTTTTATTCACGACAAATTCTTTTGACAAGTACACAACTTTTTTTACACACACACAAATCTCTTACTATAAGTACAAAACTTTTTTTTTACAGACACAATTTTTTTCTACAAATACACAATCATATTACAGACACACAAATCTCTCTCTACAATTAAAAAAAACTCCTAGCGTAAATCCTTGTTCATTGTGTATTTCCTTTTAATAAAGGAACATTTAACGTGCTAACATTTCTTCACAGATGCTTTCCATACACACCCTTGCTTAAATGTCCCTTTACAAGGTTCCTCAAATTAGCAGTGTCTGGTTTTCAGTTCCTAAGGGTCAGGTCATCTGCTCTGCCCTGTCACCTTTTTATTTGCTCTCATAGTTTTTGTCATGTTTCAGCTTATTTAATAAATGTTTCCGCCACCAAGCATGGTTTCCTACATTCTGGGTCCCACAGCACCAATTCCTAACAATCTGTCTCCTTCAAGCAACATTTTCTGCTCATGAAAATGTCTCCACCGTCACAGAAAAAGTCTTTGTGTAGTTGAATTGTTGTCATGTCCTTCAAGGTATAATTAAGAAAATATAAAAAAAGAATTAAAAAAATCTGCATCAGTATAATAACGATTAAAAGCATTTAAAATAGTCTCCAGTCTGCTAGCTTCCATCCCATTCAGATTAAAGACAGTTTTTTGTTTGCTTATTTCAACAAAGCTTTTCCACTTGATCAATGCAGCTGCCGTGTAGGTCTGGAGAAAAATGATCCTACATACCAACATGTTAATTTCTTTCTCTACTTTCTCTAATTATCTCTCAAAAACTTCTCTGAACCTACATATAATTACAGTTTTATTTGATTCTTTACTGTAGATCAAGTATCTGCAGAAAACTTCCATTTAATTAATTCACATATTTTTTAATGTAAACCATTTAAGTTCAGAATTTAAAAAGGGTTCAAATAGACTTAAAAGACATTTTCTTTTTTTTTAAAAAAAAGGCTATAATCTGAAGAAATACTTTAGTGTTTAGTATAGTGGTGTATTTGGCTAAAATAATATTTTATTTAACATTAATTAACAATTATTCAAATTTGCCATTATTGATCTATCCATTTATTTTTTGAACCCCCCCTGAATCCCTTTTGTGGTCACTGGGCTGCTTGAGCCCAGATTTTAATGATACTGCAAAGGTGGGGTACGACCTGGACAGGTTGCTAGTTTGATGCAGGGTCACACACATTCCCCCCTAGGGACAATTTAGAACCTTAAATTAATCTCTGAAACATATTTTAGGACTGTAGGAGGAAACAAACACACACACTTTTCCATGGAAAATCTGCAAAAGTACCCAGCTGGGATTCAAACCAGGGACTTTATGCTGTGAGGCAATAGTGCTGACCACTGCACCACCGTGCAGCCCTTACCATTATGTAAAAACAGCAACATTTTTACCAAATAAAAACATGCTTTTATTCAAATGTATGCATAATGTATCGTTTTAAATTGCTGTACATGCAAGGGTCAGGGATGAGTTTAAGTCTAACAAGACCAGCACCCTCACACACATGAATTATATTCCAGTGCTAGGTCACCAGCAAAGCTCTGGGCTCATCTTTAATAAATACCAGATCTCTGACCTTGCAAGCCCGTTCCTGTTAAAAACACAGCAGACTTGCTAAAATGAGGCAGAACAACAGCAAAGGCTGTGATCACTTTAAAAGCAGAAGAAATAATCTCTTTTTGTTTTTTGTTTTTTTCTGTAACTAAGCAGTAAATATGTACGCAAAGGAGGCAACAACAATGTAGGAAAAGAGAAAATGGATTCAGCCTTTGCTTGTGGTTTTGTTGCTCCACTAAGCACAGAGTAACATCCCCCTAAGGCAGCCAGTTAAACCACATGATGGAGGACAATAGGGAGCGGGAAACCTAGTGACCAGCATTTCATACAGCCCAGGGGTGTGGGCCACATGGGGCGGGCCTTGTGTGCAGAGGGGCTCCAGCTGAATGACAAGGTGGAAATATGTTTCATCCTTTTGCATAAAGGAAAAATCTATTTTTGATGGTTTTTGTTTAATATTCGTGAGACCTTTCATGAAACAGCAGTTTTGGGGTTTTTTTTGGAGTATCTTTAAATAAAACTCAGCTGCACCCCAGCGGGTACCTTGATGTCGGCTTGACATCAAAACTGAGTCAATATCTGATCCAGTTAGGGAAAAGCGTTATTTGAACTTTTGTTTTCATAGCATTGTTTTAGTGTGGGAAATACACGGACAATAGATTCTCAATCTCACATGAAAAAACAAAATTAGGACTGCTGGGTAATATAGTTGACGTTCAATTGATATCAATTTGATGGCTACATGTTAAACATCAATTTAATATCAAATTGACTTCCATGCTTCTTCTGTGTCTGAAGAATTTAGGCTTAATTAAATCTCAGCCTGGGGCTTAAAATTATACTTGATTTTTCTTTTCAATTCACAGTGAATTAGAATGGACCTATAATTCAATGCTGCTGCACAATAATTTAATAAAACAAAAAACAGATATAAAACATACAATAAAGGGTTTATTGGATTATATATACTCAAAAAAATCATTTGTTGGGAGAACATGATGAAAATTTTGGGAACTATCTCCATCAAAATCAAATGTGTTAATACAGCAAAAAACATTTCTGTCAGGAGATCTGAATGTAAATATGTTGGTGCAACAGAATTGATGTAAAACCATTTATTGAATGTTTTATACCTGTCATCAGTTTTATTCATGCATTGGTCCAAATTTAAAATTCACATGACAGGAACAGGGTTCAATATCATCATGTCAAATTGATATTAAACTTTTGACGTCAATTTGATTTGCACATTCAACCTGTTTTTGACCTCAGTTTGATGTCGAGCTTTGATGTTGATTTGAAACATCAATTGTCCACTGGGATGACAGACTTGTCTGCAAAAAACTAAAATAAAATCCTTAGATGTGTTAGCTCTTTATGCAAGCATGTGAGGCTCCAGTAAGAGCTTCCTGCTCGTTGTATCTGTTATTCAGTATTTTGCTCCACATATGTCAGTGTGATTCTCCATCTGTCAGGATTTTGAACATCTTCTCTCTGCATTCGTCTTTTTGTCTGTTATTCTCTGCAGCAGAAAAGGCTCCAACATGTTCTGAATTCAGGTGCAGTCGGAGCTGGTCAGAGCTGCATGAGATACATTTGTAAAATAACCATAAATACTTGAATAACCAAGGATTCATGAGAAATGTTGTCACAATATTCCAGTAAAAATTAGGTGAGCACGTTTGTGAACTTATCACACGATTGCTCAAACTGACGTTTACTGTTCCCGCTAGTGAGAAAATCATCAAATATCACACTTTGGCACAACATGACCTCCAAGCAGTAGGTCCTGTGGACATCCCATAATCATTTAAAAACTGTGTGTTTGGGTTTTATTGGTGGATTTTTGAAAAAAAAAAAAAAAAGTTTGAGCTCGATAAGAGATTTTGGTCCCATGACTGAAAACAGAAAAGTGCAGATAAGGAAGGAGGGGCGTGCTTGCGGAATACCTCGAGGGGCCGAGCCACTTGGCAGTGGTCCACCCCTCCCATGGTCTCCGCACAGTTTCGCCCCCTTCTCCTGGTTTTAAATGCACCTTAGACACGTAGGATCCTTGGTGGGGGGTGCTAGGACATCACTGCCAGCAAGCAGGAGATGTCCTCTCAGTGCTCTACCCTCCAATTTTAACTGCACCGTAGACATTTAGGGCTCCTTGGTGAGAGGGCGATTGGACATCCCTGTAAGCAATCAGGAGATGTCCTCAGTGCCGTGCTCGCCAATTTTAACTGCACCCTTTATTACACACACCCATCAATCACAAGAAACACACCTCAACACACACAAATACATTACACAAGGAAGGTGGGACTACTGATCTTCTGTTCCTTACCCCATCCCTGGTGGAGGGAACAGGGCCTTCAGCGGCGGTGGCCTTGTCTCCTGGGGGTCGGCCTCCTGGGCCCGGCGGCCCCCTCCCCGCACGGGGAGAGGGATCCCTTTGTCCTCTGGCAAGTCCATGAGCGGGGGATCATATTCCATCTGAGCCTGGAGGGTGTCTGTGTCCTTGTGGTGCGGGTTCTGGCCCTTACCCTCGGGTGCCGAGCCCCTTCTGGGTCACAACATTAGGAGAGCCTGGTCAGGCAATGTACACCTTCGGGGACCCCCACTGCTCTTGGTCATCCCTTTTCTAGATGGGGGTAGCTGACCCCCATCGTGGTCTCTTCTGGATCTCCGCAGCTGCCTGGAGCTTTGGAGCGGGTCTCCCGTGGGGGGCCCGGGCTCGTACCCGGGGCTGGGGTGGGGGGATGCCCAGAACTCCTGGGTGGTGGTGGGCGGCTTGTCTGGGGTGGTGGGGCTCTCGGGGGTGGGGCCCCGCGCTGGGCCACCTGGCGCAGTGGGAGGGCTGCTCTCCTGGCTGGGCTGGGCCTTGCGCTCTGCGCTTCCGTACCTCACTGCACTCGGGTGTTGGGGGCCCGTGTGGCTGTCCTGCGGGCCCTGGTCTGGGTGCTTGGCTGGGCTGCCTGGCGGGTGGATCTCCTCCATTGACCCCACAGTATGGGTGCGGGGGCGGGCCCTGGTCGGCGCGGGTGTCTTGGTGTGGGGATGGCTGGGGGTTCTCCCTCCTTTTTTGTGCATTCCATCATCCACTTCAGCTTAACATAACATTCACCTGAGTACAGGCGTCGGCTCACCTTTGCACCTTCCAATAGTGTGCATGACAGAATGTAATGCTTTACATGTGTTGGTTGGTATGCACAAGTGTGCGTGTGAACTGGATGTGGACAAGTTTGTGAACACTCTCGGAGCCGGCAGGTATGTAACAGCTGAGTGTGTGGACAGGCCGTGCCCATTTTAGACCAACATTCACTATTGCAATGGGTATAAGCTCCAGCATTTTGTTGCCTGTAGATTAACAACTCTACCTTCCCTTCCCTGTAGCCATTCTCTAACTGCTATAATGCACCATCTCTCTTTCCCCCCCTCCACCCCCCAACTCTCTCCTTTTTCCCCTTTCCTTTTCCGTCCGGTCCAACAAAAAAGACACAAATAAAAAAAATATATATATATTAATAAAGTTTGGTTTAAATTACAAAAGGGGCTTATACCAACATACATTTTGTGTTCGCTATGATTTATAACCCCTGATTGTAAGAGTAAAATCTGTCTAATACAAGAGGTTCTCAGCTCATATCTGTTTGCTCAGCTGTTGGACAGGACAAGTTAAAAAAAAAAAAAAAAAAAGAAAAGTGCAGATAAAAGATGTTGGAATGTCTTGGATGAAACATTTTTCAGCTTAAATTTTCTAAAAGAAAAGCTTGTTGAACATCACACATGAGCTAATTCACGATGAGTTGACCCTTTTTAGGTTTAAACCTCGGAGATGATGAGTTTTCTGCATGTTTTGTCCTCCTAAACTAGGTGCTGTACGTGCCTCCAGCATCTTCCCCATCATGAGTGTGGGCCTGCTCTTTCTGGGGGGGCTCTGTGTGGCTGCCAGTGAGTTTTACAGGAGCAGACACAATGTCATCCTCAGTGCAGGAATCTTCTTTGTATCTGCAGGTTAGTCATTGCTTTAAGTGAACTCTCATCTTTTTTTCCCCTCTTGAGTCGAGGAACAGTCACAGTTTCCTCTTTTTTTTTGCAGCAGAAAGAGTCATTTGTGGAATAATATTTCCCATTTTTTCCTTCTTGATTCATCCTTTTGCTTTAATGTCAGATAATTTGTGCTTTAAGAAAACAACAAAATCTCAAATATTTACTTTAAGAAAGAACGCACACTAAGATTTGTCTGATTCTCAGCATTTATTATCATTTTTATTTGCACACTTGTGACCAATGTGTTTTAGGTCTATTTATAGTTTGGTTGTGATAAATGTCGGAATGGGAACTCAATAGAAGTGATGAATTCTTTTAATAAAAATGCAGTAAATTCACTCATAAAGACAGTGAGGCTGAGTGCTCATGCATAATAAATCACATGAATGCTGACACAAAGGATCCCAACCCTATACAATCATAATTGCTGAAAATTGAGATGTGTTTTTTCCCACTGAGTTTTGTTGTCAACTAATGTGACCAAATTGGTAATTATTTTCCACAATAGTCAGGCGCTAATTTGTTTTAATAACTGTTTTTTTTCTGAATTCTACCACCCTGTATGAACTCTTTATTCTGCACCAACAATGGGGAACAATCTGCATCACAATTCTGTTCAGCTGCTGTGAGCGTTTACACTGACTTGAAAGAAACTGAAGCTGTTGAAGTGCAGCCCGCCCCTATCTGTGTAGGTGCTCTCCTGCTAGCTTACTGCCCCTCACTTAATATTCCTGGAGCAACAAAAATTGCAAACAATATTGGAGCTATCCAGCCATACAGTTTTGAGCCAGATGCTCAGGGGGGTTCTGTTCTTTCTTTCTTTCTTTCTTTCTTTCTTTCTTTCTATCTATCTATCTATCTATCTATCTATCTATCTATCTATCTATCT
>BSAI01000125.1:7095892-7134043 GCA_036245035.1 Adrianichthys oophorus | reverse complement strand
CAACCTTGTTAGTAACACGTTAAAATAAAAAAATTACAGTTCGACACCACTACACGTTAGCCATTTTAGTCTGCCATATTTACAAAAACTCATACCTTGTTACTAACAAGTAAAAAACACAGTCATGGACTGCTGCACATTAGCAACTTTACAAGAATTCCTAACCATTAAGTGTTAGTAACAGCTACGCGTTAGCCACATAAACAAATTCCCAGTACACACAGTCAAAACAGCCCAAAGTTGTTTGGAACTCACAAGAAAAACAGACAGAAATGTTGCGCTGTGGACCTTTCAAAATCCCTTTGAAATCAGTAAGCCCAATCAGAATTCAGATATATTAAGTGCTCTGTATTATAAAAAGCACTGTCGTTTTTTTTTTTTTTTTTTTTACAAATAACAAGGCTTTTAGGTGCGCCTTATAGTGTGGAGAGTATGGTATTAAAATAAATACATATTTTGCCTATACATTTAATTACAGGAAAAACAAAAGTGGCAAATAATTATTGAATTATTCCTGCTATGACCTCTTGTTTACTATTTCTTCATTCCAGATTTGACCTTAATGTCTACATTTAAGCTTTAAGCTTTCTCTGTGTTGATATTTTAACATAAACATCCAAAGGCCACCAAACGGTGAGACTCGGCGGCTTAGATCCTACATCATTTTAAGCATCAGCAGCTGGAATCTTGAAATTCTAAAGTGAATCGTTTACAAACAGATTGGCTGAGATTTTATGCACATTTGACATTATTCAACATGAATTGTAATTATTTTTCTATGAGTCACATTGTAAATATGCATTCATTGCCGTTCATTGAGCCAAGTTATAAGAAAGCTACACATTAGATACCAGACCAACCGAACATTTAAAACGTTTTCCTGATTGGTCAATTGATTTAACAGAAACATCCATTCTATGTATTATTTGAGGTGAAACCAAAGTAGCTGTTTCACGGTTGAAGAACAAAGAAAACTGCTGGGATACAAACAGGAAGTTTGGGGGAAATTTCTTCTTAACATATGTAAAACAATCAAACACAAATGTTTCTTCCTTAATTGATGGGATTGAAAAGTCACCCTTCTGGATGACTAATCTTACTCTTGTCGATCCAATCTTACAGTTTCATCGTATTCCAGATGTTTTTGACACTTTATGGCAGTTTGGAGCTGCGGCACATCCAACTATCAAAGGCACATCGCTGAATCATCTAATTACTCTCAAATCTCAAGAGTTAGCGGTAACCTTTGTGGTCAGATGGCTGTGTCACTCGACAGGAACTCCACGGCAGATGCCTCCACGCAAAAAGGAAATATGTTTAGGATAAATTTTAGTGCTTGGCTTGCTCCTAGTTGCAGGTTTTATCTACGTCTAAAACACAAACATACGGATTCAGGTCAGAGCGAGCAACTCAACACACACTTTCCAGAAGCAAAGGATTATCTGCTCCGTTTTCACACCGATACATCCCGAAATCTCCTGGTTAGACTCCCGGCTGAGTGATCACCACAATAACTTTTCTTTTTCTGACTTTTGTGGTCTCACCTGTGTGTAAAGTGTGGAAAATCAAGGCCGCCCTGCTTATGAGATTCTCAGCCGACTAACAAACATCTCAAGTTTAGTACTTCAGTGGCAATCGACTGTAAACTGACTATGTCCATTTGAATCTGATCTGAGGACTGTTAGAGAACAAACAAACTCAGGAGACGAGTCACTTGCATTGTATTCCTCAGTTGGCCTATTGATTTGTGTTTTGCAGCAACTTGAAATACTACAAGGTGTGTTGCACATGTAGCATTGGCCTCGTGGCGTTTTTTTCTTCAAGGGAACGTGTCTGGCAGGCATTGTAGCAGTTTGGCTTAAAGATGAAACCCTTCAGATGGAGATGACACTAATAAATAGAAAGCAGATGTTGCTCTGCGTGTCGCCACATTGGGGATTGTGTTGCTCGAGCGCCGAAAGTGAAAAACGAGCGCCTCCGGTCAAATGTGCAGTTTCTTGAGGGAAACCCCCGCCCCCAGTGTGGGCGATAGAAGGTTTCTGCTGAAAGTGTGGTTGGCGGGTGGTTTCAGCTTTGACATCCTCCTCCACCCTCAGTACCCTCTCCCAACGCACACGCTTGCATGCACTCACATCTGTCTCTTCTGTCCACGGGAACACCGACTGCACCTCATGCACACAAACACAGCCGCACACAGATAACTGCCAGCCAGTTTCACTTTACACTTTATGATGTAAAACTCAGAATAACAGCTGTCTGACACGGACGATACGCTGTGAAGAAAAGCACACTTTTCCTTACATGGTATGAATATGATGACATATATGAAGAGTATTATATACAGTATAATAACTAGAAAATAAAGAATCACCTTTTCAAAGCCACTGTGATGAGTTTCTTTTGTGTTCCATTGTGTTATGTGGTTGTGTATGATGTTTCTAGCAAATACAATATGTTTTTGTTTCAATTAAAATACATTTTTCAACAAAAAAATTCCCCAATAATCTGTAAATTTTTATTTTAAAACAATCCTTATTTTTTTAGCCTAAAGTACTAAAAAATAAATAAAAAGAATTTAGAAAAACTGAATAATTTTCAGATTAAAAATAACTTGAATTGAAAATGAATTATTCTTTTATTTTCAAAAGTTCTTGAGTTATCTTACTTTAATTTGAACATTTTATCTTTTTTTCATTATATTCTGTGTTTATTTTACACTTTTTTTTTTTTTTTTTTTTTTACATTTTTTGAGTGTTTTTCATGCTGAGGCTTCTGACCTAAATTGGAGAATCCTCAACACAATCTACCTTTTTCTTGGTGTTCTGCCTTTTTTCTGAAAATTACAATTTTTGCTGAATTCTGCCTGTATTTTGAACAATCAAACATTACTCTTAGCATTCTAATATTATTCTATTAACTTGTATTACAATTGTTGAATATGTTTTAATTCTTAGATTTTTGACCTAAACTCAAGAAATCCAACTTTTTTGTATTTTGACTTTAAATCTGAAAATTCCAAACACATTTCTTGCATTTTGAATATATTCCCTGTATGGTTTTAGTAATAATGATAGGTATTTGGCATCCAAATACTGTAGGGTCATTTTTATGCTGCATTCACACCGGACGTGATTCGGGCGTCAAATTCGTGTCTGCCATCTCTCTTTTAATGTTCATCAAATGTACTGCTCGATGCCTGATCTAAAATGTCCTGGTCGCCTTGATGCCCCGGCCACCGAGCAACCGCCAAAGTTTTTCTGGATTTCATTCGTTGCCACGCAAAACATGGATGACGTTGAATGAGTAGGTTGGGTTTGTTTGCTTTGGAAAGCTCTGCAGAAGCGCCGGCGAGCACGTCGCCATGTCTGGTTTCAACAGGTCATTCAGTCTCTCCCGGTGCGGTCTACTTCACTCACGGATGTTTTAAACGTTACTTCCGTCTGTCTGTGGCCCAGTTTGAGCATTAACCCAAGAGGGGAAAAATAAAACTAAAACTGGAGGATCCTTTTATTATTGTCTCTGTGAAAATAAGAAAAACATTGCAAGTCCATGTAGCCGATAGCAATCACGCCTGCTACCACGGCACCTGTGGTGGCTCTCCGTCTCCCAGTCGTCTGCAGAACAGCAACCGCTGCTGTGACCCCCTAGCTTTGGTTGACCCTGGGTGGCAACGGTCGCTAGCTCTGCCAGACCCTGTGCGAGTTCCCTACGCTGTCCACCCGGCAGCTGGCTAGCACAGCCGGCTTGATCGCACCAGCACTATGGACTCTGTGACAAGCTGGAGACCTTTCCAGGGTGTATCCCGCCCTTGCCTAACAGTAACTGGGACAGTCTCTGGAAAACCTGTGATTCCAGCAAGTTAGGAAAATAAATGGAAGTTCAGGACAAAAATTCCCGCATCAAGCAACCATATTAGATTTGTTTTTCAAACCGTTGATCAAGTCACTAAAAAATGTCACATGCCCAAAGCTAAGTCCCTGATTTGTTGACGTGTCGTCAACCTCACCGTGTCCGCTGCCCAATTTTGCAAGTTGCGCCAAGCCGCTCAAATTGCGCTGCTGTCAGACTGATATGCCGCGCCCACCGCTGGAATCGCGCCGCAGGACCTCAGACCACATTTTTACTTTGACTTAACATTGAAATTTAACGTCTCTGCCACGCTAATCATGTCCAGTGTGAAAGCAGCTGAAGAGCAAGCACATTTTTATTTCATGAGGTTTTTAGATTTATTTTTTCAAATGTGTATTTTTCCCACTAGAATTCCGACTTTAAACCCAGATTTCTGATGTGAATCCAGACGGCGGTGAATCCAAGATTTTGGCCGAGGTGGCCAAGGTAAGCATCTGAGGTGACGTGGAAGGGTTCAAAAATGTTGTGAATGGCAGGTGATCTAAATGGGTAATAAAAGGTTCAAGTTCGTCTTTGTTAAACCAATGCACAGCTCAATTCATTTTAAATTCACTTCAAATTAACATCATAAATCCTTAAAATATTTACTTTTTTCCATTTGGCCAAAGGTCTAGCAGAATTGCGACTTTTATTTTCAGTTTATTCTCAAAACTCTACATTTTATGTCAAACTTTCTGAATTAAAATAGTAAATAACGCCTTACAACGGCGTATTAGGGCCACTATAAAAGAAAATAAATAAATGAGAATAAAGTAAAAAAATTATGAGAAAAAAGTCTAAATTTCACATAAATTAGGCTGTTCAATTTTCCTAAAAAGGCAACATTTCACAAAACAAAAATTGTAAAATTATTTTAAAAGCCATAATTTTCCAAGAAAAAAGTCATTTTTTTCACATAAAAAGTTGTAACGTTATGAAACTTGTACATTTGCAAACAAAAAGTGAAGCAAGATTCTGGGGAAGTATCCTGTATATCAATTTGTCTGAATTGTGTGCAACATATTTTAGGAAGTTAATGCCTGATTACTTTTTATTTTGAAAAAAGGGTGACTTTTTCCTAATAAAATTGTAACTTTCGATGCATAAAATTAGGACTTTATTATTGTAAAATGTTGAATTTTTCTTTCCACAATTTTACAACTCTAATGTCATAACATTTTGACCCCTTCCTCATAACTTTACAATGTTCCCATAAGTGTTTGATATTTTTCTCATAATTTTATGACTATATTATGTAATTTTGACTTTTAAATATAACAACTTTGTTTTTGTAAAATTTTGACTTTATAATTTCACAACTATCTTTTCGTAAAATTCAGATATTTTTTCTCATAATTTATTTTTCTTGTAAAACTTTTACTTTTTCTCATAATTTCATGACAATATTCTTTGTAGTTTTTTTTTACTTTTTTTAATTTACAACTTTATTCTCAAATGTATTTTTTCTTCTTTTATGGTTGCCCCAATACTCTATTGTAATATTTTACTTTTTCTTTTCTTTTTTTTCTTTGCAAACTACAATGTAAAAACTTTGGTAAACTTTTTACCGTGCAAAATGTTTCTTGGACTTTATCAAAAATGTGTTTCTCAAACAAAGACATCCGCTGCACCTTTGCACCAAATAACGGTTTAGTCTCAATTTTTGTCTGTTTTTATTTTGTCATCTTTTATACATTTCACTACTTTCTGACAAATGGAGAGTGATGTGACCTAAAATCTGTTGACCCTGAAGAACTCAGATGAAAAAACGTTGTCTATTGCAGTGTGTATGTAGGGGGTTCCGGATAAAATTGGAAAGATGCAAAAAGCAGTCAAGTTCAATGTAAGTTTGTCCTTTGAGCCTCATCTCTATGAAAAAAGCCCAACTTTTCTCCTCATCCATCTCCTTCATGCTGCTCTGATCCTCTCAACCCCCCGCCCCCGTAACAATGTCCTCTTTTGTCAACCCTCCCCACCATCCAGCAGCACGGCTCTGTCGTAATTGCTTTCTTCAGCTCCATTGGCCCAATACAAGAAAACGTCCCTCTTATGCTAATAGCCAATAAAAGACATGAAGGATTCACAGTGGGAGATGGAGATCAAAACAGTTTTAATGCGCTGCTCAGGACAGTTATGTAACGCGTCCTCAAGGTCTGCAGCTAACATTTGTGTCGCAGCAAAAATAGTGTGGACGGGCGACACAGAAAGTTCTATGTTTTGTTAAAAAATCCTTCTGTGTTTTTGGGGGGAGATCTTTGGTTGTGTGTCTCCCAGAAATTGTGGCAAAGCGTTAATAAGATGAGATCAACAAGAACAAATAAGAGTAAATATAACATTAGAAATACATTTTTAAGTCAGTTATTTTAAACTTTAGTAGGCTGAAACTACTTAACATAAAATATTTTTTGAGGCAATGTTTGATAATCAATCTCATTAGTATAATATTAGTATTTTTTCATATATATATATATATATTTTTTTTTTAATTATACTACTCAATAATTCCACAGTGAACATGAACAAAATGCAATCAAACAGTTTTTTATGTTTTAGAATAACAGATCAAACATGTAGAGATAAAATAAAATGTATTGACACACAAAGAAAGCAAAGACAGGGTCAGAACAATGTGAATTTTGTCTAAAAAATCAGCAACGCTCCAGTGAAATATAACGTTCCAAGGATTTATTTCTAGGGTTATCCCAATTATCTGTCATAATTATATCCAACTTAAAAACTTTGTGAAACCGTCACATAAAATTTTGAATGAAAACAATGCTAATGGGAGGTCGGTTCCATTCCTGCGTCATTGTGAACAGCTGATGGCAAACTCATGGGTGAGTTCAGGGACTACTGAGAACAAAAACTGTTGTGTTTTTTCATATGAATGATCACGTTTGACACTTTCAAGTTATTTCAGTGAAAATTATCTCAATTTTCTTTCATTTGCTGTGCAGTTTCAATTATTTTGATCCACTTGTGTATCTCTAATAAACCCAAATTTTAACCTGAATATAGATTTTGTAGCTGACATGACGTTGCCCCTGGTTTCTAAGCGGTTGAAATTAAAATCATTTATACTATAAAACTACTATAAAACTTTTTACAACTGGAAATTAAGGTATTTTAATGGCTCATTTAAAATTGTGCATGCTCTCAGAGGTAAATGAAACAAAAAGGAGAACCTGGAACGGTTTTAACTAAGAAACTACCATTGTTTTTTCCTTCCAGTATATACAACAATGAAAAATTTTAGAATAAAACACACAAAATGATTTATTTTGCTGACGTTTTCTTTTTCAAAGGAAAAAAACACTCCGATACTTTAGCATCACCATTATAGGACAAATCATAGATGGAAAACTTTTGGTGGCGAGAACCAAGGCCTTACTCGATTCTGCTTCCTTTCACTTCTGAAAGACTCTGGATCACAGCATTCCCATCGCTAATAAGACATTTTATGCATATTTTATGTTACAATGGTGATTTGCATTCTGAAACGTGAACTTTACATTCTCCTCGCGGCTCTTTGTGGCCGTACAAAGGCAGAGCCTTGAGCTAAATGCTGATGCCTGTATGCTAATGTGCACTCTGCCACTGACCTGACTGACCGAGAGTATGTCATGAGGTCTGCAGATGGGTGGTTTTAAATATATATATAGATAGATAGATATAGATATACAGAAGTGAAATATCCTTATATTTCAATTTTTTTCTCTATATCTGGTAAGAGAACATGTTCACATAGGTAGAATAATTCACTGATGTGGGTATTTTAAGAATAAGCACCCACAAAGCTCAAGATTTAAAATTATCTAAAGACCTGCTCCGATAAAATTTGTGTTTTTGGTGTTTTTAACATGTTCTTGTGGCATTTTTCTGGATATGGGGGACATATATATAAAGAAATTGAGTTTAAAACTGGATTTCTGAGAATTTTTCATTCAAATTGTTGAGAATCAGGAGCAGAAAAAAAATGCTGTTTGTAGGTGTGACGTGGAAGCGGCAACAGCAAGCCACAAGCTCCCTGCGCCGCTCCATTCTCATCCACTTTTAGACAAATAGATCCACGTACGTCTTTGTTTTTTCCTCGTCTGAGCTGGTGGCTGGTTCAAAAACTGTATGACTGGATAGCTCGCTCAGGTATCGCCTGCCTTTTTTTTTTTTACACCGGCAATGTTAGGTTGGGGTATGAAGAGCTGCAAGCTAGCGGGAGAGTGCGTAAACAGATGGATGATGGGAAGTAGGTGTGGGGTTGCTCTGCGCCAACAGTCCCATTAGGGACTATAATAAATAAAAAAAAATGTCCTGTAAAGCAACACAGGTTTTTAGATTGTGGCTAAAAAAAACAGCATAATCCTAATTAAAAGTCCATGGGAACACTTTTAAAATAGATTAAAAGAGGATCGTAGTGGGACTCTGAAAGCATTGCAGTTAACACTTTTTTCAGCAGACTCCTGGTTAGGAAAAACAATCCTTGATTTATGAAATAGCACTGTGGCAATTACAGCTACATTATGTGTTTTATTCATGAAGCCATCCTTAATAAAACAGTGCTGTTACATGTAGCCTGTGTTTCTACCAGAGAAAAAAATAAACTGCATCCACTGCAACATCACAAAAATATGTTTAAGGATGAGAAATAACTGTTGCCCTTTATTACCAAAAAAAAAAAAAAAAAAAAAACTTTTTAGGGCTTCTTGGTAAGAAGTAGTCTTTTCAAACTACACCAACAATTTTGGTGACTGTACCACGCTCTTGTTGCCTGCTTAGCCTGTCATAGTCCAAAATTTGAAATTAGTAATTCAAAATGTCTTCAAGGAGTTAAAAACACGGAATTGTGTAATATTTTTCCATAATGATTCAACTTTTGAAAAAAAAAAACATGTTTATGACCAATGGTTTGGGTGTCATATGCCATCCACAAATTAAGAAAACAAATAATCCTACAAAGCAACATTTAATTGTTCCTGTGTTTATTGACTGAGTAGTGAAAGCATCCTACTTCAAATGACAAAGGGATATCTGTTCAAGAGGAGCAGCTGTACCATTTTCCTCCTTTTCTGCTTTCTTCCTGCATCCCTCCATCCACCCTCTGCTTTCACAATGGTGCGGTAAGCCAGAGAAGATAGGGCAAATCCCTCCTCTGAGCAGAGCAGGCAGAAGAGCACAAGTCAGAGCAAGCAAAGGAAGAGGGCTGAGTGCATGTCATTTTTCTGCCCTTCTTTCTTCATTCAACTGGATCCAGCCAATCAGCTTACATTTAACCACTGCTGGCCTCACTTTAATACATGTGTATGTTTTATTTAATGTACCTGCTAAGAAACTCAACAAAATAAAAAAGAAACCAACTTATTTACTTGGTAAATCTTCATATTGCAAAACTGCAAAGAGATTAATGACATTTTAAGTTATCGAGCAAGTTGTTAGATCTTTATCCATTCACCGCCATGTCTGCTGCCCAGAAAAAATGACTGAAAAAAAGCCTGTTATCTATTTTGGATTTAATTATTTCACATGTATTCAATGTGTATTCATTTTTGACACTATAGCCACAACACTGCAGTTTAAACTAATTTCATTCTGCTTCAATACAAAAATAAAAGCAAATATACTTTTAAAGTATTTTTATATCTTGTAGGACAACTCTTTTTAAGCTTGTATGTATAAACAAATACAAAGAAAACTTTATAGCAAGAACACAAAAATTAGAAAATTTGTATTTTGTCTCCCTCTAGTGGTGGATATTGGTTGCGCAGGCACAGATAGAAATTTTGAATGAAAAGTTGCAGCATTTATGGAGGTCCAGAAGAGACCAAATTAAATATAGCTAAAAACGCCATTAAATAATTAGCTAAAGTGTAATTAATCATTAAAATTGGCATTGTATAAAGACAATTGGAAATTAAGAAATACATGTTGGCATTAAAATATTAAAATTGCCATTAAACAGCACATTTAAACATTTATTAACAGATTTATTTTATTTCGTGGCCAGTCTGGGATGGAAGAGACAAATTGAAATAAAAATCTAACATGAAAGATGTCAATAAAAGTGTCAGTTTACTAAAGATTGGAAAGAATTCTTTTAAAGTGTCATTAAAGTATCAATATTTCAATAAAATGAAATTTTTAATTATCTAAGAAACATTTATTTATTTTATGATTTAATAAAACTTTTCATGATTTAATGACACAGTTCATGATTTAATGAATGATTTCATGGTCCTGTTTGCAGCATTTCATTATATTATCTGTCAAACTTTCCCATCAAACTCATAGGGTGTGGCTAACTCAGATCATCTGTCCTCCATTGCTTTTGCGTGGTTTGAATCTCATCATGGCGCCGGACTGCTGATCTCATGAAACGTATGAAATTTATTACAGTTTTTTGGGTTTTGTCTGGCACCTCACACACATATCAGATGTAAACATTGTTTTGGGGAAACCTAGAACCTTTGTGAGGGTCGGTTAGTCAAATTTCCTTCTCCGTCCACGTCCGCGGGAATTAATAATGTCATAATAAATAATAAATATACATGAATCAAAAAATATGTCATTAAAAGCGTAAATGTGTTTTTAATGCCAATTTTGATATTTGAATGCCATATATATTTGATTTCCAATTTTAGTTTTTTAATGCCAATTTTAAATAATTGTTTAAATGTATATTTAATAATTTATTGGTGGAAATTTTTATTTTGATATTGTCTCTTCTGGACCTCCATAAGACTTTTTTTTTTAATTCAACCGTAATTTCTCATGTGAGTCTGAAAATCAAAGGTTTTTTTTATGATCCATGACTGAAAAGTTATGTTTTAATAATAATTACTAACTACTTTTATGTCCTTGATAAATCTATGGCACCAAACAAGCCTTTTCTTTCTTTTTTTTTTTTTTTTTTGTAATTCTTTACATTTTTCTTTTATTCTTTGTAAATAATATGTCTACTCTGGCAGAAACCGTACAAACAAGAGCACCTATTCAGGTTTCAGAAGAAATTTGTTCCCACACAACCTGCCGTGTTGAGCAAACAGGTGCCTCGAGCAGAAAGACGCTGCCTTTAATGTCAGGTGAAAAATAGGACATTTAGGCTCTCCATGTCAAAGACAACACAAAACATTAGGTAATCGTTGTTTAAAGCATTTTTTACAGACAAATATTAAGATTTCCTTTTTTTGGTTAAGTCTTACTTTTTTCACTTTTGAAAAGTTTTGTTTTAGTGGCAAATTTAAGTACCTAAAATTAAAAAAATAAAAGCTGGATTTTTGTTGCAAGGCGATCTACAATTTAATATTTAATTCTGAATCTTTTTTTAGCATAAGCTGCAGAAGCAAGTGTTGTTAATATTCAGTTGTAGTTTATTTACATAACAAAAAATAGGAACAGTTGCTTTGAATAAATACTGTTCAAACACGAATTCCTTTTATAGTCTTGTTTTAAATGTTTATTTAGGATTATTTTTTTCCACAAAACATTCTAACTTCCTGTTTAAAACATTTTCGGGCCAAGAAACGTTGCATGATGATTGGAGCCGTGATGTACGAGGGTCGCCTGAATGTAACTCGTGCGTGCACCGTGCTGACGAGTCGCTTGCCTGTAGAAACAGCTGGTGGTTTCTGTCAGCGAACTCGCCGGATTTAAGGAAACATTAGCGCGAATAAAAGTTCCCAGTTGACTCGAAAGTGACCCAAAACGCTGTGGTTTGAATCCTTGTTCCTGTTCCTCTGACAGCCGGAGCATGTCATCCCGCGAGGGCCACTCTCCCGGGCGGCGTTTCATTAAACGCCCGGTGTGGTAACGGCGTTCGACTCCGCCGGTTGCTAGCTAGCCATCTTTGGGGCAAACGTCGGATTTGACTTTTTGCAGGGGGAGAAAAGGGGCTCGTTTTAGTGGCTGTGGGGCATTCTGGGATCGAACTTTTAGTCCGGGTTCACCATGGCGCACATTCATTATAAGTTCTCCTCTAAACTCAGCTACGACACGGTGGTTTTTGACGGCCCGCACACTACGCTGACTGATCTGAAGAGACGAATTATGGGTCGGGAGAAGCTCCGAGCCGCAGACTGTGACCTGCAGATAACCAATGCGCAGACCAAAGAAGGTAAGGGAAGCTTCTCTTCTACTTTATTATTATTTAAATGCATTTATTTGTTTTTTGCTTCATTTGGAAGCTTTTATTTTTCAAGCACAAGTTCTGAATGTAATCACGTGGTTCCGGTTTTTAACAGCTGTTCATGTTTTTTTTAAGCAATCAAAAATATTGTAAACTCTTCACACAAATATAATATTTAAAACATAATATTAATCCAACTTGGTTTTGAATTCTGCTGCAATGAAATTAAATGTATGCCTTAATTTTTTTTGTATTAAAATATACATATTTGTTTAGCTTTAGCTAGCAGGGACCAGAATAACTCATTTAATTAAAGAAAATAATTTATTTTTTAAAAATTGCATTTATTTTCACATTTTGAAATAAAATATATTCCCAAACTAAGTGAGCATATGACTACTATTTTACTAAATAATTTGAATTATTTATTTTAAAAGACAGATTTAAATATTGAAACTTGAATTAAAACGTTTGGGTGGAAAAAAGAGAATAAAATCTGAATTTATAACAAACATTTAGACAAGCCTGGAATTTCCTCTTTAATGAAATTGAATAAAGCGATAAAAGCGGTTGTGTTTCATATTTGCTCACAGTCTTCATCTCTTTGGTTCAGAGTACATAGAGGATGAGGAGTTGATTCCCAAAGGCTCTTCCGTCATTGTCAGAAGAATTCCCATCAGTGGAGTGAAGTCCAGCTCCAGCAGCAAGACTCAGAACACGTAAGTGTGTTTTGGGGGTTTCAGCGGGTTGTTTCCTAGGCCGTTATTAGAGTGGAAATCCCTGCAATAGCTTACTCCACCCTGCATGAGTAAACTGAAATATGGCTCCAAAGAGTCTACCTGCAGTTGTGCAACGCTGCTTTCAGACAACTGCACCAAAAGCAAATGTTGAGTCAAAAATATTTGACTGAGGCATTAAAAAAACTACAAGAAGTACTTCAAAATATACTGCTAACTTGATTCCTGTACTCGATTTAATTCTTTAATTGGCAGCTGCTTGGAGTTTCCTTTTAGTGTTTCATCCTGCATCTTTCATCCTTTCTTCTTCTACTGTTCACTAGCGCATGTCCGTCACCTGCAGTAGCATAGTGCGAAATTTTGAAGCGGTGCAAACCTTTCTTTCACAGCTCTATTCTGATATAAGAAAGATTTGTGCTGAATCAAGATTGCTTCTGTATCCCTACGGCTTCACCCCGTCCCCACATTTATCCCACCAAGCCTAGAGATATGGAAAAACTGTCTTCAAGTTTGGATGTTACTACCACTTGATGACATCATCACTAGTTGTCGGTCATTTAAGTTAGCGTGTAGCTGCCAGCACACTCGAGAAATACGTAAAAACTTTGGTTTTATAACTTTAAAAAGACATGCAAAAACAAAAACTCAATTTAAATGCACGCCATTCAGCCCAGGGCCGGGCTTGGCTACGCGTTTTGTGCATAGAGCTCGAGAACGGTTGTAAAAACTTGCAAAGCGATGCGTGAATGTGAGAGTTTTAAAGACAGAAGCCCAAAACGTGCATCTACATGGACTTTTCGTTGGCAGTGGTCGCTTGAACGCGCGTTGCCGAGGGCGGTGTGAACGTAGCTTGAGGATTAGCAGATATTAATGGGGCTTTCACAGCTGTACTGTGGGTTTTATTTTTCAAGAGAAGCACAGCAGCGCAACGGTGTTCAGCTCCGTCAGCATCACACAGACGAGCAGGGAAAAAAGGAGTTTTATGTATCTGTACAGAAAAATGCTTTCATTTTTAAACTACATTTTAAAGCTATGCGCAGTTATCACAAATCCATGTCACCAGCGATGCAGCTGTTATCACTGAGGAAACAGGAAACTGAGACTTTAGAGTGAAAGTCAGATGCTTTTTTACACCAGGAGTGTTTGTACCAACTGTCCCCCTTTGCGGAAGGGTTAATGGTTTGACCTAAAATGATTTAAATGACTGATCTGTTTTTGAAATGACCATAAATGTCTTATTGTTTTTATCAAAGGCCTACCTCGTCTAATGAGCTTTTGCTTTTTTGTCTTTCAGCGAGCGATCACATGGGCAGGCTCACCACATCTATGGGGCCAGCAGAACCGTATGTATTCAATCAAAACCATGCAGCCCCACAACACCAATATGTTTCATAATTTGCTTTAAAAGTATCTCCAAATTATTGCTAAAGTTTTATTTTAAGTACATGTTTTGCCAGAAAAGCCCAACCCCCTTAACTGCAAGCAGGCATTTGGCTCATTTACATCGTACTTATAACCAAAATTTGAATGTAGTATTTTATTGACAAACGTAGTAAAAAAAAACACAAAGAGGACAAGAGGAAGTTTTTTAATTTATATTTGAAGTAAAAATTAAAATCAAACAATGACAGTATGAGTTTCTACAGAAAGCAATGATCTGTACTTTATAGAAAATGTGCAACAAAGCTGTGAAAGTTTTGAACATTTATTTTACAAACAATAACATTTTCTTAAAGCTATGTACAAATTAACTTTTTGCTAATTGTTTTTGTTGATACCAATTCTATCTGCACCAAACTTTCAATACTCTTAAAATCGGGAATAACTTAAAGATATTATGTATATTTATGATTTATATCTTACTCTGGATGTCCCAATCTGATCATTGGAAATTGGGCCCCATCACGTCGTTTCAGAATCGAGTGATGCAACCCGATCAGGGATCAGATATTTATTTTATTGTGATCAGCGCAGTATATTTCACACTTATTATTACAGATAGATACTCTACTGCATATCAGGAACAGGTTACGACATTTTATTGCCGTAAAGCGCAGCAGAACTAGCTTGAGCCAGAGGCACAAAGTTAGCCACATATTCACAGATTTGGACTTCTGGGCTAAATAAACATTTTAAACTGACATCAAGTGTCTTTTGCGTTTTCTCTTAACTTGAAGTGATTAAAAATAGAAATTCATAATCATAAATGGTTACATTAATATGAGCTAGTCATGAAAACAAATCCCTAAATCCTACGGTCCTTTACTTTTATTGTACTTTTTTTTTTTTTATGTAGCTGCTATTAAAATGAAATGATCTGCTCTCAGTGTTTGGTCATGATGGCAGTTTCATTCAGTATCTATGGGAGGGGGCAGCTGCCGGGGTGGGTCAGACATTGTCATGCAGGCATGCTATTCACAGCTGATAAGCCCAACCGTGTTGTTTTAAGATACTGACTCTGCTGACCGTCATGAGTGAGCAAGTGCGATTCAAATCACAAATGTACCAACTAACTGTTGTAATTCACTCATAACTTCCTTTTTTTAGACTTCATGATATTCTCATTAAAATAATCACTGTTCTATAGATGTACATTTCAAATTCTCAACTGTAAAGGTATTTTTGCACTGCTTTTTAAAACCGTTTACGTTAAAAAGAAGAACTACAATGGTTTTACTATGCTAAATTCCTGCCATTTCTAATAATCAGTCACATTATTATCTAATGAAAACTGGAATATAAGCATTTACATTGTCATCAGTTTCCACTCAGCTGACCTGATTTTTATTTTCTTATTCTCTGGTTCTTTCTTACTAGGCTATTTTTCTGAAAACTTTAAGTCTGAGCTGAACTGCTTCTATTACTTTTTGTTTTTCTTTCAATAAAGTAATTTGCATAAATCTGTGTTATGTATTGAATTTTTTTACAGTTCTAGAGAAATGTTATTAAAAAGTTCAAAATAAAACTTGATACTGGTATGAACCTTCTGATTTCTGTCAGTTTCATTTAAGTTAAAGTTTATTTATTTATTATCCCAGAAGGTGAAATAACTGAAGATAAATGTATTAAACTGGTCTCGATTATTAGAATATTTATTGAAAAAAGGACAATTTCAAAATCATAAGACTAGTCCCAACATTATAGACCAGAGGTTAAATAAATAAAATGTATACCATGACTGTGTTTTATAACGAATTCGCATGTAATTTTCTAAATCAATACGTGCGACTAACAACAACATTTAGTCTTGGACGCATTTAAAATACGTGCAGCCATTGCAACAATGTGCATTTTTGACCGCACATATTACGTGTGGCCACTTTTCAATTTCCATCAGTTTTTGTGCTGGTCGCACGTAAATAAATACAAATAACAAACGGAGGTTTTTATGTAATATAGGCTGCATTATATATTAGTTGGTGTATGTTAACGAGCCAAATTAATTTAATGGAAAAATGCTCTATGCACTTTTGCAACAGATTAAAAAGATGTTTATCTCAAGTGAACTTTGAAATGTATTTATTATATATCAGAAGTTATTAGTAATGAATTCATAATGAACAAAGAGCTGTGATTGCATTACAACATGCAAACATGTTTGACATGTCAAAGCAGCTAAATCTACCCAATAGTTCAACATTTAGCATTGATTCTTTGTTATATTATTGATTTCACCACAGAAAACACCATTATAAGTCCAGAACTTTTTTCTTTTTAACCAGCACAGTGAGTTGGTGATAGATGCCATTACCCAGACCATGCTAAGAGATCAAAACATTGAATTCCTTGTAGAACACAATTTTTAAAATAGGCAAAGGGCTTTACTGAGACAAAAATGGAACTTTTGTTTAAAGGAAAGCAAAAGGTTTTGTGAAGACTGTTTTGATATTCATGTTATATAAAAACACATGTAGTTGCAAAAATAATTGTTAGTTGCACTGGCAACTTTTAACAATGAAAATTAAATTGCCCAGGTTATTACAGTAACTTATCTCTAAGAACTTTTGTTTTTGAACATTAATGCTGTTTCACATTGCTTTATGTGTTAAAATGCATTCTGTGTTTAACTGTAGCAGATGGAGGACCAGAGTTCTACCAAAGCTTTATCGTTTTTTGCCAAGGTATGCTGCTTCTTCTTACCATTTCTATGTTTTGGATCCCACTGTGTGCTGATAGAAACCCTGGGTTGACATTTGTTGGATCTGTAATAAATGTATGTCAATATGTTTAGATGCAGATGGCTAATCTGGTGGATGCAGATGTGCCAGAGGAGGATAAGATTAAGGTTATGATGAATCAGTCCAGCTACAGCACCATGAAGTAAGTTTAGCAGTGCTGTTTTTTTATTTTTTGCTTTTTACTTTTGGAGGTAGTGGTGACCTTTTTCTTAGCTGAACTTAGCTGAATTACTGGGATTTTTAAACATTGGCAGTTTTTTTAATTTAATGGATTTCTAATAAAAAATTTTCTGCACCTGTGCAGGGCAACATAACCAGGCACACATTTATCCTGATTATCTGCAGCTTTTTATTCTTATTTATTCAAAAAAAAAAAGTAAAATAAAATATATGTGTAAAAATCTCCAAACTCCCCAAAAAATATCTTTAAAAAAAGACAAAATGACACTTGTCATGTTGGAATGAAAATTTACAGGTAAAGTTTTAAACAACAGTGTACCTCCATTCCTGTTTGTCTCCAGCTTGAACACAAAGCTTGGCACCGTCCTTCCAGAGAACTACACTTGTTTCCGCTGTGGAAATGCTGGACACCATATTCGAAACTGTCCAACCAGTGGGGTGAGCACAAATCATGTCAAATCCAGGCTTGAAGTACCTCCTGGACAGCAACATACTTAGCCTTTGTTAAATTTGGACATACAGGGTTTAAACTCCGATTGCACTCAGAAGCACAACAGCACAAATCATGATGCTTCTTCCACTGTGCTATTCATGAAAAGCTGAAATTGTGCGTCATATTTACACTTAGAGTTTTTTTATGGTAACTGTTGGCTTATTTATTTATTTTTATAAAAAAGAAGGGTTTTCTTTTTGCCATCAGGACAAAAACTTCGAAGCTCCTCAGAGGCTGAAGAAGAGCACAGGAATTCCTCGCTCTTTCATGGTTGTGGTGGACGATCCCAACATCAAAGGTGTCATGATGACCAACTGTGGGCGCTACGCAATTCCTGCCATAGACGCGTGAGTGTACGAGTTATGTTTGTTTTTTATCATGCTTAGCACCATTGTCATTAAAATGTTTCTTGTCTGCTACTCAGTTCAAAGAAAACTTACTATATTCTTCCTAGTTATCTACCAAAAAAATTTATTTATGTCTTCGTAGTAGATGACATGAAGGAGTGTATTTTTTTTTAAGTAACACATCGTGTTAACAAAATCTGCAAAGGGGAAAATAATCTGCACTTGGACAGAATCTCAAATCAATATATGAATTATCTTAAATAGATTTGATATATCATAATCATTTTTAATTTTGATTACCTTTTTCCTTTGTTTTTGTTGCTCAAATTGCTTGAAACAAACTAGTTAATCAATTAATAAATGATTGCAAATGTCACTTTCTTAACCAAGTCTGTTGTTTCTGAGTTAGCAAATCACATCTTTCTATCTTATCAAAATTGGAGTGTTTTTAACACTCTTATCCATGATTCTGTATTCTCATTTCTGATTTATTCCTTCTTTGTGTTGTGCCACAAAACACTTCTTGCAACTTTTTTTTTATGCAGAATGTTGTTTTTCTGTTAACTGCATCTCAAGTTGATTAAAAATGTTGATGTTATGTCATTAGTGAGGCGTACGCCATCGGCAAGAAAGAGAGGCCTCCATTTGTCCCACAGGAGCAGCCCAAGTCTGAAAGCGAGGATGAGCCTGTCCCTGATGAGCTTCTCTGCCTCATATGCCACAACCTGCTGGATGATGCCGTGGTCATACACTGCTGTGGAAACAGCTACTGTGATGACTGTGAGCTTAAGACACACAAAACAAACAAATGAATTGGAATCTGGAGTGCACAGACCAGCACTTTGGATGATGAAGCAATCCAAAGCTTGTTTTGACTCATACAGAAATATTTGGTATAAAATATAGTTCTTTTGCGTTTGTATAGTCTGTGTCTGACCCTTCCATCTCTCCCAGGCATTCGAACCACATTACTTGATTCAGACGATCATGTTTGTCCCACTTGTGGCCAATCCTCAGTTTCCCCCGACAGCCTGACAGCCAATAAATTTCTCAGACAGGTAAGTCGATGTATTTTATAGAAATAAAAGCATCGGCTCTGTTACAGTAGTCTGATGGGTTAAAAGTGGAAACATGAAATTAATCAAAATCCCTTTTCTGGCCTTTTGAATCCAGGCTGTTAACAATTTTAAGAACGAGCGAGTGGGTGTGAACAGCTCAAGAAAAAAGCCAGCCATCGCCCAGTTTTTGAATTCAACTCCTATACCTGGTCCTGCCCCGACCCCTCCCACTCCAAAAAAGCTTCTGCAGCCACCACAAATGCAACAGGTAAAGCTTTGACAGTAGTGTTGCAGAGTGCATCTGACTGTTGAAAGACTGTTGAACAGTTTGTGATACCATCGTTTGAAATGCCTACAAAAAAAAAAAAAAGCATTTCTTAGCAACCACTGTTGAATCTCCCCTTCAGGATATTCAACTGAACCATCTGAGGGCTTCAAAGCCGCCATCATTATCTCACGCTCCTGATGCTGTCATCCCTGTAGCAGCAGATCCTGCCTGTGCTAACGGCTCATCTAAGTCTCCTCCTCCCCCAGCGCAAAGCCTCGCGACAGCTGAAACGTAAGCTAGCAGATGCAACAATCACACGGGGGGTGAAGCTGCTTTTATCTGGAAGATCTTATCTCTTAAAATAGGTGACAGGATAGAAATGCTTGGATATCTCAAAAATAAAACCAAACAGAAGGTTTTTCACTTCCAGAGGTTTCTTGTGTCATAGATCTAAAGGGGACTGAGACATCCTATAAAGACATTCTCCTGTCTGTGGTCTATATGTTGGTGGTTTGAGGTCGCTATGACCGAATAGACCAGTCTATCATGCTGTGCAGCAATCTGCAATTATTTGCATGAATTGACTCATTTTTTTGTGTAATAATGGGGTCTTGCAGCCACATCTGCACATTGTGCAGCATTTGTGCATCATGTTCAGTAACACTGGGGTGCGGCGTAAGGACACCGTACAACAGCATCACTCATATGTCATAAGTGTGTGAAATTACATTATCCTTACAAAGACTTCACAGGTTTCCTGGGTTGGGTGATCAGGATGTTTTTTCCGTGACATTTGCTATGTGCTCTGTTGACTAAGGGCGACTGAAGGAAAGACACGCACTGATTCGGCTGCTGTTTCCCTTGACAAAGATCCTGCAGATAGTCTGTCGAAGCTGGTTTCAGAGGTGAGGAAATATACGTAGAGAAAATGTAAAAACACTCAGACTCTGTAGTTTATGGAATGGGATATTTGTTTAGGTCAGCCAGACACAAGTGGCAGAAGTGAATGAAAAGCCTTCCTCCTCAGGTGAGGTCTGATAGAGAATAATATTTGGGAACAGTTGTCTTTATTTGTAAGTTTTGATGTTAGAAGAGTTTTTTTTGTCTCTCAGGATCCACAGTTCCAGTCGTGGGATTGTCAGGATCGTCCTCTTCGCGGGACGGGTAAAAAACCTGCAGATGTTTATATTAAAATTGTTATATTTGAACATGAAGCCCTGATGCATGTTTTCTTCCTCTGTCTTCCCCAGCAGCGCATTGTCCTCCTCAGGTTTTTCCTCTGGAGGCTTGACTGAATCCAACTCCCAGCAGCTTAGAAACTCCTCCTCCTCATCATCTTCCTCGCCATCCTTCTCTTTTCTCTCACCGTTCTGCCACAACTCTTATACCAACGCACCAATCCCAACGCATCTGCCTAACAGCGCTTACCCCCCTGGATACCCACCAACCCCAACCACCTGGACACTTCCCCCCAGGGATGCCCCTTCGTCTGCTCTGATTCCCAAGGAATGGTATGGTTACCATAGAAACGAAAGGGACAGGTAAACAAAAATATTCCCTTGTTTTTCCAGAGAATTGTTTTCGTTTTAATAATTATCATTGCAAAATATGCAGTTGAGACTGTTTAGAAGTTTATTTTTGAAAGATTTAATGTTTAGGTCATCAAATATATACTAAAAATACATGAATAAATATTATTTTTCCACATTTATATGAAACACTCCAACACATTTTTGTGCGGTGTTATTTTCTTCTAAACTGGAACTTATTAAAAAAAATACACATAAAACAAAACACATAAAAACAACAAAAAAACAAAAAAAATAAAAAAATCCATCACGGACTTTACTGTCCATCTTAGAGCATCTTTTCCAAAGATGGAGCTGGCATGAAAATGAATGCAGTACCTTGTAAGAGCTAAGTAAGCTTTCAGTGTCATAATGACTAACATGAGCTCCTACGTTCTAAATTTTAAATTTCTTCTCGTTTGTGTGCTTTAGGCGTTCTCCTTCTCAATCCAACCTCAAGATTTCCCAATCCTACGGCCTCTCGTCCGCACAATCCAGATCCAGGTATTATGAAGCTTTCTGGTTTTGTTCTGGTTGGAATATTTCTTGAAAGCATTTTTGGTTTTAAAGATTAGATGACACCTAATTCATCCCACACTGGGACGTTTGGTTGTTTCAGCTGGTGTATATAAATGAACAGAACAGAAAACTTAGGTTCAACAGGTATAAATCTAATGATTAAAGATCCCGTCTGATCATTTTTTGATCTATTTTAAAAGCATTCCCAGTGGTCTTGATTATGATCACAATGTTTTTAGCCAAAATCAAAAAAAGGTTAAAAACACCAAAAAAACCAATTTTATTTCTACTGAGGCTTTATGGCCTGCTTAAAAACCAATAAAGCTTGAGAAAAGAAATAAAAACTCTCATAGTTAGTTATTTTACATATTTACATTTGATGAAGTGTCAAATATTGCACAGAATATTAGCACACAGTGATTAAAACAAAAGCAAAACGAGCAACTTGAGTGTTGCACATTGTGTCGCTGCAGGGACTTTTTGGTTCACTGGTTTGTTACAGACCACCGGAAACGCTTTTACAACCGATCAGAAGATGATCAGAGTGGGACTTTAGGGTTCTAAACAAAGGATACAAACCTGGGGAAAAACTGAAATTATGTAGCATTTTATGCCAAATTGTGTAATAGAGTTTTTCTTCTTAAATATTTTTCTGCAAATGCTTTAAAGAAATTAATATTTCTTTTCTGATAGGAATAGTAGTCAGTTGCTGTGTCCAATTTCATTACTCTGCTTTTTTTTTTTTCTGTTTTTGTCTTCACGTCTCTCCAGTCACAGAGACTCGCACCCTCGATCATATCCAACCACCTATAGTTTCGGTTACAAACGGCCTCCATCCTCCACATCCTCGTCCTCTTCCCCCCTCGGCGGCTACCATTCCAGATCTAACTCCTCCTCCGACCACCAGAAGAGCCACCATCACACCCGTCACTCTCACAAGGGCTCAGCTTTAAGGAGCCGCAGCTCCAAGAGGCGCGGCAAGCGCTCTGGGAGGGAGGCGGGGGGCCCATCCCACCCTCACGCAGACGCCGCAAACAGTCACCTGGAGCTGGACATGCAGCTCTACCTGCAGTGGAGGAAGGAGTTCCAAGACTGGTACGACAAATGCTGCACCCACTTCCACCAGCTGCCCCTCTCTCCTCCTCCTCTTCCTCCTCACCCTCAGGATTCTCACGGTTCAGGTCGGAATGGCAGGACTATCGACCGCTCACCTTTGTCTGAGCGCTCCAGCTTCAGCAGCTCGCCTTCCTCTCAGTCCTCGACTGACAGCCGCTCCACTTCCCACTCATCAAGCGACAGCTGCTCTGATAAGGCCAGCGAAGGTCACCCCCCTCCCTCTCGGACATCCAGCGGCAGTCGCCGCACACCATCGGAAGACAAATCCCGGCTGAGGGAACTTCCAGAGGGTGTCACTGAGAAGAACACAGAAATACATCAACAAAAAACAGGTGGGAAGCAACACCTCAGCCCTCAGACTCAAAACCAAAAGGAAGAAAAGGAGTTTCAGAGGCGAGGGCGTGACCGGGCATCATCTCCAGCTTCTGCAGAATTTTTAGATCAGAGCAGAGATGAGAATCAAGCTGAAGCAACCACCAGGAATTCTTCAGACTCAGTCCAACCTCTCATGAAACTTGAAAAACCTTTGGACAAAGAGCAGGAAAGAAAATCCAAAGAAGAGAAGAGTTTAGGAAGAAACCAAAGCAGAAAGAAGGAAAGCAAAGAATCAACCTCCAGAGAAAGCGATGAGAAAAACCAAAGAATTAAAAGCAGCTCAAAGCTGGTGAAGACTGAAACGGGAAGAGCAGAACACAAGAAAATAACTATGAGAAAAAGAAAAAGGGAAGACTCTGAGAATCTCGAAAGGAGGAGTGATCCTGTTGGACCTCAAAGAAGCAAATTCCAGAAAATTGCCGAAAACCCTGAAAGCAACGGAAATGAGAAGTCTCCGAGTCCTTTTGATAGAAAGAAGCAAAAGATGGAGAAGAAGGAGAAAATGCCTTTGACAGAGAAAGACATCTGGGAAGGAGGGATGAAGGTGATACCTCAGAAGAAGATAAGCATCAACATCAACTTGGAAGGAAAAATAAAGGAGAGAAATGACAAAGAAAAATCCTCAGGTTCTGATATGAATGTTGAGGAAAAGACAGCGGAGGCTGACGGAACAGAACAGAATCAGGAGGGAGAAGAGGCAGGAAACAGAGTGGATGAACTGAAAGACTCGCATCAGGAAGAAACGAATAAAGAAAAAATCGAACTGAATGAAAAAAAAGTTTCAGTAACAGATTATAAGGAGGAAAAGTGCGGGAAAAACTCAGCCGAAGAAGAGCGAAACCACACAGAAAAGGAAGATTTGGATTTATGGCACTGTGCCCTCTCCACTGCAGGAGAGGATGACGGAATGATGGGAAAAGAAGCAGAGGAAGGAGTACGGGATCAAGGCGGAGGGTTAAAAGGTGCCAATTTAGTCCAAACGCCACAAAAAGACAGACGGGAGCAAGAAAAAAAAGCTGAACCAAGGAGCAGAGAGGCTGCAGTGAAGTCCAGCTCAAAGAGTCTCCACCAGGGGCAGAAGAAGAGTCGGGATGATGGGAGGTCAGACTCACACTGCGTTTTTCATCCCCTTCTGGACAGCAGTCATAATTTAAATAAAAAATTCACAGATGTAAAGATGGTTTGATCCATTATTTATCTTATTGATTAATACGGCGATGTTGTGACTCTTCAACACCATAGCTTCAACTACCAGGTGTTACCCAGATGTTCTACAGAAGACCCACGTTTAAAGACCCACTCCGACATTTTTAACTTGTTGCATTTTTGTGATGATGGAGGACATATATAAAGGAAATAAGCTGAAAATTGCATTTCTGAGGATTTCTTTATTCAAATCGTAAATCAGGAGCAGCCAAAAAAAAGAAATTCCTTTTAAAGAAGATCATATTTGTGATATAAATTACACTGGGCGGGCCACAAGCCCTCTGCTTCAAGCTTTTAATAACGAAGAGGGGAACAGGGGCGGGGTTGCTCTTCGCTAACGGTCCCTTACACAACTCAGAGGCAACATAGTTTCTGAAAACTATGTTGTATGTTTTTTTTATTTACCTTATTAAAATTAAAGTTAACAGACCACTGGGAATGCTTTTACAATAAATACAAAAAAGGATCGGAGTGGGACTTTGAATGATTAAAAAAATGTATTTAAAGAGTCAACAAAAAGTTTAAAATGTAAAATCTGCAGGTTAAATACACAGGTGAACTCTAATCAGAGAATTACAGACCAAACTATAAGAATTATTATTATAACACTTTTCTTTTGTAGTTATGCTACGTTTTTCAAACTTTTGTGTGAAAAATGCTGTAGTTTCTCTGTGGAAAGCAGCTGTGGAGGAGAGGGCCGGCTGGAAAAGAGGACGACAGAGAAAATGGAGGAGGAAAACGTGCAGGACCGAGACGAAGCGACACAAAGTGAACAGGTGAGGCAGCTGAACACAAAGGTAACTGATTACTCTGAATCACCTGAGGCTCCGGAGCCACATGTGGCCCTTTGACCGATCCTTCGTGGCTCTTTGGTTGAAGAATTCGCAACTCATTCACAAACATTTATCAGTATCAGTCCGTCATAATACTGATACTAATGCTCCAACAATCCATCAGACTGGTGAGCTGTCGTAGTTTACCAAAGTCAAACATTTGGACAGATTTTTAAGCACTGTGACCCACAGAAAATCAATTTTACGTCAGTAAGCAAATTATAAAACAGACACATAATTCAAGGATAATAAGTGCTCTTTATGATCCAAAAAATGTAGCATGGGTCACCTAGTATTGCTTTAATAATGACCAACAACAGTCACTCACTGCAAGGACCATATTGTTTTGGCTTGGTGGCCATTTTGTGCCAGTGTGAGATTTGGCAAATTTTACATTTTTACACAATATGGGAAAAGGAAACGTGTTTATTGTTTGTTTGATTTTAACATAATTTTACAAACATGCCACTTACTCTGTTAGCACCAGCTAAAAAGGACGGGTCAAAACGCCTGTGGGCCATCCAACGCCGCACGTGTCTTTATTTTAGTTCATTTACAAATTACTGAGTGAGGTGCACCAACAATGATAGAATAAAAACTGTGTAGACCTATAGTTTTATTTTATTTTTTAATCACTGTTGATATTACACTACCTAATACTACGTTTGCGGCATTGAGATGATCCTTACGGTACAAAGTGTTTATTTTGAGGTCGTGTCCAAAGTTTTAAGCTACAGTGGGGTTCTAAGGTAAAATGTTATATTATTGTGCCTAAAGATAAATGTTGTTTTCTGTTATTTTGAAAGGGTAAATGATGGAAAGAGTCTTTTTTTCATATTAAAAGGATGTCTCATCTGTAAACTGATGCCTTTTGAGGATTTTTCAATTTTTTTCTTGGGTTCTTTATGCACAATAATATAACATTTTACTTGGGGTGCCCAGACTTTCATCCCCACTGTATTTTCTTTTTTGAAAGAAAAGAGAAACTCTCCTTAGGATTATGTTTTATTTTTGCCAAAATACCAATGGTTTATTTATATTTATCATAATAGTGAGATTGTCATAAATGTTTGTGTCTTATTTTCCAAAGGGTGAAATAAGACTTTGTGGCTCCTACTGCGTTGTTGTGGGTGAAAAATCAACCCTAATGGCTATTTAAGACTTCTGCTCCTAAGTATGCAGTTACTTTTATTTAGATGCATTTTACCTAAACTTAATCAAGTAAATTTATAAAATGTAAAAGATTTTTTGATCATTTAGTTTATGTGGCTAACTAATTTGTTATCTATATTTGTTTTTCATCCAAATACTCTGGTTCTGGTTTAAATTGTCCTGAGTTTACTGGTGTTGCATTTTTTAGAGTTCCTCCTATGCAGTTCCCCTTTCAGTGCACTCATTGATTTGTGAGCTGGAAGTCCTCTGGCAGAAGATGCTTTTCTTCATTTTATCAGATTTTTTTAGGTCAAAAGAAATGTAAGCCTTTTTTTTTATAAGCATTCGGCTTTAGAAGAGTTCTGAGGTTACTAAAGAAATATCTGAGTCAAAAGCCACTTTGTATTGATTGACCTTTTCAAACAATCAACAAGAAGGCCATGAAGTTAATCCAACTGTTTATTGTCTGAGACCTTCCTCCAATAATCTGAGAGCTCATATCTTGAGAGTAAAACACATCTTTATCTCTGTGACTGTAGGAAAAAAGGACTCTTTGTATTCTCCTTTTTTCAAGGCTGTTTGTTGTCAGCCAAATCTAATTTTTTCCTCGTTTTATTAGGTTCCTCGTGTTGAAGAGCGGAAGAATGAAGAGAAAGGTGAAGGACAGATCAGAGCTGACACAACCTCTCCCACTGTGGTTCCGCCTGATCCTTCAGAACCAAAGAACAACATTGAAACGAGGGAGCAGAGTAAACGACAGAGACAACACTCCAACGACAAAGGGAAGGACAAGGATTTGGCTCCCTCTAGTGGCAGGAAGAGGAGTTTGAGCACAAGCAAAGATGAAGAAAGAAGGGAGAGGAGTGGAAAAAGGGAGAATGACGTCCAACAGGAAAGCAAACAATTAAAAGTAGGAACGAGGGAGGAAGAAAGAAGAAAAATCCCCTCTGTGCCAAAGAGAAATCTGCCCTCGTCTCAGGCTTTATTGTCACAGGAAGCAGAAAGAAGGGACCAGCAGCAGCGTAGAGGTGGCCATTCTAGTAGAAAAACTTCTTTCAGTTTCCGAGAAAAGGAAAGCAGCTCTATGGGTGAAGTGAGCAGCCTTCCTTATCGCAGCGCATCCAAATCACAGAGAGACAACGACCGCTTCCGCCACTCCAGCTATCACCCATCTCCATCAGTCAACCAAAGAGATAAAGAGAAGCCAGCTCGAAGCCACCACTCTCCACCTCCACTCTTTCGTAACCACTTTGATTCCTCCGGTAGCCTTCACCGGGGGGGGCCCGACTGGCCCTCAATGCAGCACAAAAGTCGTAACGAGAAAGGGGAGCGCAGGTCAGACGGGAGTCGGTCAGTGAGCAAAGAACGACGGAGTCGAAGAGATGAGGAGGAGAGGCAGCGACCCGGCAGGAGCGGCGACGGCGATGCTCGCTCATCAGAGAGCAGCAGAGGGAAACAGGAGAAACACAGGAGGGAAACGCCGCACAACTGCAGGAGCGGCGAGATGCGGGAAACGCAAATGTGATGAGCGCCAAAAACAAAAACAGCAAGAAAGCCGCAAGATGTTTACTTGAATTATGTTTTTTCTTTCTCTGACCACCGTATGCCTGGATCTATTTGATCACCTTTAGTTTCGAATCTCCTTAGATAGCTGTCGAAATCTTGACCAATCCAAGAACTGCAAAGTGAACGCACTTTACAGAACACACGACCCCTGTGAGTTTAAGTTAAAAGAATTTGCACATGAGCGCCACTTGCTTTTCAGCAGCTCAGGTTCCGATTGACCGAACCCTCAAGGTTCCAGCTGGAATGTGAGGAATCCGGCACGCTGATATATACTGAGCCAGTAATTTGATTTGCCTGATCCGCCACCATCCGAAGAGAGCTGTGGTTTATTTCTGAGAGTGCTTATGATTTCAACCTCTGTACTTGAATTTTTTCTTTCTTTGCTTTTGTAAATGTCTGTTTTAATTACAGCTGCTGACCAGATGAATGATTTATCAGAGGACCGTTTATTTCCTGCTTTTGAGGATATAAAAAGAAAACCATGCAAATCAGGTTTGGTTGTATTTGTCTTTATTGCACCCTCTGCTGTTGATGTGACTTAAAACATTTATTGGGAATTTAAACTGGTAGTCACTGATGTTTTTCTTTTAATATTGATCAAAAATGTATTTCCCTTTCTGGTAAAAAACAAAAACAAACAGACATTTTGTTTGTCCTGCAGCAGTGCTGGACTGCAAGGACCAGAATGTTTTGCTCATTTTTTCCCTTACTGTGCCTTTGAGCAGAGATTTTAACCCTGTACACCTAGAACCTGGTCAATCTAACCTGGGAATGGTAAATGACTCTCCAAAAGATGACAGCACAGCTGGAAAAAAAAGAAAAAAATGGGTCCAGTATCGCTAATGAGGATTGAATAAAATCGATTAATGAAACATGTTTCGGGGATATCCAAAGGAAGTTTTTAAATCATTATGGGATGCAGCTTGCTGGGGGGGTGGTGTTTTGTTGTTGTTGTTGTTTGTTGTTTTTTTTAATAAGTGTGAAATTTGGCCATTTTTACTTTTTCCCCACAATATGAAAAAATAATTTCTTGTTTGAGCGATCTTCAATAAACTATGCACACACACCACCAAGTTGAGTTTACAACCACAACCCAAGTTTTATTAACCTCTGACCTCAGCAAGAGGCCACCATTATGAATTTTCCTCCAAAAAGCACCTTTTTAAAATTTAAACTTTATTGCCTCCTAACTCCACGAGCATCATTGGGAAGCTGCTTGGGGGGGTTTGCCATTAGAAGTTGTAGATTTTGAGCAGCGTTCACATGGAGAGCTTGCAAACGTTGCTGTTTGCCATTGTTTGTTTTACCTGAATATTGCAAAGCAATAACATATACATTTCTGGCTTAATCATATTAAATGATATGACATACGTGCAAAACATATTAGGAAAACAAAAACACTGTTGCTAAGGAAATCCAAAAATATTTTTCTGATTCTTAAAAAAAAATTACATAGGACACATCCTCACTCCCAGGCAACCAAAAAATAAAATGGTTGCTATGGAGATGAAACCAACAGAAAAGCTGCCAATTTGAAAAAAAAAAGGTTTTTTGGGGGGCTTTTGCAATGCACACATACTTAAGAAGTTCTTCAGTGCTAAACACATAAGAAGATTGTCTATACCACGATAAAATCCAAAACATTTTCTCACATCAGTGAGGCATTTGGCACATCCATCATTCTTTCTGCAGAAGTGCCTGCAAAAGTATTCAGCAACAAGGTGCTAAAGCGCGAGAAGAGGTCCAATTACCTCTCTGACTATCCCAAAAGGTCACAGGAAGCTCCAGCTTTCAGGCCGTCTTCTAAAAGAATCTAATAAACTGTTTTCCTTCTTCTCTTGCATGCTTTTTCGGGGCTTTTTTTCCCCAGCAGATGTCTTTCTATTCTATGTTTTAGCTTTAAATTAGAAGAGAATCTGTTCTTTCTTTATTAGTCTGCTGCCTTAAAAACAAACAAAAAGGTTTTTATAAATAATTCCCAAAGCATGTTTTCCCTCCATCCCGTAAAGGTGCATCGTCCGTTTTCCTGCTCATGTTCAAATTTCTCATTCCTCTCTTTGTTCTCCCATAATTTTGGGCTTTGTGCTGATTTCCTGTGTGACCAGCCATCCATAAAAACCCCTGAAATGAAGCACAACAGCAGCTTTTCATCTAACATCTGAGTACCAGGTAAGGAAGCTCACACACCAGGCTTTTTTCTCCTTTTACACCCAAAAAAGCGTATGTCGCATGTGAATGGATGGGGAGGGTTTTGGTGTTACAATGAATGTGAAGGACGTTTTCAATATGGCTGCTGTGCCTTCTGTGCGTGTCTGTATGTTGGTGCTTGAAGCGCACCCAAGCTTGTTTTGCATCATTAACTCTCTACAAGAAATCCGTGGCAGACGTCCAGCATCCCTCTGCCTTTTCTGTGTTTTCTGGCGGCGAGAGCAATTGCTCAGTGTTGTGCCAAGGCATGCTGGGATCAAAAGAGAGGAAATCTTGTGGGTTGGCAAAGGTCCAGAACCTTTGACGGAGGGATGCAAGGACACTCGCAACAGTCTGGCACATGAGAGGTTTTCTCCTTTCGCCTTCTTACGGGCTTCTCAACACAAACAAGATCTAATAAAGGTTCCTGCAAAACTGTTTGGAATCTAAAACCTTTAAAAGTATCCTTCTGTGTTTTGCTGTGAGCATGTCTACAAATGAAAGGCTTAGAGGCAGGCTTAGAACACCTCCAGCAGACGTGTGTAGATAAGCTAGTAAGACAAAACAGAAGAAGACAAGGTATACATTCAGATGCAGTAACTGAAGCAGTTGACCAGCTTGCAGGAGCAGATATGATGAGGTATCAGACTGAAGGTTACTTAGACTGGTGTTTCCTGAAGCAAACACAAACATCTCTCCTCTTCTCCCAAAGAGCCAAGCATCCCAGACCAAGTATGACTATGTTTCTCAGTCGCAGCGTTTCTTCTGGCGTGCTTATTCTCTCTCTCCTTTCTTATTGTCTTTCTTTTTGTTTTTTCTTCCATCTGTTGTGCCAGGGATGAGTGCAGACGTTAGGGCTCAGTCCCAGCTCTAGACGATGCGGTGTAAGCTGGTGGATGCAGTCTGGCTTGTCTAAGGTTGGAGGCAGCTGCATACACTTGTTTGGGGCATTATGCGCTTGTGGGCCACTAGTGAAGGACCTACGACTTGTTTGCAATCAGACAATAAAATTCACACACAGCAGTCTGTCGCGATGCACAACAACTACAATGTTTGCTTTGTGGTTCGAAGTGAGGAGAAAAGCAGCTTTGCACCATGCAGGAGAGTTAGCAAAACCAGAAGGTCAAATGTCATTCACAAACATTTATCAGTATCAGTTTTGACTGTATTATTGTTTGATCATCAGGAAGAAAAATATGGACCACACTGCAAAAGATGCTTTTATTTTGCTCTTTTAATACATCAATTTCATACAAATCTTAATCTTCCTTAAGATAATTAACTGTAGTGGGTTGCAGTTTTTTATTTGCGTGTAAAGATTTGCTGTCCATTATTATTCTTAAAATCTTTCAATTGGAGAGTATGTGTATTTGTTGTTCAAAATTTCTCTTATAATGTCCAAATATCACAGCTTTTGTTTTATTTAAATGCAGTGATAATCTGTTGCATGCACACTGTTGTTGTTACTGTCACGTCTTTTGTCTGTTCCTCTGTTTTAGCTGAGCTGTTTTTGAATTGTCTTGTAGGTTTCTAGGATTTTTAAGGAATTTCTTATTCAGTATTTGAGTATAAAGCATTATTTAATGTAATTTCCTTGATTTCTATTAAATGGGTGGGTAACCAGATTGCTTTTCTTCTTATGATCTTAAGTTTCAACTTAAAAAAATATCTTTCAGTTTTAAAGTATTGGTACAGATTAAAAAAGAGAGAGAAATTGATTATGAAGAAATTTCTTTTCATTTGACATAAACAAATGAAAACAGATGCATGTAATTTATCAGAACTTTTCATACTAATATAAGAACATTTAAAAATACATTTTTAAATCAACTTTACTTAATTCTTTTAACACATCAGAAATTGAATTTTTATTTTTTTTCAGGATTTCAAACTTAAGACATTTTCAACTTTAGTGATCCACAAGCTGACAAGTGTCGACTTGAAGAAAATTTGGATAAATCACTTCTTGTTCTTGTAAACCCACAGAAAAATTGTTTGATTGCCACCTAGACTCTTCCAGCAGAGACAACCCATATTTTTTTAAAGTGAAAAAGTGTGTCAATTCTAATCTCTTTATAGATCTACACATATTTACTGGGAGATGCTGCACAGAAGAAACAAAACAGAGATCAGCCTGACCTGCTAGTGGGGCCAGGACTGATCACACACGAGCTGATCACACAGAAAAAAGAGAAAATGTTGGAAGAAATTTGGAACCAGTAACCCACCACAAACAGCTGAGATAGTTTCCTCAGCAACATATTCATTCAGCAATGATTCAAAAATAGAATCAGAGTTAAGCCAATCAGATTATCGGTCTGCAGGTTTTGACCAATCATTAAAGCTGAAGCTTTTTAGGAAATTTGTGGGATAAATAAATGTGAAAGAAAATGCAAGAAAAAATTGAATAAATATTGATAAATTAAAAAAAGAATAAAAAAAGATTGTTTTATTATTTGTTTTTTCAAAGGTGCAGGATGGGACAGGAAATGATCTGCAGCAATTCAGCTTACAGATAACTAAGTGTGAAGAACGGAAGTCATGTTTATTTTATGAAGTCAGACATCATTAAGCTTAAATTGCAACATAAACACAAAAAACCACAAAGCTGCAAATGTAAAACTAGCAGATATCTGTAAACTCACAAAGTAAAGCCAGGCAGGGAGGATTTACTTTGGGTTACATTTTGAAAAATGTGTCACTTTTTGTACCCATATGCAGAATAAAAACGTGCGCCTGTGTAGTTTGTTAGTGATTCAAAATTCTGAGATATTTATGAGGATTTTTTTGAAGCAGGATTGTTGAAAACCTTTTTGTGGTTTGTTGTGCTTTCACGTTGCACTCCTCAAAGCAGCCTTCTGCAGATGCAACAGCTGGTCTTTCAAACTGAGCCCTAGAGGAAATGAAGCAGCCAGGTTACAGCAGTAATTGTCAGTCATAGAGTATCTATATATGTACTTCGTCACCACTCAAGTGCCAACAACACATTTTCCAAAAAACTCCAACAAAAAAGGTTGGAGCAATGTCCTCTCCATTTTTTTCTCTCTCTTGTCAAAAACCCTAAAAAAACACCTCAAACTACCTCTATTTTGTACAGTTTGCTCCATTCTACCTAACGACCATTTACTGTATGCCAGAACAGGACCGAGTAAGTGTGATGTCATCCATAGAAAATATTTTACTTCTGGCTCCAGCCAAATGAAGTCAATTTAGGTGCCATTTTTTCACAATACGGACGCCGCCGTGTTGGAGCCGGATTACGTCGTAAGCAGTGTTTGGTCCGAGTCAGTCTGAATCAACGTTTCTATGGCAACCACCCTCGTCTAGCAGGAGTGAGGTTGTTGGACGTCCACACCCCTCCCACTTAAAGGTGGGCGTGGGAGATTCTGTCATCTCAAAGTTTTGAATGTTTGATGTGAGACCACATGCTTTTATTGAGAATTCTGATTGGAGAGTCTAAAAATAAAAATGAGCAAGATTGGTTATTCTGACAAATAGAATGACTACGAGCTGTTTATTTCTCATTAGAAGTCTTTGAGATGTTACCTTCAAGGAACCAGCGGGTTCTTCTTGCTTAGAACATGATGGGAGTGGGGTCACTCATTCCAGTTCAAATATACAGTCAATGATCACAACAAATCTTGGCTAGTATGGCAAGCAAATTTGGCCAGTAAAAACTCAAAAGGTATAATTTTTTTTGGTTGATTTTGCTTGCCATACAGAATTAGTCTAATTTCAATTATCCCAAAATCCAGCTTCAATTCAGTAAGGAACAAAAAGAGCCAAAGAATGTTCTGGCAGATCTTTTTGATTTCTGATCTGAAGGGAAAAGATCCACAGTTGCTATTCTGCAGACCATAAACAACATACATGTCAGGGACTCTTCAGTTTAAAAGCTCTCCAGTTAGGTTGCAATCTAGTTCAGGTCTGGATACTTGTAAACTGCTGCTTTAAGGGTTCAAAAAAGTACCATAAATCAGTGTAGAGCAAGACTGTGCAGGACAGTGTACATCTTTATTTGGTCGGGCAGGAGAGGCTGTCTGCATTCTCACTGCAAATGAAGCCTTTAAAATCCAACTCCAATCTTCTTTTGATCTATTTTCACTCAAAGCAGGGGTATTTCAATGATCATTATGCCTGAATAAAAAAAAACGTTCTTGTTTTCTGGGACATTGGTTCTGCAGAGTGACAGGAGTTCATTAGAAAATCACTTCTCAGTTGTGGGCAGGACCGTTGGCTCAGAGTAAGCCCGGCCCGCCCCCATTTCCCATCATCTATCTGTTTACGCTCTCTCCCTCTACCTTACAGCCCCTCACAACCCCAACCTAAAATTACTGCTGGATCCAGGTGGTGGATACAGGGAGCTAGTGGCCTGCCAATTGTAGTTTGTATGTCACAAACAAGTTTATTCCAACAGAATTTTTTCATCTGGTCCCAGTTCACAATGATCCGAATAAAATAATACTTAGATTTTAAGCTTAATTTTCTTTGTATATGTCCTCCATCATCAGAAAACACAATTTTCACAAACAGCCGTTTTATTTGGAAAATGTAAAAACTCCTTTGAATTTCCATCATTACCTCAAATCATGTTAATTCAAAAGTTCAAATCATGAAACAATCAACCTAATGTAGAGAAAAGGTAAGGGTGCTTATCAGTGACTGATAGTGTGTCAGTTTGAAGAACTAAAGCAACCACCCTCCTTTCCAGATAGTATCTGTTATCACTGAGGAGCATTTCCAGGCAGTTTGGTCTGGTGAAGTGTGAAAGCAAACCAAACAAAACAACGGCGTAAAAAGTGTCAGTCATTCAGACACATCTAGTGGGAATGGCGCTGCATCTGCCTCTGTGACGTGCAACAATAAATTTAACCAAATACCTTTATTTTGAAAATCTAGAATCAAATTGAACAATCATGCCTAAACCCTTTGATTCATGATTCAGATTGTGACGTCTCCACTAACTTTATTCTCTGGTTATTCAAATTTCATGAAAGTCCCCAAGCAGATGTTCCTCAGCCAGTGATGGAATGTGTGAATCTGTAGCAGCATGTGCAAATGTGTGCATGCAAATCGGGGTTTCTTTTGTGTTTCTTAATCTGGTGAGGAATTTAGCATTTGTAATGGAGTCCTGGCAACATGCACCCCATTGTGCGTGAGTAGGAGCCCCTTGTGCGTGTGCCCAGACTCTTGCATGGCCCTGTGTGTGACCACAACTGTGTGCAGAATAACAAAGAGCATGTCATTTTACCTCCACCGTTTGAGAGTGAGGGGGGTTTGCATGCATGCATGCCTTTGCCAAGGGGCGAGTGCCATTCTGCCTAGAGACTGACTGTTTTCCCAAATTTCTCCTTTTGCATTCATAACATTTAAGGTTTAACGTTAGCATTTAAGATTTTGGGTGACTTTACTAGTTTGAAAATCTAATTTTAAAAAGTGAGAAATAGGCTGCAGAAACATCTCTAAGGGATGTTGGCAGGAAGTGAGGACAGAAAAGGGTTTTCATGTGGGTAAAACGCTAGTCTGAGTGTGCAAGCCTCAAGATTTTACCCTCAGTGTGAGTTTGCATGGGCAACAGCCCAAATCTGTGCATTTACTCGCGCTGTGTGTGCATTACAGCACAAACACGGCGATTGGATGAATCAGTCTTTCCTAGAGGGTTGAACAGATCATGCATATTTATGAAGATTCTGGCCTTGCGCCCCCCTCTTCTCTAAGGTCAATCTGTTGATTTGTATGTTCCACCACACCAGAGGGCAGGCCCACGGCTAAGCTGTCTAGACGCCTTATTTATGGCTCTGTGTTTGTGTGCAGGTGCATCCTGGAGAAAGGCTGTGAGGGCTCTCCAAAACAACAAAAGCACAAACTTCTTGTGCACACTCCGAACGCGTCTTAATAAAGCCATTGAAGCCTTCTCTTGTGATAAGTACATTCTGTCCATTTAAACGTGCACACCAGATGAACATGTCTCTGACCAGTGTTGACATTCCGCTGTAGTGATTTGGCGAGCATGCTGCATTTTGTTTACCTCGTGAATCCATGGCAGCAGCTGATTATCACATGGAGGGGAGGGAATTATGTTAATGGTGTACCATCTTGCCTCCACAAGAAAGATTGGCTACCGCCGCCCTGAAAAAATCTACAAAAATGAATCTATGTTCATTTTTCTTTAGCGCATTTTTGGGCAGATTCAACCTGGAAGCGTTGATTCATAATATAGTATGCTATCTCTATGTTTTTACTGTTTTAAACTTGTCTATAAATGGTTAAATAGTTTTTTAAAGCATAAAAAAGCAAACCTGTGAAGAGAAACAGTAATGAAAAGGGATGGAGGTTGTGTGTCTGGGTTTGTGTGTCCATGTGAGGCTGCTGGCGGGAACTACCTAACACTACCCTTCCACTTTTGATATGCAGATGAAGGGGGCTGACCACTGCTGTTGTAGAAGACCACATCAATAAAGTATGAAGGATGTGGAAATAAATCAAACAAATGCCTGTACTCTTTTATCACTTGTCTCCTTTAATGCAGTAATGAGTTGAGGAACAAAATCTCTACAAAGTTAACAACCGTATTGTGCATGTTTTTCTTTATTTCTATTTTTTTTTTATATTTGTCGATCAGATATTGTCTTGCTGCTGAATCATTTTGGCCGGTTCTCTATTCAAATTATTTTACTTCATGGCTCATTTATTTGTGCTCTGTCTACTGTATCTTTGCAAAATCCTTTTCACAAATCTGCTTACTTCAGTATATTTAACATTGCTTCCTTGTTGTCCTGCAGTTTGTTATCCTTCATTCCATTTTTTGTTTCATTTGCAAATAAGTTTTAGATTTATTTTCATGAATGCTTTTTTTTTTTTTTAGTATAGATGCTTGCCACATGTAAAAACCGACAGGTGCACTGTTATCTTTGGAAAAAAAAAGATTTTAAGTGCACCTTATAGTGCAAAAAATAAGGTATGTAAAAAGGAAAGGTGGTGCATGCAGATGGTAAGCAGAATTATTCTGCTGAATAGTAGAGGAAGGTTTTGTTCACATTCCTAATAAGCGCATGATACATTTGAGAAATAAATTAAAAGAAGAGCTTGGAGACAATCCCTTTTTACGTACTTATTTAATGAACTTGAATAATTTTGCTCTAAAGCCTTATTTTTTTTAAAGATACGTACTTTACTTGTCATTGTCATGTGTACATCAAAATTTATAAGTGCTCTTAGGTCTGTGCATCATTCAATAAAACAAAAAAATAACACAAATTATTTACGAATTTTAGAGTATTTACGAAAACTAAATAAAAGTGTTTGCTTTCATGCATGCACTGACTGATCTGGTTGCATTTCAATGGGTTGTTACATCCTGATGACACCCCCCCTCCCCCAGAGACATTTCTCTGACATGTTCTGATTGCAATCTCACTATCTTTTATCAGTTTCAGTGTGAGGCAATCCTGTACGTCTCTATCTTCGCCATGCTGGTGCACAAGTCTTCTAATAAACAATAAATCAAGTTACATGTGTGTACATAAAAACAGCTAAACCTAAACTTTTCCCAGAAAATGGTATCACCACGCAGGACGTTTTTGTACCTGAGAAGGTGGTTGTTTTTGCATCGACTGTAATACTACACCGTTATGAATAAGTGATGCAAAAAGGAACTTCAAACCCAAATAAACAATGAGATCACACACTCACTTGGTTTGGTTTTTAGCTTTATTCTTTTGCAAAACTTCAAGAAAAAAAACTTTAAGATCAAAAACAACTTTAGGATTTAAGCAGGTCTACTGTACAGTCAGAATGAAAAGTGTTCGAACAAACATATGAAAATAATCAAATTTTTAAGGTTTTTGAAAAATAATCATTTGTCACATTGAAAAAAGTTTATTCCACAGTTAAAATAACTAAAATTAAACATGTTGATATTGTTGTATTTAAGGTTTTTCCTTAGCTATTGTCTTGAATGTAGCTTTTAATGCACGGCGCCTTGTTTGACAGTGATCACGTTAAGGCACCATGCATGGTAAAAAAATAAAAATAAAAAAAAAAACTGAATTTTTGATGAGTTTTTGTGCAGAGGTAAATGTTTACTTGTGCTATGGTTTGCTAATCTGAGAGGTCACTTTTGTTTCGATGGGTTTTAGAGAGAACTACTGCTAAATCTGGAGCAAAGTCAGACATTTGTTGTCTTTTTATTTAAGACAACCTTAAAATGGAAATGCTTAAGAAATCCTCAGATTCAATCCAAAGTTATTTTTTTCTGCTTTTGAAATTTACAGCTGACTTTTCACAAATTATGTCACATTATATAAGCTAGCTAGCCAGATAGATAGATAGATAGATAGATAGATAGATAGATAGATAGATAGA
>BSAI01000125.1:7064978-7084794 GCA_036245035.1 Adrianichthys oophorus | reverse complement strand
TTGGTGGAAAAACATCAAAATCGTTCCAGACCTCGATTTTTGAACACGCACCTAGGCATAATCGGCGAATTATAGCCTACAAGAGTAAACGAAACTTTGTCCCACGTCACAAAGTTAAAAAATACACACGAAACAAAAACCCATGTAATATTGGAACAAAAACTTCATCCTGAATTTCAAATACCGTATTTTCTGCACAATATGACACACTTAAAAGCCTCAAATTTCATATGCAAATGAACTCTGGTTGTATTTAAAGATGTTGAAGTGAGTTTGAGAGACACATTGTGCTCTGTCAAAATGTCGGTCTGTTTTATTTTCGGGAGTTGCAAGCAAGATTGAGTGTTCTTGAAGACACTAACGCGGCTAACATGTAGCAGTGTTGGACTGCGTGTGGGTTTTTTTTTTTGTTTTATGTGTTACTAATGTGGGAATTTGCAGAGTCATTGTAATTTTTGTTTTAGTGGTATCAGTCTGTTTCTTTTATGTGTTGCAGACAAGTTTGAGAGTTACAGATATTGGGAATATACTAACACAGCTAGCACTTCCAATGCAACTTACATATCTAACACTTCTAATCTAGTTTTGATGCACTACACATGCCCAGTGTTCACGTTGCTAGATTTATATGACACCTGGATGTACATTTATAGGAACAGGATTTGCATTGCTATGACTTTTTGCTCTGAGCCTCTTCTAACTGGAGGTGGCGGACGAGTGCTGGTAAACAGTAGAACAACAAAAGAAGAATCCCCTCCCTCCCTGCTCCCTGCTTATCCGGTGTGAACACCACCGGCTGAATGCATGTTCTAGAACGCGCCACACATGGCTGACGTATATGTGTCTTGACATGGCTAACTTGTAGCGTATTGCAAACAAGTTCTAGAGTTACTGTGAACACAGTTAGTTAAGTCTGACTGATGGACTTATCACACCAGGCTTGTGTGCTTCAAGAACATGCGTGTTTTTTAAATGTGCTTTTAGTGTACTGTGTTCACACTGGTCTGTTGCTACCTGATACTAGCACATGTACTCACAGTAGGAAGAACCATGGTGCAAAATGTTGTAGCTGTGCAAATCTGGTAAATCTTGCTCAAGGCTTTTTCTTTCACAGCTCTATTCTGATATTTAAAAGACTTGGTGTGATATAATTCCTGCCAGGAACAAACTGTAATTAAGAATTTCTCCATCATGATCAATTTTCAAATAGATGGGTGCCATCTACTACTTCCCTACTAAATAAGAGTCCCATATTGGGCAAATTTCTACTGGTTTAACAGACTTTCAACGCACATTCAATTTCAGTGCAATTTGACTGTAGATAGACCCACACACAGACTTAAAAACTTGTGTTGCGACAAAATACGTATACGTGCACGTTTACAAATCTCTTCAATGGAAGTGGTCACTCAAACGTACATTTCCAAGCCCGGTGTAAACGTATCACAATACTTTTTGTTTGCCTAATGCACCTTATGGTTTTGTGAGTGTTATATATGACAAAAATCCAAAAATAGACCATTCATTGATGGTGCGCTCTATAATTCGGTGAGTCATATAGTGTGGAAAATATGGGTACTGTAAATATTATTTACACTTATTATTGTTTAAGCTCTATGAAAATTACCTCAGAGGCACAGGAATGCTCTAAGACAGCTCTAAGGAAATACTAATTAGGCAGAAGCATCTACACTTTTATTTATATTTATTTTAATTTTATTTATATTATATTTACTGTATAAAAAAATTAAAAAGTGTAAAAATTAAACATAATAAAAATTTTCCTATCAGAGGGTGAAACTTTTCACAAAAATTAACCTTTGGAGATGATGACAAACCTCAAACAAATACATTCAATAAAGTTTACAGATTTGAAAAGGGATAAGAAGCACCAACTAGTTGGATCTCCCTCCGTGTTAATGTCAGTTAATGGAAATTAAGGAAATCATAAGGAAGTTTTAAATCCATAAGAAACCATTGTGGCATCACATCAGTATAACAGAAAAACATCAGAAATGTGTTCTGTGGGCCACTTGGTCTGTGGTATATCCCACATAATATTCGCTCAGGGAAGAATGGGTCTGGGTTCTTCTGGGTTTAAAGTAAAGATGCACCAAATAGAATTTATAACTCATAAACGACAATGAAAACGGTGTAATTTCCCATCTTTCACACATTTTCATTCTTTTTATCTGCAGTTTCCTGGTGAACAAAAAAAATCTGTCTTTGCAAGAAAAAAAAAGGTTTGTCTGACACCTGAAAAATATCAGAGTCCCCTTCCTATACCAGTGGACCCTGAAGGAACGGTTGAACAGCACCAGAAGAGACATTTCTACATTTTTGGTGACAGAAATTGAATCTAAAGATGGCTGTATATCAACAAGGAACATTTTATATTAGAACTCCCCTGCAATGAAAAGAAAGTACAGGAGGGGGGGATCCCAAGACCAGCCAATCAATGCACCCTGTGACCACTGATATGCATGAGCTACCGTAGTAATAGAAGACCAAGGCCAGCACAGAATCAGTGATATGAATATAAATAGGGGGGAATTTGAATAAAGAGTTACATTTGACTGTGTAATAGCATCACCCGGTGTACTTATCACGACTATCTGCCACATTCAGGGAGGGAGAATGGTTAGAGGGACAGAAATAGGAAGATCTCATAATGTTTTATAGCCACGGAGCTCAAGTGTGTGCAAGAAAAGATGCAAGGGCAAATGAAAGTGATCACAAAGTTAAAATGATAAAAAGAATCTTACAAAGAATTGTGAGACACTCAAACGTGTGTGCGCTCTTGAACGCACCGCCACACTTGAGCTCACAAATGTGCACGTCTGTACTCAGGACAAGCCTATTACTACTTGACATGCAAATCCCTTTCCCAACCTTCTTCTGTCTGTCAGTCTGCATCTCTCGCACACACACTCAGCCTGTCCACATAATCTCTGTCTCACTTTCTCCTCCTCTGTTCTCTGCTCCTCTTTTCCTTCACATTTTTCTCTCCCCCATCCTTTCTAAACAGGACTAGTTTTTCCTCTTCTAACCCTCTTGATTTTTTAACTAACATAAAAGCAGTATGTTTTGAATAAAACTGATTCAAAATCTAAAACTAAATCACCCATAAATGGAAAAAACCTTCCTCTTTCATGCAAAATGCTGCATTTAATGCCTGGCCTCTTGAACTCATGCAGGTATATTTAACAGTACAGTAAAAGTGAAGCTGCGGGCGTATCTGTGTGTTGTTTACAAAGTCTATTTCCTGCGTTGGGGCGTGTGTGTGTGAGTCTGTGTGTGAATGGTTGAACCTCAGCCTGCTGTGTACACACTGCTTTGCACATCAAGATGAATGCCAAGTTGGAATTGATTGCCAAACACTGATCTCTGTGCATGAAGGTTTCTCATTCATAAGGAATTCAGTTGAATTATATCCACATAGTCATGGAGAAACTTCTTTTTAAAAGAGACCAAAAACTTGTATTTTTTTGTCCCAGCTCAACAATCATTTTTAGTTTGAATTTACTCAGTAAAAGTCACTTGTCTCACCTCCTGATAGGATTCTCTTGTTCATTTGTTTGTGTGGATGCCAAACCGCTTACAGCTGTCAATACAGGTAGTGTGTAGTTATTTATTCTGAATAATATGTTTTTTCAGGATCATTCAGATGAAAAATGCAAACATTTTCATTCCTCTAACATAAAACTTTTTGCAGCAACTGTCTTTTAAAACTCAGGTAATTGAGCGTCTGGAAAATGTCCTATTTCTGGGAGGTTACAATGCTTTTCATACAATCTAATCTTCTCTTTTGAAACCTGGTCAAATAAAATCATTACTTGGCAGCAGGCAAACCTTGCCTCTCGCAGTCAAACCTGAACTGATAAGAGAGATAATTTGCGAGCAAGGATGGGGGTTGTTTTTTTGCCACCAGTGGGTCAATGGTCATTGCCTTACACTCACGCATTGCTGCTCTCTCCTGTAAGCAGCAGCAACCTTTTGTCTCACTGATGAAGCGTTGGCAGATTCCACGCTGTATGTTTCTCTGTTGTTTACTGGTATACATTTCTCACAGGGATTTTATTTTTCTTTAGTTTCGTTTGGCAGTAAGTTTGACCAAGGCAGTGAAACCATCAAAATGTTAGGTTTTTTTTTTGTAAATATGTGAATGCTTTGCTCTTTTTCCTTTAATTTTTTAATAATCAGTTTTTTTTCCAGTCTGAAAATCCTTCAAGAAGTGTCACTTATCTGGAAAAAGCAGATTAACAAAAATATTTACAAATGGAAACTATGTTGTGAAGGGTTTTGCAAGAAGGTATGTGACCTCTGAATTAAGAAGATAAATGTCAGCAGATAAGTGCTGGAGTTATTTACTATTTATTATCATTCTACATTTTTTATACTGTCCTAAAAACCTGCTGTGATATATATAAAAAAAACATTTTTAATCATTTTTTTACTTTAATGTAAACGACCAACAAGAAAAATGTACTGAGATCATACAAGCCACATCATTGTAGTTCTTGAGATGTTGCTTCCTACAAAGAGTAATGACAATTTACAAACTTCATTTGCCAATTAAAAAAAAATAAATGTAAACAGCTTGATAAAAAGGTCATTTCAGAGAGAAAAAAACTTTAAAGAGCAGAAATTTCCTGATATGTTAAAGAAACATTGCACTGTGGTGAGAGAAGTTGATTTACAAAAAGGTTTTAAAGTAGAAAAAAAAAGTTAATTAAGAACATATATAGAATATGGATGGATCACTTTTTAAAAAAATCAGATTTGAGAGTCGCCATGAAAGTTATTAGTGTGTTACTTCAGCTTTCTTTTTACTTTATTGCCCATTAACATTTGTCTGTCTCTGTCTGTCTGTTTATTTGTTTGTTTGTTTATCTTGTTTAAATAAGGGGTGGACATATAAAAGAATTGTATTTTTTAAACTGTTCCCTTTCTCATTCACGTAAAATTGTAAAAAAAAAAAAGTAACACGTAAATTGTAAAATACATGTTGTATTTAGTTTGTTTGTATTTAGTACATGTATTTATATTTTCTACGCTTCATGAAAGGAAAAAAATAAAAAGAAAGACATTTAAATGACTTAGTTGATTAAATATGACACAGTAAAAAGATCCAAAAGATGATTGAGGAAAAAAATAGCTTAAATAAAGACTTTAAGTGTCTACGAAGCCTTTGTGTTTCTCTACATATTTTTAAAATGCTAAAATGTACTATTTATATTTTGCTTAAAATAGCTTTTATTTTTAACTTGTCAAAAGTTTTCTAGTTTTTGTCCATTTTCAGTTCCTTTATAAAGTCATTCTTTTGTCTTTAAGGAAAGTTTCTGCTCTCTTTTGTCTTCAAGTTGTAAGTTTCATTGAATCTTATCTTTAAAAAAAGTGTGACATTTATGTCTTGCATTTGTCATTACTGCTATTACAATCTCCATTTGTAGTCATACCGCAAACCATCGTGTCTTATAGACAAATATTTGACACAAGCCAAATACACATTCAAAATACAATATAAAATATTCATAATACAATATGACAGCATTTCCGATGTGATTTAAATCTCTCATATATATATATTTAAATAAATTGATAAGTGATCAAACATTGAATTTACATTTTTCTTTTTTATTTACTATTGTTTTTTTGGTAACTATATCTTTTAGATCACACGGTAAAGAACGTAGAAGGACGAACTGTACATCAATTTTTCAAAATAAACGCCGGGGGGGTTACAAAAGTAGAAAACAACAAAAAGTAACTTTATGTTACTTAAAGCTGAGACATGTTGTATGTTTTAACTGCTTTTTGTTAGTATTGGAAGTGTGTAAACACTGACTGATTGGGCAATTAATTCAGTTTTATTTCTAATTTTAGATTCATGAATCTAACAATTTGTTAAAATTATATATTTAAATGTATTTATATGTATAATAATTAGAAATAAATTATAGCTCCCCCAATAATTCGACTCTTATTTTTAACCATAACTGCGTTTCGTCTCGTCAGTCAGAGGAAGTGGTTAAGTGTTTCCGGTCCCCTACCCTCCCTGCCAGAGGCACACACACACACGTATACACAACCTGAGCTGGGGTGAACGCAGAGAGGAGGGCAGCGCAGAGCACAAGCGAAAGCAGCGAGCGAAGAAAATGGCGATCGTGCAGGATGAATGCCCCCACTCGTAGATGCTGCAAACGCATTGAATTTCTTTAGCCTTACAGTCGGCTTTCTTTTCCACTCTGTTGCACTTTATATTTCAATGAGGTATGCTTTTTTGTTGTTGTTTTGTATTGTTTGTAAGCTAATGCACGAAAGGAGCTGGAGGAAAGACCAGGGGTCGGCGGATAAGTTGACCAGCCGCTGTTGTTTAGTTAGCTATGACGGAGCTAATATAGCTGACTACTATCCCGTCCAGGTTGCGTTTAGGAAAGCGGTTGCTGTTTATAGTTTTGTTAAAGATTCAACTCTAATTTGTTTTTTCTTAAGTGTAAATACACGTTTTAAAATGCCCGATAATCATGTTGGTTTATGAAGGCGGTTTAACCTTGTCCTTTCGCTTAACTAGTACTATGTAATTCTAGACTGGTGGCTGTATGTGGTTAGGAAAATGTGTAATTTGTAAACTAATATTTTCTTAAATTTAGTTTGTTTTTCTTAGTGATAAATTGGTCTAAAATATCATTGCTTTGCGTTAAAAATTTCATAATATTACCAAAAAAAAGCTCATTCGCTATTAGCATTAGCTTAGCAACATGCTAATTTGACGACGCAGGTTCCTCGGTGGGAACAACAGGCCATGCTAATACACTGTACGCAACTTGCATTGAGTGTACTGTTCTTATAATATCACTTTGCATAAAAATAATTGTTATTTCATGAATTAATTTCAAATTATTGCTTGAATTAACCTGCACAGTTGTTTTTGATTAAAGTTAACGCCTCCCTATGGCACAAAGCGGTATTGCACAAGTACTCCTAAACACAGACCTAATCTGCTTCGGGTTTGTAGCCAAATCGACACTTTTCGTACCGAGCTTGCAGCAGGAGCATCCGAGATGAGAGGAATTGCCTCCGTAGTAAATTTATTATCATGCGATTAGTTTAGATTTTACTGCAAACCTACAGCTCTAGAGAGAAGCCATGTTGGTTAAGCTGCAAGTCGGGCAACAGCCGAGATAATGGCCGATCAGGACCCGACTTGTAACTTTGACCTACAGACTCTCTCTCCATTGCTGTCAATTCACACGCACTCGGTTTCCCTTCACCTTGACGAGCAACACGCTTCAAGAAACCTCTGCACTTTCCTGTGAGCGCTCTTCAAACCTGTATTTCAGCACAGTTCACTTTCAGTATAGACTGAGCTTACCCAACACTTCATATCTGTACGGGCAGGATCATTTGGATGTTTGTTTGCCTTGCGTGTGATTTTAGGAATGTTTCAAAGTTTGCAGGTTATGTTACAAACTAATGCCTTTCGGAATTTGTACTACAGTGTTCACAAGAACTATTCTCTTGCGAAATCAAGAAGTTTCTGCAGAAAAATGTTCTGGTTATGCTTAACTTTATTCAATTATCTTTGAGAAAAAAAACATTTTTGTCCTTTTTTTTTTTTTTTTAGAGATTTGGAATTGGAAGCTGTTGCCACCAAAGAAACTAAAGCATCTTAACGGGTGAGTGGGCCTCCATTAAAATACACATGGGAACTGTTGGTGAAACTGAAATGGATTAAATTTTTAGCATGTTCTTGTGGCATTTTTTCTCTTAATATGAAATGACATGTATAAAGAAAATTAAGCGTAAATAAAAATCCTGCTTTTTATTTATTCAATTTGTTGTGAATCAGGAGCAGATGAGAAAATGCTGTTTGAAAAAGATTGTTTATGATGCAGAAAATACTCTGGGCGAGCCACAAGCCCCCCGATCCGCTCCATTCTAATGTATTTACTTGCAGACAAATAGAGCCATCTACTTCTTCATTTTGCTCGTCTGAGCTGGCACAAATATGTACGGCTGCACAGCTCCGACATTGCTCCCCATTATTTCTGTGCCAGTTAGGTTAGGGGTGTGAGGGACTGTAAGCTAGACAGTGAGTGCATCAACAGACAGATGATGGGAAGTGGGGGTGGGCCTATTTTATACCAACAATCCCACCCATAAGTTCGAGGCAAATGTCTAATGCACTTTGCCTAATGCCTTTCTTCAGAAGACAATTTTTTGGGTTTAGCAGAAAACGACTAAAGCAAAAGACCACAGGCAACCCTTTTAAATTATATCAAAAATGATCAAAAATTTGTCTTTCTAATTGGAGATTGTAGTTTACAGTTTTTTGTAGTAATATTTAGGTTGTTGTGTCACAAGAGTATCATGGGTCTAACTCTTCCCCATTTGATTCATCAGTGTGTACCAAAGTGAAATCAACACATTGTCTGAATCTCAGTTTGTAAAATCATGGCTTTCTGAGAGATGTTCTGTTCGAACTGTTTGGGACTCTGATGGGATGGGCGGGGGCTTGGGATGAGCTGCTCCTGCTTATGCTGGCACATGCAGTTCCGTTTGAATTGAATTGGAGGGTCTGGGTTGGTCCAGGCCGTATTGTGCTGAATAAGCTCCCCTGTTTTCAAATCGCTAAATGAGAAGCCGGCGTCCTGGTGTTTTGTGCACAGGGAGGTGTTTGTGCGGCTCATTGTGTTTATACAGTCGGTGCACATGCAAGCACACAATAGGACTGTGGCTCATGACTAGTTTTGCTGGTTTCAGTACCTACTTGTTTGGTGTTAGACCTGGATGGTCAATTCACTTATCTGGAATAAGAGAATGATCTGAATGTTTTATTTGATGAAGAAAACTATCATGTTGAGTCAATTCATGGTGTTCACTATTTGGTGCTCAATTGTTGTGGTTTGTCTTCATTTTCCTGTAACATTTTCTATCTTCGTAATGTTTAGCTGGGCGATATGGCCAAAAAAAATAAAATCTTCATTTTTTCTCCTCACACCGAATTTGATTTTAAGCGATTTGATTTCTCCCTCCTTTTACTATCTTTAAAAAAATAAAACAATAGCAGAATATTACATAAACTATTTTATTTTAATATTCTCTTTGGAAATTTGCTCAAACACAAAGTTCAACTAAATACAAGCTGTAAAAATGTTTGCAGGTCAACGCAGCAGATGTTTTGTGCGCTACAGCTAGCATAAGCATCTTTATAAAGAGAAACACTTCTTGTCCACTCCAGGTGTTGAAACACATTTTTGTCTTAGTTCCACTTTTGGCCACTACAACCTTCAAACAGATTTTGCTGCATGTGGTTTGATGCTCCAAGTTTGAAGCCACAACCCCACAGGTCACCATTAAGTTTTTTACTCACCAGTCAAGTTAGTAATCTACAAGTTCGGTACATTTTTACCAGACAAATTATTACATTATTTTAAAAGGAAAAACTATAGGCGTTATTGTATAAAAAGGATATTATGTTGACTTCAGAGAGAGGAAGTCACAACATAAAAAAGCACAAGATAAAAACAACTATTTTAAGTGACGGATTTCTAATACTGCTTTTGGCATTTTCACACAGTCTATGAAGTGTTTTATTTTCTATCACAAATATCCTATCAGTTGTTTCTTGTCTTTAGCACAGCTAAAAAGTCCTCTTGTGACCCCTATAAGGACAATGCTTTTAGTCTGAATCATTGACATAAAGAGAGTCCGAAAATTGCATAAAATAAACTCTAAATAGTATGAAAACACCTTTAATGTCATCTAACTGTAAAATCAAATTAAAACATGCTTAGAAAACAAGGCCAGATTTACTAGAGGACAGCAGATTAACAGAAAATATTCTTTTCCCCTAATTCTGGCTCTAGGTGATTCATTTTTATATGAAATCATAACAAAAACAGCCTAAAAATGTAATGTTTTAGATTCTTGTCATGCACAGTAAAGATGCAGTGATCTCATAAGCGGGGGGTTTTTGAGCTCAACACTGGCTCTATAATGTTAGATACTGTGGATAAAGTTTCATTCAAAGTGGATTCACGTCTGTTTTTGTATTTAGAAAACAGTTTTTATGAATGTCCCTTGAATTAAGTTGGTTGTAATGTTCCTAAAGTCCGCTCCGTGGAAATATTTGCAGACTTTAAACCAGTTTGTGGTCGCAAACCAGCAACGGGTGGAACAGCTCGTTAGCATAGCATACAGCGTCGTAGCATGATGGCATCAGTTTTTAACACCGTCATTTCCAAATCAGCACTTTTTATTAAACTCTGTTGCTGCTGTGAGTCCATCCGGTTTATTCTCCATTTTTGTTTGGTCCCGTTAAAAAACTGCCACATCTAGCTGCTACAGCAACCTAAGCTAAACGCTACAGGGAGAAATGTACTGAAGCCGGGGAGGTGGGGGTAAATATTGCCCAACAAACTTTTTTCTGCCTTGCAGAAGAAGAGTCCCCGCTTGCTGCCACTTTCCTGACTGCACGTTGTCAGAGATGGGCAGGCTGAGTTTACTCCGAACAATGGAAGCCCAAGAAATTAGAGGGCTGGGAAATAAAATTTTGGTTTCTACCTAAAACAACAAATTTGAATTATTCGATTAAATTAATTAATAACCCAGCCCTAGCATAAATACAATATGGCTTATTATAAAGCAGTCAAAATGAAACTGTAAGACGTTTGGATTGGAAATAGACTTGTTTTTTGCTGTTTTCCATAGTCTGAAATCACTTTTAAAGGCTTTTGATCTCATGTTTAAAAATATTTTTTCTACAGATGGCCAGTGTTTATGTAACAGAGATACTGAATTAGAAATAGACTCTTGTGAGGCCCTTATATGGAGTGCATTCCTTGGGACAAAATGTAAATAAGTAGCAAGACTCTTTAGCATCAGTTACACTAAAGTTTCTAAATTCATTCATTCTTTTCTTAATTAGCCAGGGAAATTGATCCTAGATCTTATCTATTTTTTTAAGTAACATAACCCATATTCTTCATGTGTGGACCTTGAATTTGATTCACAGTTCTAGTAAAATCTTTTACTTCATTTGTTTTTAAATGTTAGAGGGAAAGTGCACGAAATGACTTCATGCCTCTTGCTGGGGATTTGCTATTTAATACTGCTGTGTTATAAATTCCCTAGATGTTGCGACATTTCTACTTTGGTGCTGCGTAGGTTGGGGCTCATGTTGTTGACCACTTCAGAGCAGTCAAACCACACCTACAGATGATCACAAGACTGGAACAAGGGAGGCACCAGAATGGAGAATCTGATGGTGTATTTTATTTTTTAACAGAATGTAAAACAGTATTAGCCACATTATTTTTTTACATTTGGTTACAGAAAGCATTTGAGATGAATCTGCAACTTTGCTGCTGAGGTGGAACTTGTAAGTTTCTTGGTACTATGTGTAAAGTGATGGGAAACTACTACCTTCTATTCTCACAAATTTCCTATTTTTAATTAATGAAGAGTTTCAATTGGTACATTAGGGAAATGTTTTTACACAGAACATTTTTCAATTTCGTAGCTCTTAGACGAGATTATCTGATAGCTTTTGCTCAGTTACCTTGACCTGATGTGAACTGGCTGCTATTTGAACACATCAGACATAATACCACTTGCTGCCATTGCCACTATGTTACTGCTGAACTGACGAAGGTACTACTCATTTATTGACTTTTTCAGTGCAGCAGTTGTCTGCATTGCAATTAGAAATTGGTGCAAGTTTGTCACGCAACATTGCTAGACATTTGAGTCTGTCAGGTAGCACTGATTTAAATAACTAGTGTTTTTCTAGGAAAAAAGACAGCATATTTGTAAAATAAGATAACCACAATGTCACTTGGTACCTGTTTTTCTCATTTAATGACTACTATTATTTGATATAAAATCTGAATTATCTGATGATCGTTTCATCCAAAACACTAAGTGCTTGAGCTAAGTTTTCACATCAGTTGCAAACAGCTTTTTTATGAAGACTTAATGGCTATTTTCTTAGCGTTTTTTTTCCAACAATGTATAGTTCTTCAGAAAAAAATAATTGATTTTTTGTAAAATTAAATGTACTGGGATCTTTTCACTGTTGTCCAAAATATGAATTGAGACATTTGAGCATCATTTGTTCATCTTCAATTTTCTCCTGTTTTTTAAAAAAAAAAACTTTATTTATTCATTTATATCTTGTTTACTGCATAAATTAAAAAAAATTCTATATTAAGAGATCAAATATTTACAAGGAGCTGTCATTCTTACACAACCAAGAGGGAGTATTGCATGTTTTGGAGTGAAAATTACAGCTCATCTTAAAGTCCCCCAACCTTGTGTTTTTTTTTTAAACCTGTCAAACTATGTCATGCTTATTTCCTGCATACTTTTTCATCTTCTGCAACTTTGATGATTAATGTTGACTAGGAAGCTTGTTTCCTTGAAATCGTGTTTCTTTTTTAATTGGCATTAAATGAATGAACGTACTATAATTTTTCATAAAAGAAACTCGTATTTGATGAAAATCCCCTGTCATGTGCTCAAATTTATACATTTATTAAAAGTAGCTTTTAACTCTTATCACTGATGGTAAACACCCAGTACGTAGCATTATAAATGTATATTACACACAGAGTTGTTGATTGCACAAACTACCAAAGACTTTGTTCTAAACAGATTATCCATTTTTTTCTTATTTTTTCTAATGTAATCAGAGCTTTCATTTTTAACAAACTATGGCGCATCTAGGTTTTTTACCATAATTTAATTGTCAAAAATGAGTAAAAAAAATATTTTGTGGTCTAGAATTGTTTTTTTTAATGAAACATTGTAACTGGAATTAGTCACTTTTCTCCCTTTACTTGAAGATTTCTATCATTTTCACATGAGAATAGTATTATAGAAAGAAAAATCACACTGTTCCTACAAACACTCTTTTGGGGCAGTATTGCCTTTTTCTAGCTTTTTTTTTTTTTTTTTTTACATAAAAGGTTAAAAAGAACTTCTATTTCTTTTAAGTGGCCTCATGTTTGTTCCAGTTCTCACTTTTCAGTCCCTACAAAACACCATTTACTTCCTGTTGATAGTCTTCTTGTGCATCCAAAGACAAACTTCTATGAACAGGTATGTTTACAGAATAGGTATGTTCCACCAAAGAGAAGCTCCTATCACAAGTTTTTTTGGGGAAAAAAGACAGGACAGCTGCTCTCCAAACCCTGAGTTTGGACACCCCTGGTTTAAATGTAATGCTCCCTCTAGTGGGCAGAAATCAATATGTGTCTGATGTACCACAGCATTGGTTAAAAAAGAAGACACCAGATAGTTTTACACCATCAGATGCACTTAACACAGAAAATAAAAATTGCTTGTAAAATTCGGTTCAACTTAAAAATAATCAATAGAAGTAACTATAGAACATGATTTTTTTTAAAATAGAAGATTGGGCATAAATTCAAATTTGTAATGATTACCTTGTTAATGGTAATAGCTACACATGTTACATTATTTCTTATTATTTGACAGTCGCATTATAATAAATTTTGACATTTTATCATTGCAAAATATTAAAATAATGTACGTTAAAATGCAAACATCTGTGTTGCCCAATTTAAACTGCAAGATTAGCCTTTTTTGACATTAAGCAATAATATTTAATGTTAACTCTGATTTACAAGATAAATATCAAATTCACTGTAAATCCCTGCCAATTTACTCTGTCAAAGTAGCTCTAAATTTTCCAATCAATTGTTAGGATTTATTCTAGCGATTAGTCCCTGGCTTCACTCTTACAGGAAATATATTCATCCTGTTTGCTTCCTAGACTAAAAATCTGTTGGCTCATCTGTATCAAAGACACAAATAACTGCACTGATGTACTTTTCATTTTCTGAGTAGAGTGTGTTAAGGGGTCTTCCACCTATTAGGTGTTAAAATCACCAACATCTAGCTTGTTTGTTAGCTTGTCCGACTTTTATCGTTTTGCAGCTCAAAGTCTTGGATCTTTTTCTATCTTACTTTGTCATGTCACTGAAAATATTCAGTTGTTTGCTTCTGCTCATTGGCATTTGGAAAGTCCATTCTGCGTTCACAATGAAGTGAACTGCATCTGACTTCATTAGCAAGTTGGGCTGAGACCCTTGTTTTTAAGCATAGGAGGGCAAGCTTGTTGGGGTCCATTATCAGTATGTACAGAAGCAAATTGTGGTGTGGATCAAAAGAAAACCTGCTGTGAATTCTAGTTTGAACATTTTGTTGGTGAGAACTTGTGAAAAACGAGGGCGCACACATGGAGTTCCTTCTTCTTTTGACTCGTGTCCTTACATGAAATGTCAAGAATGTAATCTTAACTGAGAGATTACAAAAAGATTGATGGCATGTAAACGGCAAACTCATGATACAGTGTTGTTGATGTTGTTTTCATCAACTGCACTCTGTGAGGTAACAACTGAGAACGAGCAAATCAAGCGTTTAAAGAATTTGTTGAACTAAAAGGCATTTAATTGCCATTTTTTTCTGCTCTCTGAGGTGGAGTCTAAAGCCTTGATAAAAATACATGGGTTAGTTTTCACAATTTACATGAATAGATATATTTTATTCTGTTACTAAATTTATGGAACATTCTTCCTTTCTTTTTAGGTGACAGCTTCGTTTTTATTAAATAAAGAAATGTGACACTCCTTTTTACGGTGTGCTTAAGCACCAGAATCTGATTTCAGGATCAGTTAATAATGGTTGGTCTGGATCTTTTTCCTTCCCTAATGTTGGGGGTTCTCTTTCATTTAACTGTAGTGTTTGGGGGAAGGTGATTCGATAAGTTGCTCATAGACAGATGCTGTCGTTAAATTCAATGCATGGACTCCAGGGAGGCAAACAATGTGCTCTGAGGTTGCTGGAGTCACAACCATCTGCTGAAGTCCTTGATGGTTAAAAATAAACACAGAGAAGATGAATGTTAAATCCTCTTAGGCTGATTTTTTTTTTTTTATTTTAAGAAATAACATCAACATAGTTACTCTTTCTGTGATTTTATTATTATTTGTATCTTTTTAAAAGAAAATGTAGAGAACACTGTACTGGTATAAGCGTTAATGTGCAAACACATCAGGTGATGAGTGTTTTGTTTTTGTTTTGACACTTGGCATATTTGCATTAATATAAACTTAATAATATAAACATCTGGCAATATTTGGCATCTGCTGTAAGGCATGAATTCAGTCTTGGGGAATCCATAATGCTTCTTAACTTAGTTGAACTCAAACAAGTTGGATAAAGATCTCTTGAAGATCTTGTGTTCATTGGTGACTCACTGGAATTTTTAGGTATTGCGAAATTATTGAAAATGTACACCTTTGACTTTGGTATCTTTGTTGGTTTTGCCTCTTTCTGTGTATCTGGATGGAGCTGGAGTAAATTGTAGAGTAATCTCATTATTGGATTAGGTTGCAAGCCTGCAGCTTTCTCCTGTTGGATAAATGGCACACCCACCATTGCAGCTTTACGTCACACTCGCTGATTGACGAGCAGGAACTTGCAGAAAACTAATTAATTGGAAGAAGTCATTTGAAATCAAGATTGTGCTTATCACATTGTTGTTGTTTTTCAGTTTCTTTATAGGAACTGCAAGTGTCTACAAACACAAATACTTCCTGTTTTGAGCCCGTGTCAGATCTGTTAGTTGTGATTTTTATTTGTCATATTTTTTTCAGGTCTTTGTCTTTTCCAATTGTTTTCACTGGTAGCTTTTCTTGCGAGCTGAACGAAGCTATCAATGACTTTATGTTTTTTTTTAAAACTTAATTGAATTAAAATTGGTATTTTTGTTTGCAGGGAAGTGACCCACAGAGGGAAGAGTAGTGGATGGAAGAGAGAGACGGAGATTTTGAAAAGGAAGCAGGTTAAGAAGATACTGGACTGGACAATAGGTAAAAAAAAATAAAAATGAAAAGTTTTTTTTTTTTTTTTTCTTTTTAGGAGTTAAGTTTTTGGGGAGTTTTAGTTACAAATATTAGTTGCTAAACAGATCTTTTAAGCTATGTTCACATTGGGTGTGTGACGCCGTTCAAGCATGAATTAAATGCAGGTTCTTGAATGTGCATTTCATTCATGGTGTTCACTCTGGACAAGCAGGAAGGGACTTCTTTTTCTTTTTCTACTGTTTACTAGCGCAAAAAGCAGTGCAAATCTGGTGAATCTTACTCCAGACTTTCTCTTTCCCACCTCAATTCCAATATATAAAATACTTGGTGTCATAATTCTGGCCGGGCACAAACCACAAATAATTTCTCCTCCATGATGAATTTTCAAACAGTTGGCGTGTTGGTAAATTAAAGTAGGCAGCATCCACACGTCACTACCAAATCAGTCTCCCTGATTGATCAAAGTTCAACCTGGTTTACCTATCAACTCGGGTCGAATGGTGTTTTATTTGTAAAGCCTAAAAATGTGCATTGCTACGCGTGAACCCAAGAGCTTTGATCGCGGAAACCCAAAATGGGCATTTACCTGCGTTTACTTAAGACATTTTTTTTAAAGTTGTCCTAAATATGCCTTGCTGAGGGCGATGTCAATGTAGCTTAAAAAAGTTTTGAAACCATCTAGATAAAAAGCACAGATTTGACTAGTGGCACTAATAATTAAATTTCTCATCTGGAGTAAATGTGTATTAATAGTGGAAGAAAGTGGACATTCAAGAATATGTTTGTACTTTAGCATAAAAAACTAATTCTGGCCATTTTTCCCCGCTCTTCTTTCAATTTGATGAGTTACTGACCTGCATTTGTTGCTATGTTATATCATCTCCATTTTGTGTTGCTGTGTATTCCCCAGACAGACATGTTATTCAGAGTTCGGCATGTTGTATCACAGTGGTGGTGCGTTGTTTCGTTGCCTTGGAGGCGCCTCTTGCACTTGTTAAACAGTAACAGAGACGCAGTCATTGCTCATTTGAAAGCGACTGTCTTTTATCGTCCTGAAAAGAGGCAAATGTTTGTCTTGTGATGGTGGGGCCCTGGAAACTGTGTAGTTTTCAATGCAGGTCATTTTTTATTTGTATTTTTTTAGACAAAATAAATATGTCAAATAAGTAAATAGCAACTTTGTGTGTACTGGTTAAAAAACAGACACAGAAGTGTTGTATCGGTCAGCCCTGCAGTGGTTAAACCTGAAACCTCATATGCACTTTGGCCCTGGTTCAAATTTGGAATGGATGGGGGGCCCCTTACAGCCCCTCCCAAAGTGGACTTGTTGTTGGCTAATTGTGGGAGACACTTTTATCTACTCTTAGCACACACTCTCCATGTAATCACACACACTCATGCTGTTTCATTATGCCCACTGACATATGCTGAACCTAAACTTATCCACTGGAAATGATGACTATACACACATTTAGGCTGTTCGGTCGGTTGCATTAATCATGCGCAGACTGAAGAAGGTTGACATTAGATGGTAGTCTTGATTCCATATTTTTATCTTCATGGAACCTTTATTTTAAAAACATTTACAGTTGAAAGACACTGGTATGTATGGTCATTTGTATTCAAATGTATTAATCCTCTCATGTGTCTTCATGTAAGTGATGTTTTGCAAAGGAAAATAGCAACTTAAGCTAAAGATTTTTAAAATCACTAGTTAATTTGTTGCTTTAAGTTACAGGTTAATTGAGCTTCTTATAAACTGTCTTTTTGTTGAATTTTTTTTTACTCTTAATATTTCTTATAAAAGTCAAACCTATAATTTCTGTTTTTTTGTTGTACTAGGTTTTTATATATATAAATATAGCTTCAACAATTGGGATTAAGTCAATCGATGATGCATGAAACATATATGACTGATAACTTTGAAAACATAAGTTATGGACAAAGAATTGAAGATTTAAAAAGTAATAAAACAATATATATTGTCTTAATGCGCCAGGGCTGATTTTATGATCTGAGTGTTTGGAAGTTAGAATTACAGCTATTTAAAAAAAAAAAAAAAAAAAAAAAACGCCACTTCCTTGCTCTGATTCGTGGTCTACTACAAAATTATACTAGCATAAAACACAGTGAGCAGATATAGATGTCACACTGCTGTTTGGACATGGGACCTCCAGAGGAAATTGGCTCTAAACTCTATGAAACCAAAAAAGAAAGGCTGCTTTACAGTTTCTTTCTAAAGACATTTTATTTTTACTTTTTTGTAAATTCAAATATAATATTTTTTTATAATTCAAAATCAAAATGGGAACTATTTAACTAGAACGTGTTTAAATTACTCAGAGGTCTTCCTATTTTTTGATAAACCTCAGTCCACTGGGTCAATTTAACAATAAAATGTGTAGCATTGTTTTTACACGAATGGGATCCAGGTGATTTAGATTTGATAATTAAGGAACTAAATGATTTGTATTTATAATTTTTTCAAATTATAATTTAGGATTTTCTTTTCATTAGGATTACTGTAACAGCCTCTATTGTTGTGACAAAACTATTTGCCGTCTCAAATGCTGCAGTGAGGCTTTCAACAGAAACCACAAGATGAGAAGAATATATTAATCCTATTTTTACACCAACTTCCTGTCAAATATCTTATCGATTTTAAGATATTAGGTTTATCTTTGACAGAATTAAATGGACAGGGCCCCAAACAAAAGCAGTTTCTTTTGCCAGTTTTTATCTGGCTCTACTTTCCGGTTCTTGGGTCACAACCTCCTTGCAGTCCCCAGAACCTGTTTTATACGTAGGGCTACCTGCCTCTTTGGGCTGAAGCGTCCATGTTATGTAATGTTTCACACGGTGTGTTTTTAGCTTTCTAGTTTTCTCATAAAAACAGCTGAGGGCCCTTTAAATAAAAAGGCTTTTATTTTCTACATTTATTGTATTTCAGCATATATATTTGTTTTTATTTATTTTTAATTATTGACTTTAGACTATTTCCAGCTATCCCAGTAATGGAAAACTGACTAAACCTGATGGATGGCTGTAGAAGTGTCTTTTTAAAAACAGTCTGTTTTGGAAATTGAGAATTTCCTAATTGTTGTGATGCCTTCCTCTTCAGAGAACTGTATCTTGTGTCTGTTAAGGCCTCCGATTTCCATCTGCCTTATAGTTGTTTGTCCTATAGGGGTTTATTTGTTATTGTTTTCCTCTGCCATTGTGTCTTGACTCTGTGCTACCATGCGTTCTGAGATTAGACCAAAAGATCGTGTGACAGTTTTGAAGAGTAAAATTACACGTGATTACTGTTGTCTCAAAGTAGTTTGTTGGTCATACAATGGGGTGTAAAAGTATTCATCAGTTCTTGGTTCTACAAGTTGTCCCACTTAAAAAGGTTTGAGGGGTCAATAGTGTTCATCAAAACACCACAGAGACAGAATGTAAAAAGAAACAAACTCAAGAAATCCCATTGTGTGCTTAATTTTTTTAATTGTGCAGAAAACAAGTATTTGGTCAATGATCAATACTTTGCAAAAAAAAACTCTTGGTTTTTGTAGAATGGTTTTTGGTACATTTTTAATGCACATCAAATAAGTGTGTTTTACTTTGACACTGGAAATCTGCTCGTCTATTGTTATCTCCAGTGAGATTTGTTCTTGTTCAGTTGTCTCAGTGCTTTTCTATTCAGGCAGTTTGACTTAATTCACTTACCTTAGTCTCCTTGTGTATATATTTAACCTTTAAAGTATTTAAGGTATGTGTGTGAGTGTCTGGTCTTTTGTCATTGCTTACTTGCAGTGCTCTGCTGTCACTCCCCAGAAGAAAGAGCAGCAACAATGCAGCTTATGGTAGAGGAGGAGGGAGCATCTCAATGTTAGGTTCAAAACCCAAACATTAGTAAATCTGCAAAGAAACAC
>BSAI01000125.1:6981241-7059978 GCA_036245035.1 Adrianichthys oophorus | reverse complement strand
GAGTAACTGAAGAAAACAGAATAATAAGAATCATAAAATCTCTAACACTCAAGCACACTAGTTTTTAGGTTAATGGGCCTATACCATGCTACTCTTTAGCTTCTTATGGTATACAAAATCCATGTATAATATAAAATATTACCTTTGCTTTGCAAAAGAACAATTAGAACATTTTTTTAGTTACTTACTTGAGCTCTTTTCCAACCCTGGAAGTAAGACAACTCAATCTCTGAGGCGCACCGCCTTTCACTCCTTCTGGGTGCCGTCCATTTCATGACGTCAGCCAAGAGCCGACCTCAGCAACGTGTCTGTGTTTCGCCCACAAAAACAAACATCCGAACTTTTGCAAAGATGCATATAAAATTAAAAGCGTTTTAGTGATCACCGCTGTAGCTCTGCAGCCAGCAGCGGGGGCTCTTCCTGGAAGGGATTGTTCTCACTTGTCTACGTCAGTTCGTGAGAACCTGCTTGTTCTTGTGGGTTGGGCTGGGCTGTTTCTGAGACCTCAGGTTTTTAGAGGAATGCTCAGAGATGTGTGAACAGAAAAAAATGCCACTTTCAGGTTTCTCTTTGTAATTATAATGCACTTAAAAAGTAAAAGAAAAGAGAGAGATTTTGCGTAGTGTAGGCCCTTTAAGATTTTTGGAGCAAAGATGACTGTTGGATTACAACTCCATTGTATTAATTTGTGTATATTAAGGGTGTAATGGATCACAAAACTCTTGATTCGGATCGTGTCATGGTTTTAGACTCACAGTTCAGATCATTTGCGTAGTCATTTTTAATTATTAGAGATTACACAACAAAAACATAGATATTTTAGCCTAAATGTAGTTAAAATGGCCTGGCAGTTCACAAATAAACAAGACTTGAAAACAAAACTGTATGCCACAAAACAGTAAAGTAAAAGTTTTAAAATGCAAAAAGCAAAATATTTCTTAAGTGAACAATTGTAAAAGATCCTGTTTATAGATAAGTATATGTTATTAACTTAAGCTGTAAGAACCTGTCGCACAACAGGTTTAGACCCACTGCTTTGAAAATTGGGGTTTTGGTGTTTTTAGCTTGTTCTTTCGGCATTTTTCTCATGATGGAGGACACACACACACTTAAAAAAATTGAACTTGGATTTCTGAGCATTTCTTTTTTCAAATTCTTGTGAATCAGGAGCAGATTAAAAAAATGCCATTTGAAAAAGCTTGTAAGTGTTCCGTACAAGTTACCATGGCAAGTCACAGGCTCCCTGCTCCGCTCCATTCTGATGTATCCACTTGTAAACTACGAGATCCATGTACATCTTTGTTTTACTCATCCGCGCTATCTGGCTCAAAACTGTAAAGGTTTATAGCTCTAATATTGCTTGCCATTTTTGTTACACCTGTAAATCTAGGTTGGGGGTGATGGGGCTTTTAGCCAGCTGGAGAGCACGGTAAAAGATGAATGATGGGAAATCGAGGTGGGCTTACTCTGCGCCAATAGTTCCACCCACAACTCAGCTGCAAATTTTTGATGAACTCCTGCCGCTCTGCAGAAACTTTCCTAGAAAATGAGTTTTTTGATTTGGGCTAAAAACAGCAAAATCGTATTTAAGACAATTGGGAACGCTTTTACACTAGATCAAATTATGATCGGAGTGGAAATTCAGTGTTTCAGGACTGTATCGGGAAATGATGTTGACGTCATCTGTGATGATTTGTTTTCTTTGTCTTGCAGTGCCAGTGTGCTGAGGGAGAAAACAGTATTATATTCAAGCCACGCCCCCCTTTCCCTCTCCCCACACATTGATACACATACTTGAAGTTCTCCGCAATGCAAAGCGGGGCTGAGCAGCCCGCTGCCTACCCTGACGAGCCCCGCCTCCTCATCTCACACCTTTGAGGTTCCACTAACAGAGCTTAGATCTTTGACCTCTCATCTTGTCAACCTGGGAACTAAAGGCCAATCGTTCTTTACGGAACCTGAGGACGCCCTCATACCCAGCCAGGAACCGTACCTGCCAGTGGCACTCAAAGGTAAACCTTAAACCCCCTTCAAATCATTTATTTATTTTTTAAACTCTCTGAAATATTTTTTTGGGTAGGGATATGTTTTTTTTTTTTTCTTCAAATGAGTCAAGCTTTTTAAAAATGCGCTTCTCATGCATTGACCCCACATGATCCAACACAAAATGAAAACTTTTAAAAGAAAATTTGGTTTGTCTCAGCATTTGGAAATCTCTTCATACCAGGAGCCAGCTTGGTCATAGGAACATCCCCACAGGGCTCACACAGACTGGGATATCAACAGGGTCCACCACCCCCCACCCCCCGGTCCACTCCACAGCTCTGAGGCTGCAATGTTTAACTCCAGCACCGACGGACCTCAGGGTCTGCGAGGGCACATTATTTAAAATGCAGATCAACTAAATAAGAAGCCCCAAGACTACTACTAAAATAATATCTTAAAATCAAATTTTTGTTTTTGACGATTTATTTTTGGAAAATCAAGATTTTATTTTCCCAGCTCTCGGTTTTCTTAGGTTTCTGTTGTTTGAAAGTCAGCATGTCTGTCTCTTGCAACAAGCAACCTAAAATCGACCCTTGGGGAACCCCCATAACTTCTGGATTCTTGAGAAGCATGTATCCATACTTGCATAAAAGTGTCAATCTGTAAGATAGGGATTAAACCACTTAAGAACATTTCCAGAGAGGCCCACTAGACTCTGAAGTCTGTCTAATAAAATCTGATGATCTACTGTGTCAAAAGCAGTTCTAAGATCCAGCAGCACCAGAACTGAAAGTTTCTGAGAGTCTAGGTTTATTCTAAACTCATTAACAATCTTTGAGCCGTCTCGGTACTGTAGTTCAGCCCAAAACCAGATTGATATTTTACTAAAATTTTGAGGGGTATTTTAAAACTCGTGTAGTTGAGTAGCAACACTTTTTTTTTCTATAATTTTACTTAAAATGGTAAGTTGGATACAGGCAAATATGGATCCAAATGACTCTTCTTCAGAAGGGGTCTCACCGCTGCTGTTTTACAGCCAGAGAGGAAGACACCCGTCTGAAGAGCAGTTTAGTAAACCGAAAATCTCTGACTCAGAGAATACATAAAAAGTTTTAAAAAGTGAAGTGGGAATGTGATCTAAAAGGCAGGTGAGAATAGCTGGTGCATCAGTGCCAAGCCAGATTTCAGTTAAAAAACAGACAGGTTAAATCATGGTCTAAAATCAGATCATTGATGTTTAATCATCATATCATTATTTAAAAGTGATCCGACATTTTAAAGAGTCATCTTTGTGCGTAAAATCTGACGTGAGCGTGACATGACTTCAGTTATTGGCGTTTGAATTGGACGGAGACATCTGACGCGAGGCACATGGATTTGAATGGAAAGTATTTGAATATCTATTGAGGATGCAGACTGGTTGATAACGCTGTGTGGAAGAGAATAAGTCAGTGGTGTGGGTGTCCTGGTTTTAATATAGAAGTTCATAACTTTAACTATTAGAAGTTCTGCTAATGTCCATTCAAAATCACTTATGTAAGAAGTTGTTGATAATGCGGGAAAATTAAGTTTGGAATTAAAGTTGGAAATGATTTTCCTTTTTGTTTGTACATCAAAAGTTAAAATTAAACTTGTGGATGTGAATCTAATAAATTCAAGAATTTGGCAGTGATACCCAACTTTAGCAGAAAATAATAAAAGATATGTATGATGACACTTGAATGTAGAAATCACTTACTATTAATGCCTTTCTGCTTGAAATCTTTCTTTCTCTTTGAAGCTCTGACTCGTCTTTCTTTGCTTTTGTGTGTGCTTGATTCTCATTAGGCTGCTATTTGTTTCTATCTGCCTTTTTTCAATGGGTCTCGCTCTGTGTCTGCCTCTTACCTCTTAGTCTTTTTGACGGTCTCCTGCTCTCTGTTTCCAGGCATGGCTCCCATTCGGGATTCCGTCAGCCATTCCCCTAATCAAACAGGTGACTACATATTTCTGTCTCGTTAAACTTAAATTAACTTAAATTTCCTTCTTCAGTCTTTTTCATCTATATTCTTAAGATAAATTGATAAATTTAGTTACAGCTCATACTGGATGGTATTTAAATTGTGTTGTGACAAAGTTAAACGAGAAAATGACAATGCATTGGAGCAAAAAAGTTTTTGGCATTGTCCCTCTTAGGGATAGGTCTGTAATCTTCATTGTAGGTCCAGGAAATCACATTTTAGAATTTTTAAAGAATGTATTTGTGTAATGAAGCAGAAAAAAAATCTTTGTAGTTCACCTCAATACTTTGTAATGAAACCCAGATCTGATTAGACCCAAAATTTTTTTTTTTTTTGTTTGAGATGATGAAAAAAATCATTTACAGCTATTAAATTAATGAAGGACACATCAAATAAATGAAAATTTAGGATTAAAAGGTCAAATAGCAAACTTACAAAAGATATTACTCCGCAAAAAAAGTCTGTAACCTGCTTTTGCATTACTTAAAGATAATGTAAAAACGTGCAATTTGTCCACAGTGTTCCTCATAATTCAATCTTTCATTGTTTGTTCCAAAAAGGTGCAAAATGAAACTAAAACACCCTTTATTCCTGTGTGCAATTAAGCCCAGATATTTGATAATTCGACCCTATTTAAAATTTGATTTTACCAGTACTCCGCTCTGTTGAGTGCGATTCTAATGCACTTAAATTCCAATGTCTTGTTTACCAAGGTAATTTGAAATGAAGTGATCATTTTAATTTTAAATAATATATAAAACAAAAGCCACAGGATTTCATTATTAAAAAAAGGCTCATTCAAAATGAAGTAGTTTTTTGAAATCCCCGTTTTATTGTGATTTAGCTTTGTTTTCAAATAACGCCACACCAACAAAATTTTACTACTCAAACTTAATCCAAGTGTCCTTTTCAAAGACCAGCCTATAGTGTTTCATGTTTATTTTTTTATACTGAAATTATACATTTTTACGTTTGTTGCCAAACATAGTTTTTGTAGACCTGAATAATTTCAATTAGTTGGTTTTTTTTGTTTTTTTTTTTATAGGTCTGGACCATCCTGGCTTGGAGTCACAGTATGAGCCTTCCCCTTGGTCTTCTGGTTCCCCTTGCAGCAGTGACAGCAGCAGCAACTGGGGCAAAGTGCTAGTGGACGAAAACACGGACAAATCCAATAATCCTTGTTCAGCTAGCTCTTCTGTCTGGCCACCTTCCTCATCTTCATTTTCTTGCTCCTCCTCTTCTTCCTCTTCTGGCTGTGGTTCAGGTTCAGATCCTGAGTTGGCATCAGAATGCACGGACGCAGATTCTAGTTCGTCAATTGGCTCAGATAAGCACCTTGGCTCTGTTGCTGCGCCTACAGTGATGATGATATCAGGAAATGTTTCGTCTTTGACATCTTCTGCAGCTTCTACCCCCTCTTCTTTGGGGACTTCTACCATGATGCTCGAAGTTAACTTTATTGGCGAAAGCAACAGTTGTCAAGTAAACAGTGGAGGTGTTGAAAACGAAAATAATGGAAACAATATCACTGGATCCTCACACTACCCCAACATGGGGTCATACAGTATTGGCAGCAATAATTTAAGCAACCACAATACCAGTGGTGTGTGGGGCCTGGCCCCGGAAAGCAACATAATCACCACTGACAGGAGCAGTCCCTGTATCAATGGGGGGTTAAACCCAAACACTTTAAATCCAAATAGCAACCATGGTGCCTGGCCACAAAATCCTACCCCAAGCCCAGTGTGCCAGGGCCAACGGCCTCCACAGGCTCAGGGGATGAGTTCCAAACTGGGTATGACTCCCAAACAGGTCCCATTGCTGGGCTGGGGAGGAATGGCAGCTCCAGATAACAGCAGTATGATGGAGGACACAGAGGTGAATAATGGTACATCAAGCGGCAAATTGTTGGGCAGCAACAGCGGAAGCGGTGGTCTGCAGTCTACCAACTTAAGCACTGAACCCAATGGACCAAATAACACTATCATGATGAATACTACTACTAACACCACAATGACCTCTATTCCACCAAACTCTACCGCTTCACCCCAGCTTGAAGGGGATTGTTCCTGGGGTTCCTTTGGAGGAGAAAATCGAGGTCTACTGGCCAATGGAAATTCCTCAATAGCCCCCCAGCACCCCAAAGGAGAGTTGGGAGGTACTGGGGACATCGGTACGCCTTGGGGCACATCTACCTACCCTTTTGACAAGGGCCCCTCTAATGCAGACACTGTGAACCCACAAATCTCCTCTGCTGCTGCCTTTAAGAGTAATAATAACCACAATAACACTGGGGCTTCACACTGGGACCAGGGACCCACCAATAATCCGTCTCAGAACAACTTGTCCTGGGGTGTTGATGCGACTCAAGTCCCAGGTTCTGCAGGTCAAACAACAGGAAATAGAAACCAAACTACTATGACCCCTCAAGCAGAAATACCTCGCCCCTGGGGGAGCAGTGCATCCTCTACTTCGTCATCGTCTTCTTCCACATCTAACAACAAAATGTCAAATGGGGAATGGGGATCACCGATTTCTGGTAACAACCACTCAGATACCGAAAGCCATAAAGGGGTATCTACCAACAATGGGTGGAAAAGTCTGGAAGATGATGCCATGGGGATTGGAGCAGCAGGGGCGGGTGGTAGCCACGGCTTGGGAAATGTCACCGGAGGCTGGGGCCGCTCTGGAGGAAGTGAAGGGAGCGGTGAGAGTTCTGGCAACCAGTCCAAAGGAGGGAACCGCAGAAAAGGTACCTACTCGACAGCAGTAGTGCCAGCCGTGGCCCGGGCCGATGTAGACCCAAGGGTTCTGTCTAACACTGGATGGGGACAAACACCCATACGGCAAAACACTGCCTGGGATGTCAATTCTCCAAACAATCAGCACCAGGGTCCCAGAGGAGATGAAAGAAAGCTTTGCAGTGGAGGTTCCAGCTGGGGCCCGGGGCCACAGGCGACTCCCTCACAGACCTCTGGAGGTAAGAGCTGTGTGTTGGAATTTGTTTTGGTTTATAGGATTTGCATTTTAGCAAACGTTGCTACAGTAAAATCAAGTACTAAAAACATTCTATTTGCACTTGTGGTTCATGCTTAGGTTGGGGTGGTGGATCAGACAGGGCAGGCCCTGACAGTGGAATTTCTGGCTGGGGAGATCGAAGACCAACTCCTGGCTGGGACGGTAAAGGGTCACCTAATGGAGGTAGTGGACATGGTTGCTGGGAGGATTCATCCAACTACAAGGGCAGTAACAGCAACACCTGGAACAACAACATGAAAGATGACAGGTAATTATTGTTATTTCTATAGAGAATATTACATTTAAAAAAAACTTGACCAACCAATTCCATTTTGGTTGTAGATCAAGTAACTGGACGAACACCTCCACTGTGCAGCAAGGCTGGGGTTCTAATAGTAAGAGTGGAAGTGATGCTTGGGGAGGTAATGTTGATGACACCAGGACGGGGGCCAGTAACCATTGGGGGGAGCCTCAGAAAGGTGCCAGCTCAGTGGGCTGGGACAGTGACAGTGACCGGTCCGGCTCTGGATGTTGGAGCGAGCCAAGTCGGGTCAACACCAGCAGCAGTAACACCTGGGTGGGCAGCGGAGGATCTAATACTCCAGACCAGAGCACTCCAAACCAGGGCTCCAACTGGGGGGACTCTGTACTCAAATCTAACCCTCAGGGTAACACTCAAGGCTGGGGCGAGCCAGTGAAGAACAGCAAGGGAGCTCAAAGCTGGGGAGAACCAAATTCTAAAGCTTCCAATGAGTGGGGGAAGGGCCCAGAATCCAGAAGTAATCAAGGCTCGAACAAACCCACAGGTGACAGAATTCTCTTTTCTGAAACAGATGTATTAGTGTTTTTCTTGGCATGTTCATTTCTTTGCCAGCAAGACATTTTCTTTATAAATAATGACTTTTTTTTTTTTTTTCCTTCACTCTTTAAAGGCTGGCGTGGAGGTCCTATTCCCACAGTTGGTCATAAGGAAGAAGCCTCATCAGGATGGGAAGAACCTTCTCCAGAGTCCATTCGTCGAAGAATGGAAATCGATGATGGAACTGCGGCTTGGGGAGACCCTGGTAAACATTTATGCAAAGTCCTCCAAAAAGAACAATTTAATGCTGGTGATGAACCATTTTTAAAACGCTGTAAGACTTTTTTGGTTGATGACAAATGTCTTTTAGGTAAATACAGCGGTACGTCTGTCAACATGTGGAACAGCAAGACTAATCAGTCTGATCAAGAAGCCATGAACATATCCTCTCAACACAACTCCCACCCGTCACACGGCTCAGTGCAACCTCATAACCAGGATAAAATGTCAGGTATGTCGTACAACTTGGTTAGCTTCATTTGACTATGCAAAAAGGATATATTTAAAGGGAAGTTTTGTAAACTCAAAGGAAAACAAATATGGACAAAAGGTATTTAATTTATTATGATGTTTAAAACTATGAAATTCTAACACTTTGCATAAAAGCAAAAGTTTGTGAGATCATAAAAAATGCATACTTTCCCTTAATTTTTAGCCATTTTTGTAGTTTAAATAAACTTAAATTAAAAAATTGTTGTCGTGCTACACTTTAAAAAAAAAAAAAACAAGTACCTAAAAATATCTCAACAGTACAAGCCAAGAAAATGAAATGACATTTAAAAATATTTACACCGACAGGCATAGTCAAGTAAACACCCCCCCCTCCCCCCATTTTTATGGCGTTGTTCCTGTTGAAGTCCTCTCTTTTAGCTCGCCAAGTCATCCCCTTGGAATGTTAAGAGCATCCGAGTTTCTATCCTCCAGTTCACATTTATTATTTCATTCCTGTCTGGTTCTCCTGCCAGTTCTGTAAAGAACATGCTTGAGTGTTTGGATCAGAGCAGAACAGGTCATGTTTGGCAGTTGAAAGGTATTATGGGAACAGTTTTATTGTTAATGGAAAGAGTTATCGAGTAAGTCGACTTGCTTAAGAAGACAAAGGCGCCTTTTTTTCCCCCACAGTTCCTAGTGTCAGAATCTAACTGAAGCAACAGCTTTGACAGTGAGGCATGTTGAGACAAACCTCCCAGCTTCTGCTTTGAGAGAAAAAGAAACTAGTTTTGAATACATTTAGGTTTTTGGAGTCTGTTTTGTCACAGAACTGATTTATAAAAAGAAACCCAGACGTTCATGTTTGTCCTGATTTTGTGTCTCTTGTCGTCTACTGTCTTGTTTATTTTTATCTGATTTGTGTCGATGTTTTGCATAAATGTCTTCCTGAATGTGGCGATTACCTCCTTCCATGTCTGTTGGTCTGTTTTCTTTGCATGCACGTACTTGCACACAACTGTCAGAGTGCGTTCCGTCTCTGGAGAAACGCTTGCGTCCCAGGCAACCCCGTGATCAGTCTATTTTTACAAAGCGGTATCCCTGGCATTTCCCCCAACTCTTCCTGTGAAGGAGAGAAAGTGGCAGGTCTGGGTAGTCAACAGAAACAGGAGCCTTTTGAACTCACAAACATTCAGGAACTCGGACACTGCTATTTGCAGGGCTATTTCTTCAACTAAACGTGAAAATGGCCTGATCGTATGACTTCATTTTTAGTATAACTAGCAAAAGCTGAGATTTTTGAGCGCCGCTGATGAATAGTCTATTTTCAACTTATGTCATATATAAAATGCATTAAGCTATAAGGCGTATTTTGTGAGACCAAAGACTCATAAATCTTTCCATCAATCAGACTTTAGTAGCTGCGTTCACAGCAACTCTATAACTTGATTGTAACGCTACAGATTAGCCTCATTAGCATATTCATAATACCTGTAACTCCCAACCTTGTTTGCAACACGTAAAAACAGATGGCGCTAAAATAAAAGTTACTGTGACTATGCTAACACCCAACTCTGTTAACTCTGGTAGTAACATAAAAAAACACTGTCCGACACACACGCTAGCCGCATTAGTGCTTTTGCAATAACCTTGTTAGTAACATTACATGGTGCGACACTGCTACACGTTAGCTGCATTAGCATATTTACAAAAACACCATCCTTGTTTTCAACACCAAAGAAAAACTTTAGATTACTTGTGCAACACCGGTTGTATCAGGCGTCTCTCTATTGAGAGAACAGATTGACATTTTGACAGAGCCCCCTTTTACCTCTCAAAATTGCTTCAACCTCACAACCAGAATGAAGGTGCTCTGGATTATAATGCATACTGATATTAAAAAAGAAAATTAAGGCTTTTAAGTGCACTAAATTTAACAACTAGTCAGAGGTTGATATCATTAACCTGATGATGATCCTGTTGAAGCTAATTTGTGATCTTCAACAAAATTATACTGTCACTACATTTAGGAATTATTAAACATCCCTATTGTCTTTTTATTTAGATTGGGGTGAGATGTATCCTCAACAAAAAGACTCTTCATCATGGAGGGAGCCTACAGCTGGTCCCCCTGTTACAGTGGATAATGGTACGTCTGCCTGGGGAAAGCCAGTGGACACCAGTACTGGCTGGGATGAACCCAGCAGGGATAAGAGAGAGCCTGCTTCCGGATGGGGCACCCAGAACAAGTCCAGTAGGTGTTCGCGTAAATCTGTACGAGTGGACTATCTAAACGATAAGTTCAAAATTGTAAATGGTTCCTACCAGTGGAAAAATGATCTGCCTCCTCTCTGCAGCTACTGGCCACAAACCTATGGACGTTTGGTGCAGTGAGGACGTATCCATGGGCAACAGCTGGGATCAGGAAGAAGAGGTGGAAATTGGAATGTGGAGCAACAGCCAGCAGGACAGCAGGTCCAGTGACCAAAACACCTGGAACTACAAGCCTAAAGTCTCCAACAAGGTTTGTGACCTCACAATATCTATTTTCATGTTATTCTATTAACGCCTATTTAAAAACAGATGTTTTTAAGTGTTTTGGTTTCATCTGTCTTGTTTCAGATGAACAAACCTGTCAACAAACAGGAGGCACTTTGGATGAAATCTTTTGTCAACCAATTCAACAACATGAACTTCCAGGCAAGTCTTGTATCTAACTCACTTCAAACCCTTGGAATATAAGCTCTTTCAATGTTTTAATGGATTTAGTGAAGGAAAGCAAACCGGTTAGAGGTTTTTATTTTGTTGTTGGACAAGATTACTTTCTGACAGTTTTAATAGGAATTCTCAGCTCGTCCTGTCCTCTGTGGTGTAGTTTAGCTTGTGCTAGTTGTTCCATTGGTTTTCTTTGGGCTAACGGCTGCTGTTCTGTTACAGCACTCTTTCTAAATTCAAGATGAATGTTTCCTTTTGTTCCACGATGGTTTGACTAAAGCTCAGTGTTTAGGGTGATGAACATTTTTGAGTTAATCCAAAATTAAAATGATGTGAGGGACATATCTGCAAGGATACCAAAATCAATTTGTTGGAAAACTTTTATTTGTGTAACATTCCTGCAAATGTTTTAAAAAGGTGAAGTAAATTGCATGATTACATAGTTGAGTTTTACATGAGCTACTCCTTTTTAAATTTTCTTTTACAGAAAATATAAGTCAACATCCATCCAGTCAAAAGGAAAACTAAAAGAAAATCACAGCTTTTGAAATGTTTCCATCAGGAAACAACTAACACTTTTGTTTGTCTTGGTCTTGCAGAGAGACTCACCTGACGACTCCTTAAAATCAGGGCCGGGCATGATGGCTGACAAGCGTGTGGACATGAGCGGTATGGGGGATTTTGGCAGCATCATGGGGAAGAGTTCAGGGTCCCGGCATCAGCTCCACAAGGATTCTGCAATGGATCGCAGTCCTTACTACGACAAGGTATGCTGACAGTTTACGAACAGACCCTCCCTTTTTTATTTGTTTGGTGACTATTTTTAGCTCTAAATGAACTTTTGATAAACAGGTGCAACCTTTTTTAACGATGTGCAATAAAGTTTAAAAATAAACCTGTAACCCTGTTATGTTTTTTTTTTTACATATAATAAAAATGTCAGAAAATTTTACCAAAATAAAATACTAAAACACGGGGTGATCAAACTACTTTAGATTACTTAACAAACCTGTCAAAATGGAAACAAAATTGTAAAGAAAAAAAATCTGGTGGAATTTTTTATTTTCATTAAATATTTATTTAATAGCCTGGTTATTTACATTGGTTAACACAATTTTCCTCACTTTTGGCTGAAATTATACATGACCTGTTGTATAAATAATTATTCATCTGCTTATTTGTCCAATGAGACGGCTATGGCTGTGATATTGGGCTATGTAAATAAAAATTGAATTATTCAAAAACACTTCTCATTGTTGTTTTAGTTCACAGCCAGTTTTGTTTATTTTCATCAATATATGTGAAATTTATTACATCAGTTTACAACACAGCTTTTATTATTATTTTTTTTGTTTATTTTCACCCCCAATAATAAACAAGACAAAACAAATCAGATTATTATTTTTTGTTAAGCTATTACAATTATAAGTTTATAAAATACACAAGTTAGACTGGTGTTATGCAAAAATGTCATCATCCAGGAAGAAAAGTCTACTTCAAAAAAAGTTTCCGTTTGGATCCTAATTGAATACAAAGTTTTTTTGAAAGAGAACATACAGTTTAAATGAAGTCGTTTCTTTGATCTTTTTTCAAACTTTTATTACTAGTTGCTTATAGCCTGTGGCTGTGCAAATATTCGTTACACTTTCTTGCTGCTTTGCCTTAATCTCTTAACCTTTAAACCTTCTTACTTTTTCCATCTGAACTTCCTTTTTTCTGCGCTCACTCTGCTTGTTTCATTTCCTTCTCTTTTTCCCTTTTCCACCTCATCCCACTTTAAAAATTAACTTTGGTTCTTTTCTCTCCCCATTGTGTGTTTCTTTGTCTGCTGATGTGCTTCCTGTCCCTCTGTGCTTGCCGTCCACCCGGGCTTTGCTTCTGCAGCTTTCTGCTTACGATAGTCCAGTTTCCGATGAGCTCCCCTCCAGTCAGAGCATGAGCCTTTCCTCTAGCAGTTCTGTTAAACCCATTCCTTGTGTCAGCTCTGGGCCGTCTCCTTTCCACTCTAGTTCTGGGGCAGCTCAGCAGGTGAGTGTGGGAGGGTGTGCTTGTTTTAGTTTTGTGCTGTGTCCGGCACAGGCTGTAGTTTAGGGTTTTCACATTTCAAATAAAGCTTGTTTTAAAGACAAACACTTCCTTATGTATTTGACGCTTTATTGTAATTTTGTTTGTTAGAATTAAAATAAAAAAATGTCACTGAAAAACTGCTTTAAAGTCTCAGGACGAACAGAGATGATAAAAAAGCACAACGATCTTTTTTATTGGAAACACAAGTGTGCTCTCATGAACACATCTAAAAGCCAGATTTTAAAAGTGAAACATAAAGAGATGAGAATTACCTTTTCAACAGTCTTTTAAAACACCAAATGATTCTTTTTTAAAACTATAATTAAAGACCCACTCGAAAAAAAATGTTTTTAACACGTTCTTGTATTTTTCTGATAGAGGATGTCTATAAAGAAAATTAGGCTTAAAATACCATTTCTGAGTTTTTTTGTTTTTTTTTTTCTTTTTCATTGAATTCGCTGCAAATCAGGAACAGAGAAAAAAATGCAGTTTGTAAATAAAGGAAATGAACACCAAACTAACACAATAAAATACATGCAAACGTGAAGTCTGAATTGTAATTGTGCAATAAACAGCTAAGGAAAGAAACAAAAGAAATGAGTCGTTTAGCTTATTCATAGAAAATACGTTGGGCGGGCTACAAGCTCCCTGCTCTGCTCTATTCTGATGCATTCACTTATAGAGGAATAGATCCATGTATGCCTTGGTTTTAGTCATCTGAACTGGAATCTGGCTCAAAATTGATGATAGATGATTGGAGTGGGACTTAATATTTTTAAATATTTAAAGAAAAATGTTTTATTTAAAACAAGATCATTTTAGTAATTATTTTCATGTGAAGTTGTCACATCCAGTAGTTTTAAACTGTCATTCTTTGCACCTGAAAATGTGACAAAGCTATGAAAAAAGGGAACACTAACGTGCACAGCTTCCTATGTTTCCTTTTTTAAAGCCTTGGTGACATAAATTTTAAATGTCATTGTTTTTTTTTGTTTGTCTTTTTTCAGAATGTAAACTCCATGTTGGGTGGCAGCAGCGTAGCACAAGGCCGAGGCGCCACCCAGTCCCAGCCCCCTCCTCAATCAAACCTTCGCAACCAAGTGCCTCCACCCCTCCTGTCCTCTCAGGTAATTAGTGGAATTTCTGCAACAACAGGCTATTGTACTTTTAAAAAATAAAAGCATTAATTCATCCAGTTTAATTAATGCATAAAGCTCTAGGTTACCATCAGGATGGTCTTAAAGTGCTACTTATAAAGCAAAAAACACAAAATAACAAAAGAAGAATATTCATCTTAATTTATGCAGGTAACGTACCAGATGACATTGCATCAAATGGTATCTGGTGTAATTCCCACAACTATCAAAATAAAAGCAACATTCATTCCTGGCTAAGAAGGAATATACAGGTATTTAATGAGTTAAAAACCTCACTGCATCCATGACTTTCACAAAAAAAAACATTACTTTAAAACTACCGTGTCTCTTAATTTGAAAAGATTTGGGAGGAGGCGGATTATATGATTAGACCTTCAACCACAACCATGTTGGTTAGGCATAACTTTAAGAAAAGGACATCCCAAAAATCTCTGCAATTCAACCTGCAACAACTTTTCTACACAATTAATATAATTAACAAAGACTTATAAAGACTGAAATTTAGTTTAGTTTAGAGAAAATTTTTTGTAAAAAAAGGTGCAACATGGAAGACAAAAAGTAATGTGGCAAAAAGGAGAAAGCGGATTTTTATAAATGGAAAGAAAATTTGATAAAATGAAAAAAATTTAATAAAAAAAGGGGCCTCTAGTGGCGAACTGCTGCCATAGTAACCGCTCTAGCGCACAACAGAACTCCAGCTTTGATACGGATGTTGCTTGAATAAACTCAGTTCATTTAGCTAAAAAAATAAATGAACTTAAAAATGTTAACTTTTAAAACATGTTACTTTGCAGCCTCCCAGCTCCTGCTTTAGTTTGAAGCTAAATAAGTGTACTATAATTTGAAAAGTACCAAGTAATGGTCCACAAAACTCACAACAAACATGTAAACAGAAAACGTTTTTTGGGCACATTATGGTGAAAAATAGCAAGCCAGCAAATATGCTCACAGAATATTTATTAGTGGCTTGAATAAAAACAAGTTTAAGAAAAGCACTTGAAGGCTCTAAAATGCCTTTTTAAAAATGTTTTTGTTGATGTCCAGGCCCCCCCGTCTTTGTTGAAATACCCAGGAGGTAATGGAGGTCTAAATCCTCTGTTTGGCCCTCAGCAGGTGGCTATGCTCAACCAACTCTCCCAGCTCAACCAGCTGTCACAGCTGAACCACATTAACCAGCTACAGGTACACAGATATTTTGGTTTCTGCTTTCTAAAACTATCTTCTGCTGATTTTGTTTCACATTTGACATCATCTCGTGTTTGCAGCGCCTGTTGCTCCAGCAGCAGCAGCAACAGCAGAAGCTTCAGAACGCGAGAGCGACACCAGTGGGTCGTCCGACTGAACAGGTGTGTTCATCTTCTGCATTTTTTTGAAATTTTTTATATTTGTGCAAAATCCAAGTGTCTTGATTTGTGTTTCCTTTTCCAGACACGTCCTATTGGCTCGTCTTTGTCAATGATGCAGCCCCCACGGCACCTGGATCCATCTCTGCTAAAACAGGCTCCACCTCTCAAACCATATGCTGACAACTACATGTCCCACAATGCATCTGAAATGCAGAAGAATGCTCCTCCTCTTGGGCCATTAGGCAACTTCCCTTTAAGTATGTTGACTATTGACTGATTTTATGATGTCATTAGTTTCATAACTTTCATAAGTACATCATTAACTTCTTTCGTTTATTTAGGCTTGAACCCAAGCCTGAATGTACCCCTGGATATGGGCGTTGGTGGTGGAGCCGTGACCTACAAAGAACCACACCAGTCCAGACTCAAAAAACTTTGGGCTACTGACCCCCTGGAGCAGAACAACAAATCTGGTAAATTGATTTGACATGATATTTAGTAATGTAAATAATTGACCTAATCATAAAGTTTGGTTCGATGTTTTGGACCAATACCTAGGTTAAAGATGAATCTTTGCCAAAGATGGTAGCATTAGTGACTCTAGGCACTGCGTGTTTGTGTTTCCTCTCAGGTGCCATCTCGTCTGGGTTGCGACTGGATGACTCTCCTTTCTATGACTTCCTGCCTCCTGGTCCACCTCCCCTGAGCCCACCCGGCCAACCAATAGGCTCAGTGGGTGATGGCTGGTCACCCCGTGCCAACTCCCCCCCTTCCCATGCCAACACTGTCACCTGGCCCCCAGGTAAATGTTCCATCACTGATCCAGCACAGACTGGTACCAAAACAAGCTAGCAGCTAAACTATTTTTTACTCTAAAGATGCACAAATTCATTGAAGTTATAGGTGTAATTTTGTAATATTTAGTATTTTAAAGCACATTAATCATCTATTTTCTTCTCGGGTTTTATTGTACAATATTATTGCAAATGAACATTTTTTTAATCCAAATATGAATCCATTTTTTTCTTTTTTTGCAGAGTTCCGACCCGGGGAACCTTGGAAAGGTTATCCCAACATTGACCCAGAGACTGACCCTTTTGTGACCCCCGGAAGTGTCATGAACAACCTCTCCATCAACACCGTCCGTGACACTGATCACCTCAGGGACAGGAACAACGGTAGGCTAGAGACGAGTTCTGACTGAGCAACTGATGGTGACACAGTGCAGTCTGAATTCATAGATCCAGAACTCTAACTCACGGTCCTTATGGTTTCCAGGGCCACCCTCATCACTGAACACCACGATGCCTTCTAACAGTGCCTGGTCATCCATTCGTGCCTCCAGCCACAGCGGTTCCCTCACCAGTACAGCACAAAGCACTTCAGGTAGCTTTAAAATAATGGTTCATTTTAAACTCAGCAGAGGCTCTGATTGATACAGAAAAGGCTGAAAATGTTTTAGAATGCTTTGAAGTCCTTTGTAAAACATGTTAAAGGATACAAAAGTTTTAACAAAAGGGTTTTCTTTGGCTTTGCAGCTAGACCCAGTGAGTCAAAGTGGTCTCCTGGAGGCGGTTCTGTGTCCAACTCCTCCCTAGCCCATGAGCTTTGGAAGGTCCCCTTGCCTCCCAAGGCGTTGCCGGTTGCAGCTCCTTCCAGACCACCACCCGGCCTCACTGGCCAGAAGCCGTCGGGCTGGGACGGATCTGCTCTGAGGCCGGGGGGCTGGGGCTTCACCGAATCCAGATACACACCTGGTGAGTTCGGAGAGGAATCGCACCGTCTACTTCAGTTTGTTTACTTTGAGTTTAAAAAAAGTATTTCCCTTTTGTCAATTTTTGACAAATTTGAATTTGACATTTTGTCATACTACCGAATGATCTCATTTTGGTATGTACGGAGGGCACATATGGCTTTTCAACAATACAAAATGTGAAGGGGTGAGGCTCTGGGAATTGTAGTTTTTGGTGGATTTAAAAAATGTTTTTGACTGGATTTTTTTCTGGTATTCAGGAAGTTATAATTTTCTCTGTATTTTAGTTTACATCTCTTGATTTCATGTATTTTTCATACTTTCAAGTCCATCTGAAATACTTTAAACCTGTAGTTTTTAACATTTTGTTTTGGTTTGCATTTATAGGTTCTAGTTGGGGTGACGGCAGCAGCTCAGGGAGAACCCAATGGCTCGTTTTGAAAAATCTCACACCTCAGGTACCTAAATGCACGCAGTTGTTTTTAGCTTGTTAAACCTGCAAAACATCCACTGTATGTGTGATGGTGGCTGTGTTTTTGTGTGTTTATTTCTGCAGATCGATGGCTCCACACTTAGGACTCTGTGCATGCAGCATGGCCCTCTGATCACATTCCACCTCAACCTGCCACATGGTAACGCCGTGGTCTGCTACAGCTCAAAGGACGAAGCCGCCAAGGCCCAGAAGAGCCTGCACATGTAAGGGCATGACCTTTCCCGACCACTGATTTCAAACAGCGCTCATGTAAAAGTTAACGGGTGTAACTACCTGCTGTCTCTACAGGTGTGTTTTGGGGAACACTACTATTATGGCTGAGTTTGCCAGCGAGGAGGAAATCAGCCGCTTTTTTGCACAAGGGCAGTCGTTGGCCACTCCCTCCTCTAGCTGGCAGGCCATTGGCTCCTCCCAGAGCAGAATGGATCAGTCTCAGTCCTTTCCCAGCCGTGCTTCTGAACCCAATCAATGGAACAGCGGCGAGCTGCATGGCTCCTCCCTCTGGAGCAGGTCCTATTCCAGTACCATGTGGGGGAACCCCAGCAGCTCTGACCCTGGGAGGATCAACAGCCCTTCTCCAATCAGCTCCTTTCTCCCAGTGGATCACCTGACAGGGGGCGGGGACTCCCTGTGAACCAGCAGCCAATCAAACCGGCTATGGGGATCGGGTCAGTAAAAGAAATGATCAGTAAATCAGCTAAAAGCAAAACAAAACAAAAAAAAAAAAAAGTAGTTAAAAACGCAATGGCACTCGTAGGACTTTTTCTCACTTACAAGTTATTCAACAAAGCGGGGTTTTCCCTGTGGAATACAAGTTACGTTCTCTGCACATATGTCCACTTTGTTTTAGCCCAAAAACATATCAGTCAGAATACTTGAATCATGCAGGCCAATTCTATAATGTGAACAGATGGATATTTGCTTCCAGGTAGTGCTCTTTCAGACCGGGAAAAAAAAAAAAAAAAAAAAGCTTCAGTCGAGCTCATTATATTGTTTCATTTGTTGTTTGAATTCCAACTTTTAAACTTTTTTTTTTCTTTTTTGCATTTGTTTGCCGACAATGTTGGAGTATGAGCTTTTAACTTTGCACTGAATGTGTTTTTTTTTTTCATATATATATATACATATATATATATATATATATATATATATGTATATGTGTGTGTGTATATAAGCATACATATATGTATATATAGTCTGCAATACAGAGGGAGCAGCCAGTTTTTCCAGTGTAGCTGTTTACTCATTGAGGTCCTTACTGTGTGTGTGAAAATACTTGTGCGACTGCGAATGGTTAACGAGTACGTGTGCGCTCCTCTCTGCCTTGGCACGCCTACCTTACTGCGTTGTCGTGGAGATCAACAGATAGTTCAACAATAAACCTGACTAGGATGATTATCTGGTGATACAAAAAAGAAAAAATGACATTTAAAAAGTATTGCACCGACTCTTATTTTAAAAACAAAAGAACGTTGAGCTCCACAGTGCAAAGAACTGTAGTTGCAGCTGGGACTAGCAAGCCACGCCCACTCTGAATGTCGGAGGGGTGGGGCCTATCTAGCAAGCCCTTTCCTGGTTTGGCCCCCTAGTGGGCTGGGAGGGGACAGCACTTTCAGAAAACGCTTTCAATGTTTTGGAGGTGCCACACTGCAACCTCTTGTTTACAAGACTTAGGAGACAGAATGTGTGTTGATTCTTCATTTTAAAAGAAGATCGGAAAAATTAGAAAATGCACAAAAAAATGTTAAAAAGCTTAAAAAAAACTACATAAAAAATGAATATACATAAAAATATATATTTTAAAAAAGTATTAAGGATGGAGACGATGCTTTGTATCTTAGGGAATTTGGATCAGTGTTTTTGGCCATGGCGTTGGTTATTTAAACTATTCCTCTTTGTCTGCTAAATAACCAGCAATGGTCCTCAGGAAATCAAGCCAGTTTTACCCCCATTGTAGTTGAATAAAAAAAAACTACTACTACTCCTTGTAGGAAAGGAAAATCCAACTTCTAGCACTGAAACTATGTATAGGTCTTTTTTTTTTCCTGCCAAATAACCGCTTTAAGCTGGAGAAGCTCAACACACTGCTTTCAATATGCTGTCTGTAAAGGAACGGGGAGGGGAGGGGGCCCAGTCTTTTGGGAAGGAGGTGGAGGATGGATGGTAGTAATCCCAGAGCTCCTTCTCTCTTCCTCCTCCTCCTCTTCCTCCTCCTCCACTCCCGACAATGTAATTTTTAAAACATTTTTTGGTGACTTTCAATAGAAAATGTTCTGTCTTGTCTGAATTTTAAAACAAGAAAAAGGCAACTCTGTATCTATGCATACTGTAGCCTCTCACATCGATATGGCCTACTCGAGAGGTGGTCCCCCCCCCCCTTTTGTCTTTTCAATGTTTCATTAAAAAAAAAAAAAATCTTTTAAATTATTGCCACCTGTGGTGTTTAGCGAAAAAAGAAGTTAAACTCAAAGATCCTTTTTTTGGTTTTAACAGTAAAAAAGTCGTCCACATTTCATTGCCTTGATCCTAATTGTGTCCGAAGATGCAACAAGTCAAGTGGCTTCTATCTGTTTACAAATAGAATATGATTGTATTGTTTTAAGGTTTATTTTTTTCTCCTCCTATTGATCAGGGGAGGGCGGGGTGCTCATTTGAAGTTCCTGACGTCATGAATCGTGCGTGCGTGTGGAGATCTGCAGGGTTAGGGGTTCTCGGTGTGTGTGAGCAACAGTGTGAATGTAAACAACAACAAAAAAATCTTTACCAGTGGTGTTTGTTAGCATAAACATTTACAAGTGTGAATTCTAGATCTACTTATCTAGCAGTGATTAAGTCACTACAATGCACAATTTAATTTTAATTTTTTTTTTTTTTTTTTTTGGCGGCAGAACGAAAACGTGGAAGCGTGAGAGATCAGCATTAGCGAAGCCATGGACCTTAATCTCTTCATTACGTCTTTATTTTTTTTGGTGAAGCCTCTCGCGTGCGCACATTTCTACCCTCGGTTTTTATTTCAGAAGTACTATAATTGTTGGCTTCACTCGTGTTTTCTTGAATTTAGCCGTGAATATTTAACAACTTCAAAGCGTATTTGAGAATTAGCCAGACTTGACAGTGGTGTGTGCCAGTATTGAATGCTCTCTACCAAATACTTCAATCAGAAAGAGTAGTTTACTGATTTCCACATCTTTGCTTAAACTATATTTATCTTATGTTTTTTTTTTTGTCTTGAACAGCTGTTTTCAAATGAAACATGTTTTTTTTGTGTATTTCAGTTAGATTAATTTGACAAATTGAACTGAAGAGCCTTGGATTTTGCACTTGGGCAGATTGGAGGGAAAGCCAAGCAAGGGAGTTAGTTGGTCAGGGAAGTATTTTCAGGTCTCGAGAGTGTCAGTGAGCGTGCCACGACAGGGTAGGGTGCGTTTCAGCTGCTTTACGAAACGAGAGCTCGCCGATCTGGCCGTGTGTCGTCTTTGCCGCTCAAAGTGAGCCGGAATTGAGTCCGAAGATCAAAAACCTTCTATTTGTCGGATCTGAGGGTTTGTGGCAACGCCAGCAATGCAGTTTGACTGAAACAGGGAGAGGCTCGACCCAATGTGGGTGTTGACTTGCAATCAGCTGGTTCTTCCTGGCTTTTTCAGGGACACAGGGTTCCACTTGCCTCCTTGCTGGCTAATCCAGGATCAGCTCTACCTCTCCAACCCCTAAGCTTAACTACAGGAGAGGAGGTGCAAAACTGACAAAAGGTGCGGGGCAAGTGAGCTCTAGATTGTCTGTATTCCCTTTCTGCGCATTGAAATTACTTTAAACTGTTTTTTTTTTCTTTTGGCAATATATTGCTCCTACTGCTGATACCAGAGCAGCTTTGTCCCTCTTCACAATCCTTACCTTAACCTTTGTCGGGACAAAAACTGATCCCGGTCAGCAGCTCAGGAAGCAGCGCTGCTGAGCTGGGAGAGAAGGGACAAGCAGTGTCTGTAAACATGCCTCTCAGTAATGTTGTTACCGTTTTGGTTCCCTGTGTGACCTTTGACATCTCTTCTGTGTGTGTGTGCGATGATGATGATGTAGTAAAAGCTTGTCCATCAAAGGGTGTGTGTGAACTCTTAAGCCAAATCGAGGAGTGAGAGGGAAGGAAAGGGATTTTTTTGTGTTTTTAGTGTATGTATTTTAAAAAGCTGGACAATGTTAAATGCTTGAAGAAAAACACAAAAAAAAAACCAAGAAAAAGGATGATGCGAGGAAAACCTCCACGAGCATTGTACAATCCCCAAGGCTGCCAAGCAGCTTCCTGATCGGATGGGAAGAAGGAAGGAAGGAAGGAAAAGAGGCGTTAGATAGAAGAGGGAAGCTGGCTAGTGATACTCTACTACTTTTTTATATTTAAGAATAAAAATGTGACTCATTATCTCTTATCTGTGAGTAGATGCTTTATTATCATGACGCACCCAACGCATCCTACAGTTGATTGAAAGTGCTAACGCTGTTTTTTTTTAATGAAAATGTACAGCAAAAAACAAAAAAAAAAGCTAAACAAAAACTGTGAGAATCTGCTGTCTTTGTTTTACATTTAATGACCACAGACAAACCCTGAAAAGCTTTAGTCTAACCAGCACAAAGATGTGGGGTGGGCGGGGATTATTGGGGTGGGCGGGGTTTGCTCAGAGAGACTATGCAGTGGAGTGTTGAACCCAGGCTTCCATGTCCACCTTGGGTTTCTTTAAAATAAATATTTTTTAAAAAGACAAAAAAAAAAATCCAATTCCCAATATTCCTCAACACGTGCCATCTCTGTATCGTACTAATAAACCTGACAAACCTTTATTACCTAGCGGCCGTCGGGCTAGTTGTAGCAGAAGGGGACAGGTTCCGATTAGCAAAGTCCATTTTTTTTTTTTTTTTTAGTTTTCCACCTTCTCTCCTTGTTACGCCAGAGGGGGGCGCTGTGGGGAAACTTTTTTTTTTTTTTGGGGGGGGGGAATAGAGATTCTATCAATCCAGTGTAGTTGAATCACCTGTAAAACCTTTAATGCACATTGCTTTGGGCAGACTGTTGAAACTATATAATATATAAGAGAAACATACAGCGCCTGTAATCAAGCGTGGATGGAGGGGGATGGGCGAGTGTCTTCCTCTCTCGACACAAAAACGGGAAGTACCTTTTTATTTCAAACGTCTTCCTTGACTCAAAGGATTTTATCTTAAAACTTCGGTGGAATCTGCACTTTTTGAAGGACAATCTTTATTTGTATGGGTATAAAAATTGACAAAAACGAAGTCGCCTGATATTACATTGTATTAAGAGAAAAAAACTCCAGCGTACTCTAATGAATGTCTCCTTTAATTCTGTCTGTTTCATTTAATCTCTTTATTCTACTTTTATTGCTTGGTTTGTTCTGTTTTATTTTTCAGGATTTTAGTGCTCTTATGAGAATCTGTACTAAAGATGTAGTTTAGTAGGTAGTAGGTCTTTCTGTTGGCTGTACTCGTATACTGAATACTGTTTGTAACCCTTTGGCTCCTGCAGCCAGCATACAAAGCTGTATAACTTGGGTTCAACCCTCAATAAAAGACTAACAATGACGCAGCCGTGTCGCTTTGCTTTCTTCATTATTCCCATCTTATATTAAGAAAATGAAGCTTAAAATTCAATTTGAGTATCGCTTTATTCAAAATGTGAATCGGGGGCAGATGACAAGATGCTGTTTGAAGTCCCCCCCACAACTGAGGTGAATTTCAAACGAACTCCTGCTGTGTTGCAGAAACAATCTCCTAGAAAACTTTATTTTTTGCATAAAAACTGCATTTTAGACCATTTCTATTATGCTTTTTAAATCTGGCTTTCTGCAGGACGAGATGTTGGTGAATAGGTTTGTCAAAAAAATAAGACTAATAGTATCAAATCAAGATAATGGAACACGCACCAGGATGGGAGGAGCCTAAAGACTGACACAAACATCTTCCTCAAATGCTTTTGCTTCAGGACATGGCATCCAGAATTTGACATCCTCAAACAAAACCAAGATCCTTAAGTTTTGCTGCAGTGACCTCAAGTGTTTTTTAACTTCGAATAAACGTACAGAGACACTGTAATTGTTTTTATTAAACTATTGAGAAATTATACATCGGAACCATTGGAGCATGAAGAAGACAAAAATACCTAAAACAATAATTTTCTTTCTTTTAATTCCTCGGGTGGCCCAAAAACATTTAAATACACACAAGGTGATTCAAACTCCGCTGGTCAGGCAAAGGTGGGAAAACAGCATGAGTTGGCATCACCAGTATTTCCTGTGGGGGCTGCATTCTGTCAAGGGAATAAAAACATTTTAGAAATCTGATCAGAATCTGCGTTGGTGTGCGGGGGAAGGACACCTGCCTTTTGAGATGTTGAGCAGATTATTCATAAACGTCTTTCTTGTCTGCGATGTACTGTACAATCTCCTCTGGAGTCATCAACTTCTCTGCCTCGGCGTCTGGGATCTCGAAGCCTGAAAGACCCACAAGAACGCTGAGTCAGGACAGGACAAAAAGGTTTCAACTCATCCTAAATAAGTGAACATGACAGATGTAGTGATTCAGAGTGTTATTATTAATCTAAAAGTCCTAGTTTGCAAAATCAACTGTCATTTGCATTAAATCATCTAAAATATACAGATTTTTTCTCTACTTGCAGTCAAGCAAATAAGACCAAAACCTTTCTTTTTTTATTTGTCAGACTTCACAAAAATAAGATTAAGATAAAACTGGTAATTGAATTTAATCTGATAAGTATATTCTGGCCTTTCTTGATGCACGTCTACCACTACAAGGGCACAAAAATCCAGTCGGATGCAGAAGACCACATCTATCAAACACAGAAGAGAAACTTTGTAATTCATTTGATGTTTGAAACTGTTCTATAGAATTAAGACATTCTGTCATTTAGGAGAGCCACTTCATACATCTCAAGAGTGCATGTCAATCACTTCTGTTGCCATGGAAGCAAGGCAGGTCTGTCTGCCTCGTTTATGGATTCAAAAACAATTTCACGTCAGCCTTTTAGCAGAAACATGAATTTATATATTTAGGTGTCCGGTTCTGAGTAAAGAGTCTAGATAATAAATGTTCCACTTGATCTCAATAGAAGGTCTGGAACAGGATGAAATGCACTTAAAAACAATTTGATCTCCTTTTTTGGCAGAGGACCGAGACACAGCAGAAGCAACAATCTCCATGGTAACTGGATCGTCTTGGTTTTATCCAACCACCTTCGCTCTTTCAGTTAAAAAATATAAATGTAGACATCGTTATAATTTACTAAGGAGGATTTTTTTTTTTAGCATTTCCTGAAGCTGCAGCAATAAAAGTTGACTCACCAAACTCATCCTCCATTGCCATTATGATCTCCACCTGGTCCAAGCTATCCAAACCCAAGTCTTTCATGAAGTGGGAGGAGGTCTGCAGCTGGGGGGAAGAGACAGATTGACTATTTTATTTGTAAGTTCAGTTAACAAACAGATCTTTCAGTGTTCTACCCTTCCAACCAGCTTTCATAGTTTCCCCATCTGCACATAAATGTAAATATTCTGCAGACGTGGGTAGATGCTCACCTTCTCTGGGTTGATCTTGTCATATAGCTTCAGTACATACATGACGCGTTCTTTGATGGTTTCTAAGGTAAGGGGGGGCAGGTCGCCATACTGTCGGCAAAACACGCCCAATGACATCTGAAAGAGAAAGAAAAATTGGACATTAGGCAGAGAAAAGCAAAACATATATAATTTTCTTGTGGATTAAAACATTTATAAACAAATATCAATGTGTTTCAATGTGCTGTTGAATGAGGGGATGTCAGAGTTCAACAGAGAGTTTAACTAAAGGTCAATAAATTTAATCAACCTTGATTTATTGGTAAATAATCCAAATGCTGGTTCAAATTCCAGATAAGGCATTCACATATGACCTCATCATATATAGAAGTATAAACAGATTCAAGTTAAGCATCACTGTGTTGTTTCATCGGGCAAACAGAAAAAGCAAAACAAAAGCTGTTTCCACCGAGTCACATTAATTTGATGACACTTTGAGCGCTACCATGCATTTCAGGCATGTCTTCAATGTTATTCAAAACAAATGTGGGGTTAAAGATAAAATAAAGTTTGCACAGGAGACTCGCTAAAAGGACAAACACAAATGTTGACTGTCATTGAACTTGCTAACCTGCTAGCTTATCATGCAATAGATTTAGCAAAAAGTGATGCGCGTTTACTGTAAAATACGGCCTCGCGCGCTCACGTAACTTCAAATACACTGTTGATACAAGTTCAAGTCCGAACATTTTTAGAAAAACTGCCTTTAAAGGTCATTTCAGTGGTAGGGCTTTGAAAGACATCGGTAGGTCAAGCTTAAAGTAAGTGCTAGGCCACGGCTATACCGTGGTAGCATGGACTCACCCGGCTCTGACCGAACCACCGCGTCCTCCGGTTCTCTGCAGCGAAGGACAGAGGTCGGTGGATGGCCACTGCCGGAGCGGCGGAGGCTCTGACTGCTACATTACCCGTGCAAAGCCTCAACGAAGGCCGTGCGAGCGAGCGAACACACTGCTGCAGGACACGAGCCGCCATGACGATAAGGATCCAGCGGAGGATAAGCAACGTGCGAACCGTAGAAGAAGAACGAAGGCAAGTGCTTCACAGTACGCATGCGCAAAAATAAAAGTTAAGAAAAATATAGTGTTTAAAATTCACGTAAATTGTTTGTAAATGTATACAATTACTTTTTTAAGGGTATTATATATTTTTTTTGAAAATAAAATAATGTAACTGAAAGTGCCAAGTACAAGCAACAGGCAAAAACAATCGATCACAGAACTTCTTTTTAACCTTGAAGTTTAAAGCCCTTCATTACCTATGTACATATATATATAAAAAACACTGAAATAAAACTAAAATGAATCACATTTTTGTAATACAGGCTGGTTAAAACTTAATAGACTTCTTAACCACTGTTTAAAACTTTTTTATTTAATAATCTAATGCATTTTCTAGAACATCCTCCCCGCTTTTATTGATTCCAAAATAGGAAATCTAAAATCTAAAGGTCCCCACAGATTTCTCTCAAACTTTCATAGACAAATTGCCTGCTCCCTTATTTTTAAACACAACTTTTTACCACTCACGTTATGTCTGGAACAACAGAAACCACACACCGGTAAAAGAAAAAAAGTTTTTCTTTTAATGGTTCAGAAATAACAGGAAGAATTGGAGTTCATCCATTCAACAAACTTTAGTGGATTTGAGAAAAGTGTTCAGTGTTCTCCCTAGCAATGTTCTCTGGGAGGATCTCTGGGAATTTGGGGACCCTCGTCTAAAAACTTCTTTTCAGTCATAATTACATCGTTGATATTATAAAGTTTAATTTGTAGCCTACTTTAACAAAACAACTGTAATATTACTGTAGTATATTTTTATTAGAATCTTTATCTTATTGATTGAGATTTGACATGTGCTTATATTGATGTTTTTTCTTCGTTTTTTACTTGTAATATCAATGTCACAATGTCATTATGTGTGTGTAGTTTTTTGAAAAACTACTTGAAGCTTCTTTTTTTCAGTTGTCATTAGTTTTGACATATTTCAAAACAGGAAAGGTAAAAGGAGATGCTTTCCAGTCTTACCACTGACTGTGTCTCTGATGTTTGTTAAAAATATATATATTATGTATATTATTATGTAATATTTTAGATTAAATGAGAATGATTTAATCATAAAGGGTTGAATATAGTATTCCAGTTTAATGCATTTACCCAAGTATGCAATAAAAAAAATGTAGAAAAATTCTTGAGGTAAAACATATCTGCTGTTTTTTTTTTCTTTCAATTTTGGATTTAAATAGTTTACACTTTAGTACAACTTTTTTACTAAAAAACAAACAAACAAAAACTACTAATTATGAACACCTTTAGTGAAAATGCAAGTGCATCCAAAACATAACAATGACCAATAAAAATGTACATAAAATAATTTCAGGGACAAAGGTAAACAGAGAATAAAACGAATAATTAATAAGAGGAAAAATACTTATCAAACAGGGAAGTACAAAGTTACACTGTATGGTACGCTTCATGAGTATGATTATTTTTAAGACAATAGTCTTTTTAAAAAATTATAAAATCGATTAAACGTTTTACTTTGTAATTTTTTTGCGTGAGCATGACGTCATGTCCGGGGTTGCGCAGAAGATTTGCATCGAATCCAGCGGAGCAGAAGGGAAGCTTCGGTGACTGTGATTGAATATTATGTTCTATGTTTAACTTTTTGCAGCATAAATAACAATGGAATTGTCGGAAATATTATACAACAAAGCGGAATACATCGAAACGGTAAAGTTTGAGCTTTTCGTTCGTTACGCCAATTAGCATGTTGTGTGTTTTATGCTAGCCGGTTGCTGAAGCAGAAAAAGGGCGTAGTGATGCCCCCAAATCCGCTTATCTGTACAAAATAAAAAATACTTCTTCATACATATTCAGATGAAATATATATATTACTTTATTACAAATAATTTACCGCAGGCTTCTGGCAACAAGGTTAGCAGGCAGTCCGTGCTGTGCGGGAGTCAGAACATCGTCCTGAATGGCAAAGTAAGCAACAAAACAAACAACCAACTATAGTTTTACCAAACACAGATGTGTCTCAGGCTCTGTTTCTATGATTCCTGTCTTTTTTTCCAGACTATTGTCATGAATGACTGCATCATCAGGGGGGACCTCGCCAACGTCAGAGTGGGGAGACACTGTGTCATTAAAAGCCGGAGTGTCATTCGACCTCCTTTCAAGAAGTTTAGCAAAGGGTAAATATCATATTCATGTGGATTCAGCATTATGCATTCGGGCTACAAGCAACTATGTTTATTCATGCTAACAATCTTAAAATTATTTTAAAAACTAGTATTTTGCTATTTGAGTTGTACTTTCAAACTATTTACCAACACATTTATAATCTCAGTTTATTTTTCTCTGTAACAGACCAAAAACCTAACTTAAATATCTATCTGAAAGCCGTATTATTTAAAAAAATATGAGTATTAAATATTTCTGTCATCCTGTTTAGCAACATGTCTTTATTTTGGAGTTGACCTGTGCTTTAACCTCTTCTGTATTTCCCTTCAGAGTGGCGTTCTTCCCACTGCACATCGGAGATCATGTCTTCATTGAGGAGGATTGTGTGGTCAACGCCGCGCAGATCGGCTCCTATGTCCACATCGGCAAGAATTGTGTTATAGTAAGTGGCCTGAAAGCACAGACAGCTTCAAAGAAGTTCCTTTAAATGATGGAAACTTGGCCTCAGGGGGAAAGCCTCCTCAGGCGATGGAGTCACATGGTAGTCATGCTGGGGAGTTGCAGTGAAGGGACTGTTAAAAATAAAGGATTAGAATAACTGCAGGCGGCTTATTTTTTCTACTTTAAAAAGGGTTTCGCTGTTTCTCCGTTGTCATAATTACAATGTAAATAGAAAACGAAGTAGCAATAGATCAGAAGATTTGAAACTTTAGTTATTTGACCCCAATAAAATTGGTTTATAGTAGTTCACACAATAGGTGGAAGCGAACACTATTTCCTGACAGTTTCATGAAGAATTTGCTGTATAAAACTATACTTCATATCTAAAATTTGCAAACATTTATCGCAAAAAATCTTTTTAGAAGATATTTAAAAATAAAGCACTAAGCTGAAGGTTATACCGTCTAAATTTCAATGTTTAGATCTAACATAGTCTATCCAAACAACAAGTTCTACACTATCAAGTCACTGAACTTGCTTGAAGTTTTATAGACATTCCCCTGTGCCACCCTCTTCAAAAAAGTTTGTCATTTCATATCATTTATTTATTAGAGAACTTGTTCAATTGTGGTGCCAGCTTAACGTGGCATTGAAACCTAAGATTGCCATTGACAAATAAAAGATTTGATACGATTATTACAAGACTTTGATTTTAAACCATTCAATAAAATTGACATAGCTTTCAAGTCAAACTTAGTAACATTTGGAGTTGATTACTTTTCTCTTTTTCTCTCAATTCTTTTACTTTCATTGCTATTGAATCTGTAGACCCCCCCCCAATGAGATGCGTTCTATATAGAAGCGATCAAAGCCACCCCTCAGACTCCGCCCCTTTGTTCATTGTAACAGTACTAGCTTTGGCATTGAAACGAAAAGAATCAAGAGAAAATGCACATGGTAAAACATAAAGTAGCGTTAAAAATAGCTGTAAAAAACAGAAAAGTAATTGATTAAAAATGCAAAATAAGTTTGACTTGAAAGCCAAATCAATTTAAATTAATTTGTGGTTTAAAATGTGTCTTGTCATTATTTTTTCTAATGTTTACTTTTTCAATCCCAAGTTTCTGATTCAATGACACGTTAAGCCGGTATCACCATAACAACCATACTCAATAAGTGTAAGGTCCGGTCCCTTGTAAGTAATTCAAGCTGATTTTGTGCTTTCTTTACAACTTTTTTTTTCTATTTGAGCTTTATGAGGCCTACTGTAGACGACATCACAGAACTGGTTGCATGCTAGGTTTCTGCATCACATTGTCTGCCCGTCTTCCTACCCTGATCAATCTGAACTCATCAGCTCACAGGATTTTATTTAAATGCTTCGGAGTCTAAAATTCCTTTGCTAACCGAAACCTTTTGTTGTTGTTTTTAAATTCTGCCAGAATCTAGAAAGTTCTGCCAGAAGTCTGCCAGAATCTAGAAAAAGTCTGCCAGACTAGTAAAAGATCGCTTCCACCGAGGTATTTATCATACCAGGGTCACTGAGAAGGAGGATCAGGTGCATTAAATCAAAACAAACAGATTCAAGTCAATTCCCCCTCAGAGCTGTTGAAGCCATAGCGTCCTCTGCAGGACAAGCCCGGAAACCCACAATCATGGACAATTTTTCTTTAAAACGTGACTGCCCCCCAACTGCTTTGTCCTTCTAGCCTGTTTATTTTAAGTATATTTAAACTGAAGATCTTGAATGTCTTAAAATTAACCTAATTTGTGTTGTTTCAAACATTTTTCTGGGTGTTTTGTCCCTTTTTGGCAGCTCTTTGGATTTGTGTTTGAGCGCTTTTGTCTTATGTCGTCTGCAGGGCCGTCGTTGTGTGCTAAAAGACTGTTGTAAGATCCTAGACAACACGGTGCTTCCTCCAGAGACAGTAGTTCCACCTTTCACCGTCTTTTCAGGATGTCCAGGTGAGCAGAAAAATCAGCCGTTGACTCCTCCCCTCTGCTGCTCGCTGCCTGGTTTTTACTCATGTCTGTGTCCTTACCTTCTCCCAGGCCTGTTCTCAGGAGAACTCCCAGAATGCACACAGGACCTGATGATGGACGTAACGAAGAGCTACTACCAGAAATTCCTCCCTCTCAGCCAGATCTGAGTTCCACTGTAAATCAGGATCTCTCCTGAAGTTGTGGAGGAACCGATTCTACGAGGTCACAGTCTACCCTTCCTTGAGTCTCACTGGCAAACGAAAACCATTTGGTTTGAGCCTTTTACGAGAGGACTAACAAAAAAAAGATCCTAATCCATTTTAAAAAATGGAACCTGTAAATAATCAGAAATCAATCATGGACTTCTCTGGCTGCAGTTACAGACGAGGAGGTGGAGGTATTTAATGCTCAATGACCAAAATGAAAGCTGGTTATAGAATGATATTGGCTCCATTCTCTACAGAAACATGTCCTGTAAATGTTTAAGACTGTTTGTTGAAAACTTGTTGCACAACAGAACGTTGCGAGTGTATCATAGCTGCATTAAAGTGTTTGGAAAATAAGAGTGGATTTTTTTTTCTTAAATGATAAACATTAAAGAGCACTTCCAACAGGATTTAGTTCACGTCAAAATAAGAAATCTTTATAGATTTTCATGAGACGGGGTTTATTTCAACAGTTGGAATACCTGAAAGACAAAATTTTGCAGTAATACATCATTCCACTACCAGATGTAAGTTTCCTGTGGAGTCACTGGATCTTTTTGGCCTTAAACAGCTGAATGATGCAGAAAATGCTGCATAATCCACTGGGATTAGAAAAAAAAAAAACTCCCCCCAATTTGCCTTCATTGGGATTTGACCATCTTCCTGTCATTGTTGGGCAGATAGGATTTAAAAATGACTTTACTGACATTTTTCCCATAATTTAGAGATACTAACAGACTGATGGACAGACTGGAAATTCTTTTGAATGCAACTTTATCCAAATGTTCTTTTGTTACAATATGAATAGCAACAACTGAGTGTTGAGTATATAGTTCAGCCATTTATTGGATGAAAACAGAAATCTGAAAATTCAAGAAGCATTCAGAGATTGAGTTGGCTCCGCAGACATGGCATGAGTCGGCGTTTTCTGTAACAATGTTGCTGAAGGCCTAGAGTGACTCAGGAGAAATGCAGACAAACTCCTTCAGCATGTAACTTTGTTAAACATCAATTACATTTTCTTTTTTGATTGCCCTCGTATGAACCTGCATATACACTCCATCAAAAAGCAGAGTGTTAGGACACAAAACTAGAAATGCATTGTGGGAAATTTCCTATACCAAAGCTAGCAAAGGCTGACCCCAGCTAAAAAAAAAAAAAAAAAAAAAAAGCGACTTCTTTTAAATAATCTCAACAAGTTTCTTTTATAATCAGAAGAAACCTCAAACAAATTCCAACCTGATGGTAGAAGAGCAAAAGAAAAAAAAAAACCTTTGAATTTTGCAGAGCCAACCGCCATGTTCAAGCACGGGTAACAGAAGTTCACAACTGGCATGCTTTGAAAACTCAGACCATAAAAGATGAAAAAGCATGAAGGCGGGGAAAGAATAAACTTCATAGCGTCACAAGTCAGCCTTTGTGTGCATTATAGGTAGAACAGTACTTTTAGAAGAATGTCGGCTTATTTCTCATCGTATTTTGAAAAGATGTGATCATTTTTGTTAGTTTAAGCTGCTAAAGATGCCAAACACATGTGCAAAGGGTGCTTCACATTATCTGATTGCCAAAAACACCCAAAACTGGACAGTTTTGTCCTACGACTTCATGAAGGGCATCTGTTCGCAGCTGTTCTGTACAAACCCAACCACATTTTTCTTAATGCACACGCCCTTCAACACCTGATTCATCAGTATCCGATGGAGTGGTCGTCCAATCACATTCCAATGTTGACCAAAAAAAACATTTCCGGGATTTTTTACATTTCCTCTCAGCACCAATTACTTTTTAATAAGTTAAATGACATTTTAAAACATCAAAATCTTCAAATATTAATGAAGAAATGCTTCAAAATAAGTCTTTGAGGAATTACTGATTTTTTTTTTGTTTCTTCAGCACCTGAACACAAGCAGGCCTGCTTGGGACTAGAAAAGCAGAATACAATGGAAGAGCTGATTTGTTTGCATGAATTTAGAGATGGAAACGCTAAGTGCAAAAAAATATATATTATTGCAACTCATCAGAATTATCACACGACCACATAAAGCAGCAGCTGCTTTGGTTAAGGGTGGAAGGACAGAGAGCATCACAGTAAACAAGTGGGCAGTCTCAGAAGCTGTGGACACTGAAGGGTTTCTCTTTAAAAAATAACAAACAAAAAAAAAGCCTTAAATGCAAACTGAACTTTTGCTGCAAACGATTGCAACAAACAATGTTAACACTGGTCGTTTATAAAACAAAAACGTGACGGACAACGACTGAAGCAAAAGTGGCGGGAAGAGGAGCCTGAGGGATCAGACTTCAACACGCTGCTGTAGGACGCCGTCACGTGATCTCCACATCCTTTAAGAGCTGAAATGATGATGTAACAGACGACGGGGCTGTCCGATGAAATGAACTGATCATGGCCCTCGCTTCCTTATTTAAGGTGGATGGTGAGGATGGTGGTGGGAGGGGGGTGAGGGACGGGCACGGACGTGTCCAACATCCAAGTGGCTTTTTGCTCGTCTAGCAGCACGGTCCGATTTCACCCACAGAGAGCTGTCTGCATCCTAAAGAGTTTTTGTTGTCTCCTTTGGGGGGGCGGAGGCGTGTGCACACACACACACACACACACACACACACACTCGCTCTGATTGTGTATTGAAGATTTGTTTTTTTTTTAGTGTTGACAAAAGGAGACTAAAGTGAGAAAACCCCACAGTGGGTGTTGTTTTCTCTGTAATTCCATGCATCCGAGTGTCTGTCTGTACACAGGTGCACTTGTACCACATGAGACCCCCCCAACACACACACACACACACGCACACACACACGCGCGCACAACAATGGAAGTGGCTTCAACAACTCGCTCCACCTTCCCAACGTTGCCGGGCGACAGATCAGATCATTCTGTTGCGTTTGTGCGTGGGAGAGTCTGTGATTACATCACTACATTGGGTGGAGTTTCGTTTCCTGGTCCCTCCCCCTCCGGCAGAGGCGGAGCCTGTAGAGTCTAGATGCAGTGCCATCTCCTCTGAGATGAAAGTGTTCAGGTCCACGTCCTGGAGGCCATTGCGCCTGCCGCGACAGACCGAGCCGGAGCCGGAAGAGCCCCCTCCGCTGCCCGCGTTACTGCTGCTCCCGCTCACGTGTGTGGGGGAGCCCGGCGCACCAGAGCGCACGCTGATGCTCGCCATGGCCCCACTCAGTCCTACAGAACCACCAGAGGACAGAACAGTAATTAGGAGTGGCGAGAATGAACAAGGACCAACATTTAAAGCTTTACTCCATCTTCCCTCCAATTTCTATCCTGTTTTGGGGCATGGGGGCTGCTGGAGCCTATCCCAGCTACTTCAGGGTGAAGGTGAGGTCTGAACAGCTTTTTGTTTGACCGGAGTTGTTGCTGGCAACACCCAAATACAACACACTCTTTGACGTACCACAACTCCCTGACCATTCACACGATTAACGCACACGGTGGAGATGGAATTCCGAACTGATGTGATGTAACACAATATGGCAACAAAATTATAACAATATAATTTTAACCCTTATATCAAACTGAATACTTTAGTTATGAGCTAAAGCTAATCACTGTAGATGTACAAATCCAATTTTTAAAAGGAATATGTGGAAACTGGTTACATTTGGATGAAGCACCAAGATATTTCATCTCATTCACTGCTGTTTTTCAGCACTTTAGTCTGAAAAGCACAGAAAATGTAGCCATCCAAAAAAGAAACATGTAAAGAGTATAGGGTACAATTAAGTAAGACTTAAAAAATGAGTAAAACTCATTAAATAGTTTAAGTTCAAAGGAAAAAAACAGAAAGAAAGAAATGAACTGAACCCAAACAAAGTTCAGGAAATGTAAATCAACTGTTCCCCTGGGTTCTGCTTGCCTCTGTATTTGGTCTGAGTGGGAACCAGAAACAGGAATAAACCCTGATGTTATGGAATGACAACAGCCTGTCCGGGTGTAACCTAATGAGGCCGGCTCTTTCACACGCTGCATCACGACAGGCCCATCCTTCCACAGCCAAGCAAAACACACTTATCTCTGTGGCAGACGATAACTAGAGGACATAGTATCGCACACAAACACACTTTGGAGGACAAACCAACAGACTAAAGCCCTTGAACTTTTTAAATGCTTTCTAAATGCCACGTCAGAAAATTACAGACTTTTCTCCACTTTTACTATCTGAGCAGATCATTAAAATTACTCCCAAACAAATTGTAAAGACAATTTAGTAACTTGAAGATCACTTCAAAAGCTGTTTTTTTTTCTTTTTATGAGACACCAGAATTGTTTTGTTTCCAGGTAAGGCTGAGATTTGCTTACCATGCAGGGCTATGGCTTCCCTGAAGGGCTCCAGGTCTGCCTCCACAGATGAGCCGGTCTCCACGGGTGAATTGGCCCGGCTGGGGGCCACCACAGCCAGCCGAGAAGTGGTCCTGCTACTCCTATGAGGAGGCGCTTTGCCGCACAGGAAACTGATGAGATCCTCTCTTCTGATGGTTCTTCTGCGCTTTTTCACCCATGCCAACATGTCCTGGGGATCAACAGATGCCTCACTTTTGAACTCAGTTTTGAAATATTTACTTTTCTTTAAGCCCTCCTCCTAATGAAAACTGTGTTTTTAACATGTTCTTGTGACGCTTTTCTGAAGATGGAGGACAAGGATAAAGAAAATTAATATAAAACTGAATTTCTTTAACTTCCACTGTTCTTGTTGACTGCTATTTCTTAATGACATTCCGAACAGAGGATATTGGCCCCTGAAAAAGCTTTACCATCTTCTTATAGCCTTCTCCTGCTTTGTGAGCAACAACTATTTTCATTTTCATTGTTCTGGACAACTGCTTGGAAGAGCCCATGCTGCTGATTGTAAGGACAAGGTCAGATGACTCAGATTATTTCAAATCTTTGAGATTGAAATCATCTGGTCTTTCCAAACAATAATTTGAAACAATCCATGACACTGTCAGGTCTCAGCTAATCTAGAGGGGGCGGTGCACACTATCAACTCTGCAGGGTGCCCAAACTTTTGCACAGGCCATTATTTTATCTTTTTTTGACATATTAAAAGAATGCCTCATTTATAAACTGATGCTTTTAGGAGATGATGCATTTTTAATCTTTCCTTGGGTTCTTTATGCACAATAATATAACATTTTACCAGGGGTAGATCCTCACTGTATATGTAACACCTAGGGTCTGAGTTGCAACACTGGAAAACAAAGTAATGTGACCCACCTTATTTCGGCGTTGGTGGCCAATCTGGATACCCCGATCAAAACTTCTCTGATGGGCCTCCACACTCTCTGATATTATACATAACAAGATGAAAATGATCACCATTTCAGAAATCAATAAACAACTCCACAGTATCTCATACATAGCACAGATTTAACTCTTTAAGACCAGAGATGTGTTCAGACACGTTCTTTCACATATCGTAACTCCTCGACTATCAACATGATCAACATAAATCTACTGATTCTGATGCAGAGAAAGCCATATTTGCACATCGCCTTTGCAACAATACGTTTTGAATGCAGAAGCCTCAAATACATATTTTTGCACATTTAAAAAAACTGGAATTACGTTAATTGTGTAAATGCTTGAAAAGTCAGGATAGTCAAAATACTGGCAATACTAGAGCTAAAGCTCTGGTGTAAAAGAGTTATATAATAAACGCATACATTTAAAGTTACAGCACAAAATAGTCTGGCTTTTACAAAAATATTGAAATAATATAATGACCAGTTCAGAAAGAGGAAAAAAGCGATCAACTTCTGCAACAAACTGGTGGATATAAAAATAGCAAAGATCTAAATTGTCAACGTGTTTTTATTGTTTCAATAAAACATGTCAAGTTAACAGACAACCAGAGTGTAAGAGGCTCAAACAGCTGCCTCTCTGTGGAAAATAGTCCCAACCATAACAGCCATGAAAAAGTGTGTTTGTACAGTTACCTTTGTAAAGGTTGGTCACTGCTGTAGCTGCATTCTGAAATGGCACCCACAATGACAGGCCCTGCTGATGGCAAACCCTGTCTGTGAGAGATGGAAGACGGAAAGTTACCTCCACTTCACCATAAACGGGGACTTTTCTGACACACTTGTGGCATTCGGAGCGGAGAAAACCCAAAGGACAACCACTGTGTTTCGAATAAACTTTGATTTTGGAAACGCCATTTTGTCTCGCTTCTCGGATTGCTGAGAAGGGGTTATGGCATAAAAATAGATGTCAGCAAAGCGCTAGATGGCCAGCTTGGCAGCACATCCTTTCACAAGAAAGTAGCCAACTTATTCTAAAGAAAGTTATAGAGTACAACGTAAAACGCATCAAGTAAAAACCTGCCTTTTCCCCCAAGAAATGACCAAAACAAGGGAAAGACCAACTCCACACCGACCCAACATTTTCCTCGCCATTTTGTGATTAGAATTCTAGCTTTTTAAAAATAATCTCGTTCCCTTTGCCCTCTTTTTTTAATCGACTGCTCGTGGTAATTGACACTTCAACGGCCACGTGTAACATGTGTACCAGATGTTAAGACAGTCAGCTGAGAATGTCGCATAGCTACGATTGTTGTTTCCATCGCCATTTTCTTAACTAGCCTGGCTAGCATGACCGTTAGCCACAATCTAACTTAATGTCAACAACATAAATAGCAGCTATTTTCAGGCTAATGCTCTAGCTATTGCTCGGTGGTTGTAAAATCGGGGATGTAACGTCATACTCCGTTCCTTACTTTTATAACTATATTAATTAACTCTATATTTGTGTGTGTTCGTTTATAAATGGAAAAAAAAAAAAGAAAAGTCATGTGAGAATGTTACGTTCCCGGTACCGGCGAGCCGCCAGGCTAATAAGCTAGCTAGCTCGCGTTTAACCAATACGCATACCAGCATTAGTTCACTGTCAGTGTGTGTTCGTAGCCAGATTGCTAACACAAGCCGATAGCATATAAGCAAAGTATGTGTCCGAAAACGACCAGACGTCGAGAGACAGCTGCCTTCCAAACCTTTATATAACTGTGCGACAGCAGTAGCGGAGTTCTGAAACAGATGCCATAGTTTATCCTGGTCGTTGTCGGCCTCCTCCTCGCTTAGCTCCCTCTGCTCCGCTTCGGCCAAACACTGCCGCTCCCATTTTGAGAACCAGTGCTCGGGTCCGTGTTCCTGTATTTCCGATTCCCCGTCTTCTTTCTTCTCCTCCATTTAATGACCCCAAACTCGGTAAGAATTTGAGCCTCGTCGTCGTCGAAATGTTGGTTTATGGATACTCTGCGGGTAGCTAAGCATATAAAATCATGAATACTGTTGTGATTTTCTATTTGTCCTACAACATAAAATTACCCTCCGGTACTTCCATCTGACTAAGATAAGCCTAGCTAACTAGTTTTCCTAGTTACCGACGTCTCGATATATAGAACGGAGACTAACTTGATGTGTGGCTGATCCCGCCCATGAAACCCAATCTGGAAATCCTATTGGCCATGTTATTGACAAGGGGCGGGGTTTATGTCTGTTTTTCTCAGTAGAACTGGCTTTTTACGACGTCCATCCGGGCATTTCCACACAAGAAGAAAAATTAAAAAAAACTAATTGAAAAAAGATTGTTAGAGAGTTTATGTTTAAAAAAAAAACGTACCAATACTAGGATCTAAAAAGCTATTATTAATAATTAAAGACGCCTGTTACACTTGTCATTTTTGATTGATGAAATGTTGGTTGTTAGCCTTCAAAAGTAACCAATAAAAATTAAAATAAAATACTAAAATGTGACATGACGTTGCTTTCATGTGGATTTAACATTGAATCTCTTTAAATTCATGTTCATTCAACAGAATAGGATCGGTTTGAGGTTAACAGTTTGTCAAATGCCATTTTTTTCTAAAAAAACTGAAATGCAAAACTGCAAGTTTAGTAAAATAGCCCACTTTTTTTACATCTCCAATTATGTTGAACTAAATTTTTATTTGAATAATAAACAATACATTTACTATGATTATTAATATTATGTAATGTAATTTTGTTTAGGAATGGTTGTATAAAGTTTATCCATATGTGCTTTGTTTCTCTAAATTCTGAGGATAATTGTTTTTAATATAAACTAATACGTATTAATGTAAAGTTTGCCATTCCAAGACAAACATTAGATCGTCAAAAATTACTGCAGAGCATAGAAAAGCAAGAGGAAGATAAAACGTTATTCCTGGCTGTGGAAAAAGTAATGATTGACACAAGAAAAAAAGAGTAAAACAAGCAAGGTCAGAGCATTTTTGGAGCCCAACATGTAAAGGAAAGCTTTCCTAACCTCACTTAAATGCTACAGCTTCTCCTTTTGTCTCCAACCAAGGGGGGATTGGTAGAAACTGAACTTTCTAACAAGGCTTTATGTTATTTGACTTCAAGTGCTGAAGCTCTTTAATGGTATTGTGAATTTAACTGGATCTGACAGCAATTGAGCTTTTCACTCGAATGATTTAGGTTAAAATCTCCAGGTGGACGTCACCACAATTGCCTGGATTAGCATCCATCCTGCAGATAAGCAACCACAGAAGGAATCGCTACAGAAAACTTTATTGTCGTTACCAAACAAAATGTAACACAGATTTATCAGTATCCCATCAGAGATTTCCTGACTAAAACTACATTGTTAGATTTACAGTCCCTTCTTTTCTTCAGTTTTAACTAAGACAATGGGAACTAAAAAAATATCAAAGAATGATCTTTTAAAAACAGATTGGCTCAGTCATTTTTATAAATTACTGCCAGTGAATACATTTTGCTGCTTCCTCTACAAGTTAGTTAGGGATCACAGTTACAGGTCTTGGAGAAAAACACGGTAACATCCACATTCAATCTAATTTTCAGTGATGATATTTTTTTATTCTAGCAGGAGAATACAAAACTACAAACAGCACTTCAACATAATGATTCCACAATAAAGACCAAAAAACTAATCTGATCTTAATGAATTTATGATCCACCACTAATTAAAAATATTCTTCTTGATCCTTTATTCTGAAACAGGAGGACACATTCCAAGGAAACATTAAAGGGGTGATCATGTAAATAAAGTTTAAGAAAGTTAAAAAGACATGAATTTAAAGTAAACTTGAAGTAACTGTGTGGATGTAAACTTCTGAATCCAAACTTGTTAAATGTGGCTGAGTCTTTAACCTAGACTTAAATAAAATGAGTGTTCCAGCAGATCTAAGGCTTTCTGGAAAAGTCTGTTCCAGATCTGTGGAGCATAGAACCTGAATGCAGCTTCTCTTTGTTTGGTTTTGACTCCAGGAACTGACAAAAGACCGGATCCAGATGATTGGAGTGGTCTGGTTAGTGGGTCAGGAGGTCAATGAAAAGTGTGCAATCATTGTTCTTTTTTTTTTTACAAAGCTCAATTTTCGATGCAGTTTTGCATCACAAAAATGTTTTGTGTTATTGCTGTAGAATTGCACATAAAAAACTGCTATCTTTTATCTGATATGGAAAAAAAAATAACAACAGAAATAAGTTATGTTAATAGTCAACGTACATTGTGGTTTCATAATAAAAGTGTGAAAAGGAAATGAGAGAATTGGAGTTCAGGTATGCCCCGTTGGAAGTTCATTCAATTTAATTTAAAAAATACTTTATTAATCCATGAGTCAGTACTTTAACTGGTTATAAGGGGGTCCATGATGGAATTTGGTAACCAAGTACTATTATTCAGACCATAACCGGTAGAGACTTTAAGAGCAGAACCTGAACCAAAGCCAGCCTTCTTTATCATTTTCAAGTCACATCCTATGATGCTACCCCAACAGACGACTGCAGATGTAATAAGTCTTAACAGAGTATTTAAAAAAAACAGTTATGCAACATTTTCTGACTTTTGCTGTTATACAATTAGAAAACTATTTCAATGAAATAGGTGTCTAATAAAACATTCACTGCAAAAAGAGAACTTTTTTTGATTCAGCACATATAAAAGGGATATGATTTGACCGCTAGGTGGTACTGTTTCATCGAATACACCAACTAAAACTTTAGCGTCAAATTAAATCAAAATAAAAAAAAAATGCTTGGTGGCATAATAATGTATAAGATATTATTCCAAATGTTTCATATTTGTGCGTATATGTTCTTATGTTGATGTTTGTTAGAAGTAAAAACAAACAAATAATGTGAATGCTACTGACTATCTGTGAGATTATTTCAGTTGGAATCAAATTATGTCCTCGAATTTTTATTTTATGATTGTTTTGTTTTGATTTTACAATTGCAAACAGGCAAAACAAGTTTCAAATTTCTATTCAAATACAATTAAGCAGTTTTTTTTAAATCAATAATTAAAAAAAACATTTGCAAGATAATTGTAGGCCTAAGCATAGTCCCATGTGGATTGTTTTCTTTTAATTGGAATTTTTTTGTTCTTAAAAACGTTTATCTGTGATTATTAGCTTGAACGGCCTCCTAAAGAATTAGTGCAAAGCGTTTCTACATTTTTACATAAAAAATATTATATTATATTATATTATATTATATTATATTATATTATATTATGCTTTTGTTGTGGTGATGTTGCTGGCTTTCCCTGTAGTTTGAACCGGCCGGGTAGGGCCCGTGTTTGGAGCTCCATGCGGATGTGACATTTCAGAGAAGAGCGCGACCGCCATTTTAGAGATTTAGCTCAGACTCAACACATCACAAAGTGCGAGAGGAGCGGGTCCGCAGCCGCGCAGTGTTGCATGACCGGGCACATTCCTCACAAGAAAAGCGAGGTCAGTTAAAATGCAGCCAGGCGCCGCGTTCGGTGGTTTATATTGTTAGGGGAGGATTGGGGGAATTGTTTTATGTCGGGCCTGTCTCCGCGAACTTCCAAATTCACGCTCCCGTTAATGGAAACTGGTTTGAATGGATAGTTTTTTCCTTCGTTTCCCTCCAGACAAGGGACAATCGGAGGAGCACTCTGACTGGGGATCTGGCAGGCAAAGTTGGTAAATGCCCCCCTAGCAAATGAGCCTTTGTTTTCATTGTTGCACCTTTATCACTATTTGGCTGCCTAGTGTCAGGTAGCTTAGCGCTAGTCATTACACAGGGTATTTGTGCTTCAAAGTGCTGCTGCAAGTTCTCTTATTGCCCCTCATTTCACGGGGTAAAACCGGATTGGCTTGGTTAATTTCAGCGGGCCTCCGTCCCTGGTGCCCCAGCTCAGCCTCCTCCGTCAACCAAGCTACTCGCACCCACCAAAGGCGCCGAGATTGGGCGAATAGCGAGCAAATACGTCCGCGTTTCTCTACCCGCTCCCCCACCGACCTCCCCTCCTCACTCCCCGGCGCTGACAGCGGACAAGGCCGAGGTCGTCACAGAGCAGGCCCGGCCGCCAGGGCTCGACCTGTCCACCCCACCTCCGCATTCCACCACGCCTCACCAACAGTCCAGAACCTGGTTCCCAATCGAACCGACCCTGGACAAGGTCGAGGACAAGAGAGATAGCAAGGTGCACAGCATCACGACCACAACAGCAGCTGCCAACATGAATCACCACCACACGCAGCAGCAACAGCAGCAGAAAGCCGGCGAACAGCAGCTCAGTGAGCCAGAGGACATGGAGATGGAAGGTAAGGAATCACCCCAATAAAGGTTAGCCAATTATTTGCTAAATGTGAGCTACGATTTAACGGTTGCACGAGAAATTTGCAGGAATTTCGTTGCGGGAGCTGCGATTAACGTTACAGTAAACAACAAGGCCTGACGCTGCCTGGGATAGCCGGTTGCCTTTTTTTTTTTTTTTTTTTTTTTTGCTGATTGTGCTTCCATTGCAGGATACTTGCGAAGCTGACCTCATTTTATTATGATAGTTTTTTTTTCTTAAATTATTCCTAGGATTTTCTAACTAAATTGCTAATAAACAAAATTTCGCGTTTCTTAACTACATTTTAAACGACCGGCCACATAAATCATTCATTCTGAGCTGAACCCAATTTCTAAATAAACAGCCTTTTTTCCCCTCTCCGCAATTACTGAAGTGACAACTTTTCTGTCCCAGTCTGCATTCAGATTGCTGTTTAGGACTTTCACCAATACCCATTTCTATGCTTGTTGTTAACCTAAATATTTGTAAACAGTGATTAATAGGCTTAGATGAACCCGTTACAAGGTAAATTGCGTTTGCTAACGTTCTCATTTCCGTTTAATAATGGGGTTAACGGGTCTGCCTTCAAAGTGACCGTTTTTGCCGTTTTTCTAACAATCAAACATACACCGTTTTTTTCCGGTTAAACAAAAATCACGCTAGCGCTTAAAGACCAACGTGCTAGCACCTTGTTTGTAGACTTTGGGCTCCCAATGCGGTTTCTGAAACACGGAGTACGATCTGACAGCAAGGAATCCCAGGTGTATTTCACATGGCTGAATTTAAATGTATGTGTTATCGATGTCGTACCGTCTTCCAACCTCGAGTGGATATGTAGTTTTGAAAAAAATACAGAGCATTGGCAACGTCCAGGCTAACTGTAAGCTAGCTATTTAGCTCAGAGGCCCACTTCTTTTTGTGCATTCTTTAGTTAGCATGCTAGTTAGCTTATGCTAATGGAGGGGGGTGTGTGGCGTTCCAAAATGGTGGCTTGTATTTAAAATCGGTTGGCTAATGCTTGAACGTAAGGCCTTGGTTGTTAGCGTAACTTATATTATTTCGTGCTTTTACAATCATTACAGATAAACAAACGCTCAGGCAATTTTACGTTTATGTTTACGTTTGTATATTACCTAATACTAAAGCCAGCGTTACCTCATAAAAGGCTGTACATTAATGTCTGGCTAGCACTTGCTAGCTAGCTTACGGGGACACAGATGCGTCAGCCCCAATCTAACGTCATTGCTGAAACACGTGTGCTCGTTAGTGTTGCATTAATGGTTGCAGAAACGTATGCTGACTGTGTGCTGTAACGACACTTGGTTCTGTGAATCTGCGTCTTAAAGCGTGGCAGTGCGGTGTTCATAAAAAAAAAAAAAAAAAAAAAAACGTGCGACAGAGCTGGCAAGTAACGGCAGTCGGTGCTGCGGTGCGCCTGGCCCGCACAGGCAGGGGGCAGCGCGGGGATTTGCTGCTTCATTGTATGCGAGACCAACAGGCGTGGAGTTCGCCATTTTTAATGATCTGTGTTTTTGTTTGGTGTTTGATATGGAATCAATGCCAGCTAGTAAAGCGCGTGTTATCAGTTCAAAGCACAAAAATGATCACACAAACCGGATTTACTCCCCTCCCCTTTCACCTAATGTTAACTTTAGACTAAGTACTGAGTGGTGGGAGCTCACTGCGTCATTTATGAAGTACTATTTACATTTTATGCTTTTGACATAGAACGCTCTAAATAACTTGTTAGTTGTTTGTTCTTGCACTATTTGGGGTTTTCTAGCAACACACCTCTTAAGACAAAAATATTGTCTACAACTGGCTTTCCATGTCACAGATTGGCTGTTTTGGAACAGATTTTTTCTCCCACCACAAATCCGTAAATATGCAGTTGTCAGAGATTCCAGGCTAGATCGATTGTGTCATGCAATGAACAGGCCTCATTAACCAGGTGTAATCCACTTGGGAAAGAAGGTCAGTCATCTACAGGAATTGCTCGGTAGTGTTGACCAGAAGCACAACACGGTGTACTGATTCTCCTAAATGGGCTGCAAAAAAGTTTTTAAAAAAAATCAGTTTGTCAGATTGATATGCAGACGTGCTTGTTTTTCTGTCATCGCTGTTATGATTTGTAGCTTTTTTTTTCTTATAGTGTGATTAGAAACATGTTTGGTTTTTGTCAAGCCTTATTCAGCTGCAACAGTTGATGTCTGTCCAGTCATGGGCTTTTTCAATAATGACACCCACCTCTTTTGTATCAAATATTCAGCCTACGTTGTTTCACAGCCTTTGTTGCTGGTGTACAGCAATCTCTATAGTTGGAACTCAGTCTAGGCTAAAGCCAATCAAGCAGCTTCTATGTAAAGTATAAGAATGAATGCATGTGTTACATTTGCTGCTGTGAAGGAAAACTCCCCTTCTTTTGGGAAGTCTTTTTCTGTGCTATTTAAGCTCACATTCCTCCATCCATTGACCTTTGACCTGTGGTGTCCCTTTGCTTGCCTAGCTGGGGAAACAGACGACCCTCCAAGAATCCCAGCCAATCCAGTGATTAATGGGAATGTGGCCATGGCAGATGGACACAACAATACAGAAGAGGAAATGGAAGATGGTAAGCTCCAAACATGAAACACTGGAACAGTTTAAAAGCTTTTATTTTATTCTTGTTTTATTATAGTAATCATAATTTTTTGGGAGAGTTTCAGTTTAGGAGCGATAATCAGGTATATCTGTTGGTTTATCTGTTGGTTTATTTTTTTATTTTTTGCATGTAACAGTCAAACATCTATGTAGAATTCTAATTTATTCACTAAATGAGAACTAACATTGATACCTAATGTTTACATTTATAAATTAATCTAAGTAATATCTGTAATGAAAAGGGCTTTAATGAGTATCTAAATACTCAAATATTTGCATTTTGTTCCAGAAAATGTGAGCACAACCGAGATCACTGATTTGCCATTTTTATAAGTCTAGTAGTGTGTAGCGAAAATACACTTCAGACAATGTAATGAATGTTGCTGAATGCATTGTAATTCTCTATCCGCTCAGACCGATAGTCCACATGCTTGCACCGAATATATGACCATAAAAGGAAAAGAATATAGAGAATTCTGGATGTTGAATTTTAAGTATATAAACTAAACAAACCGAATGCGCCACTGGCACCAGAAGTAAATAAATCTTCAAAGTAAAGTTTTGGCTATGCCTCTCATTTTCAAAGGAAGGATTGGAAAACTGGAACACATTTTCAGGATTTTATCTAAAATGATTCAAAGCTACAGTGACGTTTGTTTTGTTTACTGCTGAAATTAACTAGGAAGTTGACAGAAAAGCTTTTGAGTGTAACTTTGTGTAAAGGGTTAAATATTATTATTTTTTGGTGTTTTTTTTTTTTTTTAAATCTGTGGTGTTTTGTTGATTCTGATCTCCTTTTTTAAATAAAGGTAAAAAATATCTCTGAATTTTCATTAATCCAGTAAAAAGTCATACAAAAAGCAACTATTCAGACGTATTTGGATCAAACGGTAAGAATCCTGATTCGATTTGTGAATCTGATCTCTACTTAAGTAACGATTCACAGCCCAAGTAATGGAGTTTTAATTATTGTTGTTGTATCTTGTCATAGTTTGCTTCTGCACATCCATATATTACAGTTTTCTGATTACCTTTCAACAATTGTTTGTTAATTTAGATCATATTTAATGTCCCATGTGGTGTAACATAGGAGGAACTGTTCTTTATTCTCACCTCATCTTCTCACAGACACCAGCTGGAGGTCGGAAGCGACTTTCCGGTTTGTGGTGGAGAGGTTCAGCCGTCTGAGTGAGTCGGTGCTCAGCCCGTCCTGCTTTGTACGCAACCTCCCTTGGAAAATAATGGTGATGCCGCGGTTCTACCCCGACCGACCCCACCAGAAGAGTGTGGGCTTCTTTCTGCAGTGCAATGCAGAGTCTGACTCCACGTAAGTGTCTTTGTGTGTGAAGGGGTTTGGAAGCATCTTACTTCTTCAAAAAAAAAAAACAACTATGACCACCTTTGGGGCTCTTGTTTTTATTATTTTAAAGTAATGTATTTATGACGTTAAGACAGGAATCGCCATGGACTACGATGTTTGCAGACAATTTTGTGATTTGTAGCGAAAGCAGGGAACAGGTGGAGGAGAGGCAAGAGAGGTGGAGGTTTGTCCTGGAAAGGAGAAGTCTGAATGTCTGAATGAGAGGGACCCAAGTGGAAAAGTGAGGATACAGGGAGACGAGACAAAGAAGGTGGAGGATTTTAAGTAAATAGGGTCAGCAGTCCAGAGTAATAAAGAGTGTGGAAAAGCTGAAATGAAGATGCTGAGGTTCTCTGTGGGAGTGACCAGGATGGATGGGATCCAGAATGACTACATCAGAGGAACAGCACATGTTTTAGAGATAAAGTCAGACTGTGACTGTTCGGTCATGTCCAGAGGAGAGAGTGAATATATTGGTAGAAGGATGCTGAGCTGCCCGTCAAGAGGTCTAGAGGAAAACAAAAGAAGAGGTTTATGGATGCAGTGAACATGAAGGTAGCTGGTGTTAGAGGATGCAGAAGACAGGGTTAGCCGAAGGAAGCCGATTCGCTGTGGCGACCCCTGAAGGGAAAAACCAAAAGGAAAAGAAGAAGAATATTACTGTACATTTCTTATTTTGTGTCCTTGTTCTCACACTCTACCAAAGCTAATATTTTATTGGTAGGGACATTTTTTTCAATCACTTTGTTCCTAATTAAGCTAATGCTTTGTAAATTAAAAACGTTCTTAGAAAACCAAAGTAAATCCTGTTAAAATGTTGCTTCTTATGCGTTCAAAATGATTATTAAATGAAATGTATGTTTTGGGTTTCAGGTCATGGTCTTGCCATGCTCAGGCCATGCTGAAAATCATCAACTACAAAGACGACGAGAAGTCGTTCAGTCGCAGAATCAGTCACCTTTTCTTCCACAAAGAGAACGACTGGGGTTTCTCCAACTTCATGTCTTGGAGTGTGAGTACCAGACTCCATCAAGTCTTAGGAAAAGTTTCGAAATACAACTTTAAATGAAGCAGAGATGATTTATTCTGTACTTTTTCTTTACAAATGTTTATTTATTTGTCTGGCTGTTGGTAGGATGTGGTAATGAATACTAGTAATTACAGAAGCTGCTTTCTTCTATTAATTTCATGAATGTTGGATTTCAGGATGTGACTGATCCAGAAAGGGGCTTCATTGAAGACGATAAAGTCACATTTGAAGTCTATGTCCAGGCCGACGCCCCACACGGAGTGGCGTATGTATTAACCTGAATTTTATGTTCCGATCGTGTTTCATGTAAGGGTCATTTTTTATCTATAAATCTGAACTTGTTTGTCCACCTTAAACCAGCTGGGACTCTAAGAAACACACTGGCTACGTTGGACTAAAGAACCAGGGAGCGACCTGCTACATGAACAGTCTCCTTCAAACGCTTTTCTTCACTAACCAGCTACGGCGGGTACGACTTCACCAGCGTTTTTTAATTGTCCGCTTATTTTTTGGATTAAATTAACTGTTTTTTTTTTTTTTTCTCAAATAATGATAAAATATAAAAATGTTTTAAAACCTAATGAACTTTTTTGCTGTTTCATTTTTTACCATTTAAATCTGAAGTGTTGATTTTATTTTGTTCCAATGTATTGTTTTTAGTTTATTCCACACAACAATTTCTTGAAATGCTTTTTCCCCAGGCGGTGTACATGATGCCCACAGAAGGAGACGACTCGTCAAAGAGCGTTCCGCTGGCGCTGCAGAGGGTTTTCTACGAGCTGCAGCACAGCGACAAGCCAGTCGGAACCAAGAAGCTCACAAAGTCATTTGGGTAATTTTTTTTTCTCCTTAAATCCTCGTCCAAAAGGAATCATCAGCGGTTAAATACTTTCTGCTTTTTTTAATGATGACATGACTCAAAGATGAGGAAAAAGTCTAATAAATCATGTATTTGTCTTAACTTTTTTAGTCATCTTAATTCTTCACATTTTCTACATTCTGTTTTCTGGTTAATGGCGGTTAAATAGTGTTTTTAACCGTTTACCGGATGAAAATTGTGATATTAATTTTTTGATTTTTGCGTAGAATGCACCTATACTCTCAGTAAAGTCTGTTGTTTTACTGAATTTATTGTTTTTTAATAAGCTTTTTCTTTACTTTGTTTCCTTTATTTCATTCTTGTCAAAAGTTTCTTTTTCCTTTGAGTAGTTCATAGTGTCCACCATTTGACCTCTGAAAATTTTCTATGTGGCAGTTCAAACAAGTGAAGTGTTCATGGGAAATTGAGTGAAGTCGCTCCAATACAAAAATCACGCAAATACACAAAAACGTATTAAGCTTTTTTTTTTTTTTTTTTTTTTACCCTGCAAATTGAACTTTAGTTGTTGTCATTTAGAGCCCTGGTTATAATCACTTTTGTTCTGAAAATATGGAAATAAATGACATTTAGTCGCACAAACAGCTTTCTTGCTTAAATCCTTTAAAATCTCTCATTCCAAAAGCTTCATCTGACTTTGGTGTGTCTTGCTTGAAGGTGGGAAACACTTGACAGCTTCATGCAGCATGATGTTCAGGAGCTTTGCAGAGTGGTGAGTCCTCTTGTCAATTCTTAGAAACAAGTCTTAGATTGATGCAAACTGATGACTGATCTGCAAAACATGCGTGTGTTTCAGCTGTTGGACAATGTGGAGAACAAGATGAAAGGAACTTGTGTTGAGGGAACGATCCCCAAACTCTTTAGAGGAAAGATGGTGGTAAGATTTCCCATTTTTTTGTCTACTTTCCACATTCTGGTCTATTATTGTGCATTTAAAACGTTGCTTTAGGTTAGTTTTAAATTAAGATGAGCATCATAGCCTTTGCTTATGAAAGTTTGATAAATATTGGTTCACATTTTCTGTTTGATATTCATAAGTTTAGTTTTAAATTGTATATTTTGTAAAAAAAAAACAAAACATTAAGTTGACCAGGATGTCTAAATATTCTCTATATTCTTTTCCTTTTCCAGTCATATATTCAGTGCAAGCATGTGGACTACCGGTCTGAGCGGATCGAGGATTACTATGACATTCAGCTTAGCATAAAAGGAAAGAAAAACAGTAAGTAGAGCTTAAAGAAGACAGACAGAAAGTTCGTTTTTAATTGTAAAACATCACTTAACGATAAACCTCTTTTGTTGCTGATTTTTGAGCTAGTAAGTAAATTGATTTATGATGGGAAGCCTGCTGGAGACCCTTCAAAAACATTTGGATTTACCTAAAATGAACATTTTTTTTTCCCACAACATTCTTATATCTTGTGTTGCTGTAGCATCAAAATTTCCCCCTTGAAGGAGAATTTTTAAATGAATTTGTAAGTTTAGCTTTAAGTACTTTAAATGGAGTTTATCTTCTAAAGTTTTTGCTTTTTTTCCCCTCCAGTTTTTGAGTCTTTCAAAGATTATGTTGCAACTGAACAGTTAGATGGAGACAACAAATACGATGCAGGAGAGCATGGCCTTCAGGTGAGCCTTTAGTGTTGGAAGGAAATTGTTGTAGTTTTCTCCTCCTTTTGTACATTGATGTGTTCTTTAATTATCATTTGAAAGTTGTTGGTTTCCCCTTACAAATACGACATGTAGATCTGCTTTTAAATATTTTTAAAAACACAATAAAGTGAAGATTTCTTTCAAAGAGCTTTTGTAATTTTTTCTGTTGTGTTCAAACTGTGTTTGTGTGTTAAATTTTCTGACGCCACAACTTCTACGCCTGTTTTTGCTGCAGGAAGCAGAGAAAGGTGTGAAGTTTCTGACCTTCCCTCCAATCCTCCACCTGCAGCTTATGAGATTCATGTACGATCCACAGACTGACCAAAACATCAAAATTAATGACAGGTAAAACAAACGCCATCAGACATTCCCTCGCACTCTTTCAACTTTTACTTCTCTTCTTCTCTTACTTCTCTGTTTGCTAAAAAATAAACATCCTCTATCCTCCATGATGATTGTCCTCAACAACCGTCTGTGTCAGTGGCTTACAAATAAGCTAAAAATGCATCCGTGGACTAGAAAAGACTGTTTGCATGTTCATCCTGTCTTGGGCAGTATCCTGTTGACAGACGAGTCCTTGCTTGTTATCAAGTTGTAGCACCTTTGACCAAAACCATTCAACAAACGGGCATTCCCAAAGGAACCGTTTAAAAGTGCCAGCCTCTTTTTGACGTTTCCAACACAATAAGTTGTTCATAAGACCCATTCTATATAATTTTACCAGAATTTTAATAGGATTAATATATCATCAGCATAAAGAAGCATTTGTGCTGTTTACCACCTCCCTTTATACCTCTAATGTTACCATGTCTTCTTATGGTAATAAATTAAATAATAAAGGTGAGAGGACACCCTTGCCTCGTGGCTCTTTTTAAACAAAAGAATGATGAAATAACAACTTTAGTTGTTACGGATAATTTTGGACAAATTTTGGAAAAATACGAACTACCACTGAACTCGATGGAAAGCCTTCTCCGCATCAAGGGAGAGACGTATTAAATGTAACAGTCTTCTCATGTTGTCTGTTGATGATCTATTTTTCATAAATCCTACTTGGTCTGAGTAGATAATTACTGTACTATAATAAAACTTTCTCTAAACGAGTTGCTGATATTTTGGTAAGAATTTTTCAAATTGACATTCAATAAGCTTATGGGATAATAATAAGTTGGCTGACACAGATCCATATCTTTTTTTCATTTTGTAAAGTTTCATTTTGTAATAATGATGCTATTAATTTCCATCTTCCCCTTTTCTCTGAGTTGTTAACAAAAATAAATCCAGAGTTCCACAGCCGCAGGATCAGACAGAACAATTGTATTTATTTAACAATGCATCACCTGCTTTGTTATATTATTCAAAATCCATTCGAGAATATTACTTATAACAATGGGAGAAAAAATATATTCTCACTCAGTCGGGTTTGTCACGCGCCAAATATCTACCAAGCTATTATCCTCACTTAACATACGTTTAGCGGCTCTGTCTTTGTTACTAGTGAGCCAGTGAAAGCACTTCTGTCTATAAATGATTAAAATCTCCTGCCAGAATTATATCCTTTTCCATTTCACCTAAAATTTTCTTCACTTAGTAAAAGAATTTAAGATTTGCTAAGGTCAGTGCATAAATGTTGCACAAAATCATATTTTTTCCATTGATTCTGGCCTGTGTAGAAATCATTCTGCCTTCTTTTTCAATCTGTTTAACCAGAGTAAATGCCAGATTTTAAGGATAACCACCCCATTACGATTACTTAAAAATGAACTATGAAAAATATGACTTACCCAACCAAACTTTAGTTTCATTGCCTCCTCTGCTCTGAAATGGGATTCTTGAAGAAATACCACATCAGCTGTATTATGTTTGAGATATTTCATCACTTTACCTCTGTTAACTGGATTTCCACATCTTTTAACATTACAACTTATGAACATGACATCGTTCTTAGCCATTGAAAATTAATAGAACAAAATGCGAAACGTCATACAATAGTCCCTGAACATATAAAACATTTCCTCTGATGTTTTTCTTTCTTTCTTCAACTGCGGTCCTAATAGTTGTAACATCTGAGCCCACCTCCATGCTTGAGCCTTAATAAGTTTTTAGCCTTATTGCTATGTTATGGAAGATGTTGTGAGAGTAGTTTAGATTAATTTATTTTGAAGAGCTCTATAGAAGCATCAGCAAGCACGCCATCATGTTGGCGTGAGATCATCCAGACTCTCCCAGTATGGTGATATTTACCGTCTACTGCAGGAGCAGCGTCTGAATACTGCTGCTTTCAGTGGTACTTCTGTGTCTGTGTTTGATGATTTGCTGTTCTGCATAAGTCTGCAAAGAAAAAAAGTGAAAAGAAAGTTGAGACCTTTTTTATTTTGTCTTAATTCAAATATGTAAAACATCATAGTTTTGGATGAGCACAAAAGGCAGCAATCAGCTTTTCCCTTCATGTTTTGGACTTCATCTGCTTTTCACATCATCAACACATCACTACCAAAGCTGATTGGTTGATGCACCGCAAAACTTTGCCCAATTTCAGATATATGAGCTCTGGAATCAGTGCTCTGCAAAAATGTTGATGCAGGTCAGAATTTTCCAGCTCCTGCTAGAGGATTGCACTGGACGATCTCCCATTGGGCCTGTGCATTGACTTAACCAATGTTCAAATTGTATTTGGTCTGAATGTTGCTTGATGTCTCGCTGATTTGCATTTTTTAGTGCAATTTTGCATGTTTTTTTTTTGTTTGTTTTAAGCAACTCACTCTGTTCTGATTGGCCATTGACCTTATCAATCAATCTCAACAGGTTCGAGTTTCCAGATCAGTTACCTCTGGATGAGTTCCTCCAAAAGCCAGACTCAAAAGATCCGGCAAACTACATCCTTCATGCAGTCTTGGTGCACAGTGGGGACAACCACGGCGGGCACTACGTCGTCTACCTTAACCCCAAAGGAGATGGTAAAGTGAGTGCCAAGGAACCAATAGTGAGATCTATTTTTTTTTAAATACTTCTTTCTCAAAGCATTATTTTGAGTCAATGCTTCCTCATTAGATGGGGTTATTGTTTTCTGTGTTTTGACTTGTGCTTTAATTAGTTTAATGAATTGATGTAATTAGTTTGCTAAAGTGCCTTAAAGTCTCTTTTCTGTTGTATTTAGCCTCTTTGGTTTTCAATATTGAATATTTAATGGACTTGTAATAAAATGTTTTCTTATTTAGCCTTCTCTTGCTGTTTTTTCTCCATCTGCTTCTTCCTCAGTGGTGTAAGTTTGATGATGATGTTGTGTCACGGTGCACCAAGGAAGAGGCTATAGAGCATAACTATGGCGGACATGACGATGACCTCTCCGTCCGCCACTGTACCAATGCCTACATGTTGGTCTACATCCGAGAGTCCAAGCTCAGTAAGTGACTCGTAGGTAATGAAAGGAAGCGAATGGGTTTTAAAGCATCCAGAAGTCTGACTTGATACCTGTTTGACGTTACAGGCGAGGTCCTCCAACCGCTAACCGATGTGGACATCCCCCCTCAGCTCGTAGAGCGCCTTCAGGAAGAGAAGAGGGTGGAGGCGCAGAAGAGGAAGGAGCGCCAGGAGGCTCACCTCTACATGCAAGTCCAGGTAGGAAGTTGAGCGTCGTTTTCTATGCGAGCATGGATTTAAAGACAGAAGGCTAAAGGATTGTAGATAAACTGGTTTAATGTACGCAATGCATGGGTGGAAGTTTGTTTGAAAATGACAAAGTTGTGCAGAAAAGTTGGAGTGCAAGAATGTGCAAGGATTGGTTGATAACACAACACTCCAGGTCTGGAGGTCTGCTGCTCTGCTTGATTTCTGACTTTTAATAGCAAAACACACCCAAAGTCACCTGATTTCCAAGGAAAGTTAGTTTTGTGTATTTTGTTGAAGGTTACATCAAACCTGAAAAAGCAAACTGGTTCTTGTTGGTTAGAATATTTAAAAAAAACACACAAGGAAAGAAGATGTGCTATAAAAATAAGCTAATTCTTGCCTATTGACTCACTGAGGTCAATAAACTTGTTGCCCTGCTTTGTTTCTCTAGTCGTCCCTCGCTGGAACACTTCAGCTTTTTCGGCCTCACTGTGTGTTTCTGTGAAATTTTACTTTCTTGTATTTTACATTTTTTACAGTTCATTGTGTTCTGTGTCCTGATTGGCTGTAGACTAGTGTCCATTAGCCTATGCGCTGTGTCTTACTGAATAGACCCCTTGCATGTGATGTGAACACCCTGTCTGCCTTTTTATGAGTCAAATTTTAGAAGTTAAGCAAAGGTCATTACGGCTCTGGATCTTTGTCGTGTCTTTTTTTTGTGGTGTCCACCCAACTGTCTGCTTTCGATCAGTTGCCTCAGTGTGAAACTGACAAGAAGCAAACAGTTCAAGAACATTCAAGATCTGCAGGAACCTATGTTGCTGCTTCCTCACATTTCCATGTTTTCGGGAAAAGTTTGCATTTTTTTTTCTATTATTCAGTCATTGTTAAAGACCAAAAAAAAGTTCTGATTCCAGACTGTTTAAGAACTGGCAACCTCTCAAAAATAACAGATTAGCATCAGTACCAGTGAAACCCAAATGGAACCCATCATTTATGAGATCAATTGTGTAACCATAGGCCTACCTGACAAAATGTGCACTACAGTCTGCTGCTGTCCTTCCTGTTTGACTGCACAGATCCATTGTTTTCTGTCTCCGTCTTGAAGAAATTGTCGCTTGAATTACAAATTTTTCTATTGTGACAACTAACAGTAGCACATGACTCCTATGATGAGATGTGGTTGCCATTTCTCTACACCAAAGTCGCAGATTTTACCCATCGGATGTATGAAAACGATGTGTGCTCGACTCCCAAAGTGATGGACAATGGTGCTCGTGGGATGTCACTGCAAGGGGTCCGTAGAATGCCTTCAGCTTGTAACGCCAATCTTTCTTTTCATTCTAGAAAACTGTAAAAAAAAAAAAAGTCTCAGAAAAGTCTAAAAAGTGTTTAATGAGGAGCTTTATAGCCCAAAAACATCTGTAATTACTGTAAAAAATGTAAAATGACTGCTTTGTGGATGTTGTCTTTTGTGGGTTATTTTTAGAATAACCCCCATGATAAACGAGAGACCACTTTACTCACAAAAGGACAGGGAGGTATGGAAATGGTTTATCTGCTACCCAACATAACTTCGATCATCAACAGAATCTACAGGCTTCACATATCTTTTGCACGCTGAAATTAAATGGTCATCTGTGCCGGCTTTTCCCTGTAGTTTCACTGTGCTGCCTATGTTTTTAAATAGAAGTGAGTTTTATTGTTACAGCTTTCTGTGTGCATGTGTGATGTTTGTCGTTTCAAACTGTGCTGGTAGCTCTGCGACCGTCATTCTGAAATGTAAAGCTGCTCTTGCGTCAAACATTACCAAAGGTCTGCCGGGTTGGATCATAACACAATTTAATTGGACTGAGAGCTGCTTTGATTGTGCACTGCAGGTGTGTGCAGATGGTTAGACGTTGAATGAATACAGAAATGCAAGAGAAAAAAAAAAGGTTTATTCCAGAGACGTTTTCTCTAAAGATCCGATAAATGTGATGTAAAAATCAATAGAGCTCAATAAAGTGAAGCGGCTGTCCAAAAAGAAAATTGACTTGATGTTCTTTTGCTCCAGAGCAAACAAAATTGATCCCATACATCACATACTGTTACACAGTTGATCCTGTCAACTTAAATTGTCTAAACTTCTCAGTTCTAATTGTTCATGAAAGTACTTCATGATATTATAGTTGTTCTGCTTATTTTAGTGTCTTTAAAAGACATTTCAGTTAATCAGAGCCAGGAAAAAAACCCTGAATGCTCTTTTTTTTTTTTTTTTTGTCTGAATACAAAACCTGCATTGCTGGACCAGCTTTAAATATTAATGCTCCTCAGGAGTAAATAAGGCGCATTAAACACTTCTACTCCTGGCATCCCCAACGTGATATCGAACACAGAAATGATATTTATTCGTCACGTTCAACACCTGAATCTCCCCCTGCTTCGTCATCCGTACTACTGATCATTTGTGCTGATTATTTGTTGCTTGATCTTCTAATCTCAGTTTCTTTTTCCTCCCTGCTGAGTGGGTTGCTGGTTGCTCAGCTGATCTGCAGTTCCGGTTTGCTGCACTTTTATAGCTGCAGCTCTCTCCTGCGTCTTTGCTCTCTAAAGGAAAACAAAAATGGTGTCTTTAAAAAGTAAATATGGCGTTACCACTGTTTGCCAGCAGCCTGTCGGTCGTGTGTGGACTGTTTATCTGTTGCTTTTCCAGTCCTCTGCAAAAACACTCAGACTGGATAACTGTCAAAGTAAAGGTTCATGAAAAGTGTGATCAGTTCAGCAAAAATCAGATTAATGACAAAGCCATATATTAGGTGTGTTTAAATATATCAGCTAATATGCATTGCAAATCATGTTTCTTTTTTTTTGTTGCTATTTTTAGTAGTTAAATTTTTTAAAAAGCAAAAATGATTTTAAAAATTAGAAACAATTATCAGTTTGTTCAGTTTTGCTAATGTTTTTCCTTTTTTTTTTTTTTTTTCCTCCTTCTGATTAGATTGTGATGGAGGACCAGTTCTGTGGTCACCAGGGCAACGACATGTACGATGAGGAGAAAGTGAAGTACACTGTCTTTAAAGTCCTGAAGAGCTCCACCCTGCAAGAATTTGTCCAGAACCTCTCCCAAACCATGGTGAGACTTGTGTGTGAAGAGGTGCCTGTAGATGGACAAACATGGACACTCCCAACACCGAATATTTAGTAGATGGTTAAAAGCTATTCATTTACAGGGAAATTGGAGCAAAAATTGTATCTTTAAAAAATAGAAGCTTAATCTAATTTTAGAGCAAAGACTTTAAAGTAAGAAACTAGAAATTCGACATTAGTTATTTTTCTAAGAAAAATAACGATTCAGATGTGTTTTGATTCAAAAGAAGTAAAAGCTGTTATTCTGCCCCTCTGTGTTCAACAACACTGAGTCCATCCTCACACTGGTCACTTCACTGAACCCAATACTCAGAACCACAGGGCCTTCCACTCAGAACTGAGATGGAAAGCTTTTTCCGTTTATATGTCATAGGAGAGCATAAGCACTGGTCTTTTTGTTTAAGTTAAACTGTTGAAAGCTGTGTTGATGTGCTGCAGGGTTTCCCACAAGACCAGATGAGGCTGTGGCCTATGCAGGCTCGTAGCAATGGAACGAAGCGACCCGCAATGCTCGACTACGAGGCCGACTGCAACAAGTCGGTATGTGCTTTTGTTCCGTGAAGAACTCGGGATTGTAGGAGTGTAAACAGCATTGAGATTTCTGTTTAAGGTAAAACTGATGTCATCGTTTTGAAAGTGTGGAACAAAAAAAACACGAGCAATGTACAAACGTGTTTAGGTAATGAGATTTTACTTAATTCTATTAAATGACGTTTTTAAGGCTGATTTTTGACCAAATAAACTAAAGAAAATTGAACGGTTTTCCTCAACAAAAGTGTTGCATCAAAGACACCTTTTAAATGCTTTTTTTTTGTGGATGTTTTCAGATGATCGACCTGAGTGACAATGAAAATCCCTGGACAATATTTCTGGAGACAGTTGATCCGGGACTGGCTGACAGTGTGGCCACATTGCCCAAGTTTGACAAAGATCGTGAGTTTTTTTTTCTCCGTGTCTGCTTTCATCAATCTCAATTAAAATAGCTGTTCCCAACCCCCGGGCTGCAGACTGGCATCAGTCACCCATGCGTCACTCAGTACAATACCGCAGACAAAAGATGCGTAATTTGCATTATTTGTATTTTATTTATTATCTCACTCTGAAGGAAGTTTTATTTTGTAAAACTACCAGATTTGTTCTCGCAGAAAGTTTAGTTTTGCAGAAAATAGCCAGTAAGGAAACAGAAGGAACACTTGACTTCAAGGAAAAAAGCAAATCCTTATTTGAAATATGAATTTTTCTGTGATCAAGCTTCATTGTATTAAGCCATCAACTTGCCAATGTTAGGAGGGAGCTGTTACAAAAGTCGCATAAACTATTATATGTATAAAACGTCTGTTTTGAGACGGTTGGATCATTCAATTTTGTTGTAATTGTTCGTTCTTGAAGGTCAGACGAGGCTGAACTTGGTGTCTGGTTTTTAATTCCACTTCAGGAAAATTAATATCACAAATAATTGGGCTCTACATAAAATAAAGTACATTAAGTTCCAAACCAAATCCAGGTTCCTGGTTTTGAGGAAGGGGAAAGTGGAGGACGAATACAGTTTCAATCTAGGAGGGGTCCCCATTCCGTCTGTGTCGGAGAAGCCAGTAAAGAGCTTGAGGAAGATCTTTGACAGCACCCTGAAGGACAAGGCAGCAGTGCAGACAGCCCACAAGGAACTGAAAACTTGGCTATCAGCAGTAGATGAGTCGGGCCTTCCCGGGAAGTTCAAGGCATGGATATACCAGCATGGTATTTTCCCAAGAATGCTGTGGCCGCCGCTTATTAAGTCTCAGTTACCATCGTGGAAGGCTTTGAGTGAAACATAAACCGGTTTGTGGCCTAATAAAAGTTAGGGAGCATTTCTTTACAAGACCAGAAATTGAATAATTTCAATGGCATTTCTTTGGAGTTGGACATTTTTGGAACATGTACAGAAATATGTAAAGTTGTATTTTACTGTCAGCAGTTCCATTATGCAACTTGAAAGACTGGAAAGGCTGTTTTAAATTACAGTTGTGGCCCAAAGCTGTTGACACTGTGGGAGGTGCTAATAATTGTACATTGCCTGTTGTTAAAGCTTTGCACATTATTGTTCATATTTTTACTTTTTGCTTCAGTTTTTATGTGAATTTTGTGAACTTGGTGTCAGAAAAGTCTTTGTGAAATGTGTCTTCTCTGTTTTTCTTTTGTAGACGACGTCATGTTGTTCTTGAAGATGTATGACCCCAAAACCAGAAGCTTAAATTATTGTGGACATATCTATACACCTATATCCTGTAAAATAAGTAAGAGCTGGCTTTTTTTTTTTTAGTGTACCTGTTTCTACCGGTATATTGGATCTAAAGCTTTTATTTTGATAGAGACTAAAGGCTTGTCCTTTTTCTGATACTTCAGGAGACTTGTTGCCAGTCATGTGTGAGAGAGCAGGGTTTCAGCAGGAAAATAGCCTTATCCTCTATGAGGTGAGTTAATATTCTAACTCTACGTCTTCACTCTATCACACATAGCGCTATTTAGCAAATCTGCTTCCCGAAGCACATAAATGATCCGATTGAGTGCTGGTTAACCGTCTTTTTCCTTGTTGGGTTTACAGGAAGTAAAGCCCAATCTAACAGAGCGGATACAGGACTACGATGTGTCTCTGGACAAGGCCCTGGATGAGCTCATGGACGGGGACATCATTGTATTCCAGAAGTAAGTTTGGGGTTCTTCATATCAGCCTGATCAGTGCCATCAGTTCTATTAAAATGTGGTAAGAAGAGACGGTCTGCAAAGTTCAAGCTCCGGGAAAAAACGAAGGAATCAAAACTAACAAATGGTTCCATTGATGAGCTAGTCACGAAAACTCATCTCATATTCATGTTAAAACATAAATTTAAAAGAAAGTCATTATTAAATTGTAAACATTTTTTTGAAAGATTTAATTTAAGTATAATCAAAAATGTGCAATAGCTTTGGAGATACTAAAGTCACCAAACTCTTTCATGTGAATAATAGTGGTAATAGTTACACTATTTTACTTAACTGTTCAAGCTACTTCACAGGAGTGTTCTGTTTAAGTGTTGAATGATAAAAGAACGTTCATAAAATAAAAATCTGGGACAACCTGGATCTGTTTTTAAATGTAAAACAAAAGTATTTGATATTGATTTGTTATTGGCAGCTACTCAAAATTAAATGACTCTGAATCCAATCGGGGCCAAAATAACCCGATCATGACATCCTTTGTTGGAAACAAAACGGGTTTTGGAAACGTAAACACAGTGGATTTATCTGGGCTTTATATGAAGAAGTTTATTTACATTCAGGAATAATTCCTATTGCTTCTAATTGCATTAATGCTGATACTGTTTAGTCTAGTCGCAGATGGATATTTTCTACAGTATGTCTCCTCATCAAAGGTTGTTAGAGTCTGGACTTCTTGACTTTTTTCAATCCTCGCTTTTCTGCAGTTCTTAGATTTCAAGCATTCGATGTCTTAAATTGCTGCTGTACATCTGCCTTTCAGCCTGACCGTACTTCTGTTTTCTATAATGGGATGTTTCCGTCCTGCAAATTGACAGAGCAGCATCATTTGTGAGGCAGGGAGGCTGGAAACAAAAAAAAACCTTCAATTCTTCATTTCTGTGAAATATTGAATAATTTTGGGCTGATTTGTATGAAATGGTGATGCTATATTTATTGTATTGACTATGGCATCCTTGTTTACAAGATCCTTGATCTACTTCCGTACACCTGTATGGTCCTCTGCTTCTGTTTGCTGTCATCTTGCTATTGTTGTTGTTGTTTACAATTGTCTGCTTTTGATAATCTGTTTATTGTGTGTTTCACGCATGTCTTCATCTCCACAGAGACGACCCAGAGAATGACAATAGCGAGCTGCCTACAGCAAAAGACTACTTCCGAGATCTCTACCACCGGGTCGACGTCATTTTTTGTGACAAGACCATCCACAACGACCCTGGCTTCGTGGTCACGCTCTCCAACCGCATGAACTATTTTCAGGTACAAATCAGTTCACTCTCTCGCACTGTATTTTACAATGAATGGTCTATTTTCAAACTTATGTCGTATATAAGGCTCACTAAACAAGACAAAAAAGCCAGAGAGAAGTTTGTACGTCAAACTTTATCAGCCGTGTTCACTGTAACTCATAGTAACAGGTGAAATGGTTGTTTGTAATTGAAGAAAACAGGTTTTATGTTTTAGTCGATGCTTCTAGAAAGCTTCCAGGTTCTTTGGGGTGCTGTAGTTTCAGAACATGGACTGATGCTTGTGATGTTTTATTTGGTCAGGTGGCCAAAACAGTGGCACAGAGGTTAAACACAGATCCCATGTTGCTGCAGTTCTTCAAGTCACAGGGGTAGGAGGCTTGTCTCAATCACACACACATTACTTTTGAATAAATTGATCGTTTCCTCTTCCTGCTTTTTGAAATGAGAAATATTGCGTAACCTGTCCCCCCTCCACCTGTGTTTTTGTTCTCCCCACTCTCTGCCACCTTCCCTCCTTACCTTTGTCTCCTCCTCCCTACCTTCCGTTTCCAACCCCTCCCCTCCTCTCATTGTCCTGTCCCCCCCTGCCTGGTGGTGTGGTGGCCAGGTACAGGGACGGTCCAGGGAATCCTCTCAGACACAACTATGAGGGAACGCTGCGAGACCTGCTGCAATTCTTCAAGCCTCGGCAGCCCAAGAAACTTTATTACCAGCAGGTAGGAGGGAGCACCTCAAAAAGCTACTTCAATCTTAGACAGTACATCTATAGAATGTTCAAACATTCTTTATTTATATATTTGAACATTTTTGTCAATAAATTGTAGAATCTTCATCCGTAAACACAAAGGATTTTAAAGTCATCTGATTTAATAACATAATTTTCAGCTGTCTGTCACGAGGATGCTGCTAATAAAGTTCTTCAAATGGTGGATTGATGTTTATTGTATTTAGAAGATACCAGTTTTAGTGACTTTTTGCATTTATCTGTCACACCTTAAACCAGATGAGGCTGAAGTTGGCGTCTGATTCATTTTTGGCTTCTACTTTTGACAGTTATGGATAAATGGAAAATCTATCACATTTTAATGGTTCCTACAGGAAATCTAATGAACAAATTAAGATATTTTACAGAGGAGAAAGATAAACTTTACCCTCAAAAGTTATGTTAAGGAAAACTGAAGGCTAGAAAGTAAGTCGGGCGCCCACTTCAGCCTTGTCCAGGCCGGTCCACGAGCATCTTGTCTGACATTAAACAGGTCCGTGATTGGGAACACTGCACTACAGTATTATGTTCTCATAGAAAATGTGTTCCCTTGATTCTATTTATCACCTATAAGCTCCAGTAATGAAGCATAATAAACTGTTAGTTTTGGCTGCGTCTGGTGGAACATCCCTCTGTAATTTTACCTTAAATGTGTTTTATCATAAGTTCTTGGTTTAAAAAACAGAACTGGAAGTGAGCAAAAAAAGAATGAGTTCAAATCTGCTTAGAAATGAGGTGGAAACCAAACAAACGAGACGCAGCTCTTTAAAATGTTTGTCGTCCTTTTCTGTTGTTTCTGCAGCTAAAGATGAAGATCACAGACTTTGAAAACAGGAGGAGTTTTAAATCCATATGGCTCAACAGCCTGTTCAGAGAGGAGGTAAACACACACACAGAAAACAAACATAAAGAAAGGCACAAACCCGCTTCAAGTGGAGCATGCGTATGTTGCAGGAGATCACCCTCTACCCTGACAAGCACGGCTGCGTGCGGGACCTTTTGGAAGAATGTAAAAAGGCAGTGGAGTTGTCTGAGAACAGCTCTGAGAAGCTCAGGTAACCAAGCTCGCTGTTCTAATCCTGTTTAGCGACATTTCAGTTTAATAGGTCGACAGTTTATCTGCAGCTCCAACTATGAAGCTGCATTCACACAGTAACAAGTGTACAAGCGGCCACAGGCTTCCACGTTGTAAACTTTTGCGTTCACGTTTAGCTGCGCGCGTTTTTATGATAGTTTTCGGCCTCCACGTACAATTGAACGCGCATCACAAGTCAAACCCTGACTCGGATCTGGTAGTGACAAAAAAATGGCGTCGCCTTTAATTCACTGAAGTGACGACCATATAAAAATCAATCATGAAGGAGAAGTTAATAATTGTGGGTTTTGCCCCGACACAATTATACACCAAACGCACAATATGTCACATATAGGAATATGAATGTAAAAGAAAAAGCCTGGAGCAAGATTCATGAGAGTTGCACCGCTTTGACATTTCCCACCAAACCTCTTGGAACTGGAGGTGGCGGACACGTGCTGGTAAACATTAGAAGAAGAAGCCCCTCTCTGCCTGTCCGGTTTGAACCCCACGGGCTTTTTGAAGGACAGGCGTTTAGCTGGTCTTCTGGGAAGCTTGCAGAGTGATTTAGAGTCGTCAGTGCGGGAGACAGCGGTCTGAGCATGCTCGCTTTGGAAAAATGAGGACGTTCAAAAAGCAGCAGAGAATATGGTTCTTGCCTTTTTTTAAACGCTCCACAGAGCTTCAAGCTTCCTCGACTGTCTGCTGAAGACGAGACAGTAATGTTCACAACTGATGAGTTCAGGAAACGACACAAACCCTTTTCAGTCACTTTGGTGAGCTGCAATTAGCAGACTCGCTTCTAAATGTACTTTTGTTTTGACTCACTTCAGCTGTTTCAATTTAGTTTAAACACAGAAGTTTGTCATTTTCTCCGTCCATATTGATGATTTTAGGAAATGTTTGCAGACTCCTTCCTTCATTTCTATCTTTACACTTTTGTGTTTGTCCGCCTGCAGGCTGTTGGAGATAGTAAGCTATAAAATTATTGGGGTTCACCAGGAGGACGAGCTGCTAGAATGTTTATCTCCTGCTGCGAGCCGCACCTTCAGAATAGAGGTAGGAGTCCCTGATGGATGTTGTGAGTTTGTTCATGGACGTTCCTCTTCCCGTCAGCCTCTTTAGCAGCTATTGGTGAATATTCTGGCTCATTTTAGGCTGAGTCACTGTTGTCTGTGCTCCGTCCACCACTAGAGGTCATTGTGGCTTCTTGTTTGGTTGCTTTTTTTAATGTACAGGATTTTTCTCAGACTTGTTTTTCATTTCAGGAGATTCCCTTGGACCAGGTAGATTTGGACAAAGACACGGAAATGCTAATCCCCGTCGCCCACTTCCACAAGGAAGTCTTCGGCACATTTGGGATTCCCTTCTTGCTCAAAATCCGACAGGTACGTCAGCAGCTACTGATGCATTTGGGCTGCTTCCCGTTATGTGTGTTTGATGTATGTGTCCTCTGTTCAGGGTGAGCCGTTCCGGGAGGTGATGAGGAGGATCCAGACCATGCTGGACATCCAGGAGAAAGAGTTTGAAAAGGTGCAGCATCATTTTCAGAGCTTCAATAACTTCTTTCCTACATGTCCCAGGTTCTTCTGAAAGTATGGCAACGTTTGAAACTGCTGCAGGTTTAATTAAAGTTTCCTTCAAGTGTATGAGTGATTAAATAAACTTTTTTTTAAAAAGCACTTTACCACTGCATCAGGGTACCAACAACCTTTCTACACCGGAGATGTCAGCGGCCTTTGACGTACCGTAACTCATTAACAGTTTATGCGATACGAGTGAATCAGAAATGCGGCTTTTCATATCAGCTTTAAATCGATATGCAGCACCACAAAGCCTCTTTTCTCTGCAGCAGAATCATCTGATTGCGTAAACACTTCACTGCACAAATCTGCTTTCAGAATCCGCTGGAATTACAGTAATTGCATCAACTGTTGAAGAGTTACGGTATAGTCCAAAAAGTTCTGGTGTAAAGTGGTTAAGAAGAGAAATGAAAATTTAAAAATCGAGCAAATTATGAACAAAAAATGTGAAATACCAACCTAAAAGGAAGTGTTGTGGGATGGATTTGAGTGAAAATGTCTCCTTTGCATGTTTCCAGTTCAAATTTGCCATCGTGATGATGGGCCGGCATCAATACATCAATGAAGACGAATATGAGGTCAACCTGAAGGACTTTGAACCACAGCCAGGTACTTGCTGACTACTGAGCTTAACAAATGAAATTCTAAATTATGGTTGAGAGCGGATGCATCAGCAGGGGGCGGAGCTTGTAGCCCGCTCAGCACATTTTTTCATCATCAGAAATGCAATTTTAAGCTTAATTTTCTTAATAAAGGTCTTCTATTTTAAGAAAAATGCCAAAGAACATGCTAAAACACCCAAAATATGATTTTCATCTGTGCTTTTTTTTAAATTTAAACTCCTGGTTCGTTTTAGTTAACCGTTGCTGGTTTTTCCTTCAAAATGCTGTTTCTGGACTTTAAATAATTTTTGAATAATGTGTCAATCTTTTTTTTTTTTTTTTTGCAGGTAACATGTCCCACCCGCGCCCCTGGTTAGGGTTGGACCATTTCAACAAAGCTCCAAAGAGAGGCCGCTACACCTACCTGGAGAAAGCAATCAAGATTCACAACTAAAGCAGCCTGCCCTTCCTTCTCCGCTTCCTGCCCCGCGTTATCCAGCCCTCCCCTAACCACAGACTGTAACCAACCGCGCGCAAGTGTGTGTGTGTGTGTGTGTGCCAGAGATAGTTTTTGGGTGTGCTTGTACGCGTGTGGATTCATCACTTTAACACTCTGCCCCGGACACCTCGACGGCTCCGCACCTGCACTATGTCTTCAGTGATACGGGATCTCGCTGCAGCTGACGGATTATACTTCAACCACAAAATAAACGGCACCAACCACCTCCTGACTGTTGATTTTTGTTGTACATTTTTTAAAGCCCCCCACCCTTTCTCTCTCTGGCTACCTGATTAAGTTGGCTGCCTGCTTTTTTTGTTTTGTTTTATTTCATCTGTCCTGACGTGGGAGAACACGGATTTTACGAACTTGGAAGGAAGTGGAATCGAGATGGAAGTTTTTTTTTTTTTGTTTTTTTCTCACCTCACCCACCCGTTTTTTTTTCCCCCCCCCCCCCCCCCTCCACTTTATGAGTTTTGGGGGATTGATTTTAAATAAAGTTGTTTAATGAGGAATCATACTGCTGTGTGCAGAGTTTAATAAAAAAAAAAATGGTAGTACTAACTGATAAAAGATGTCATTTTAAAACATTTTTTTGGCAGAACTGACACCCACTCTGAGGCTCGCTCCGCGCCGCAGATTTGCTGCTTCATAAGTTTCTGCTCCCATCCTGTAACAGTATTTACACGTTTACACAAGTCTTTCACACTTACTTGGATTAGAGGAGAAATAAGGTTTTGTGCTTATGCAGACATGTACTAAAATAAAAAAAAAAATGTAACAAAAAGGTTTCGAAATGAAATACTTCATCGAGATTGGCACTTAAATTGGAAGCTCTCAGGACTGGCAAACGTACTCCTTCGCTTTCGCTCGCACATGCTCAGTCAGAGCCCCTTCAACTTCCTTTCCTCCCCTTTCTTTTTCCCAGTCATTCATGTTGAAGTCAAGCATGCACTCAAGTTTCCATCTCCTAAGTCTGTCGCTCCCTGGTGGTTGTAAGCAGGAACTGCGCTGTACTTGGGCAGAGCTTCAGCCCTGCACGTTTGGGGATTTTTCTTTTTTTTGCTTTTTTGTTTGAGCCAAAACCAGCATTGTATGAAACCCCCTCACCCTCTATATGAGTTTTTCTTTTAAAGCACAGATGGAATGCAACCCCTTATAGTGCATAGGTGGCTCTGTAAAGACATTTAAGAATTGTATATTTAAAACTGAACATGTACAAATTAAAGAGAAAACACGCCATTCTTGTTGGGTACAGAAGGAGACAGGTGTTCATATTTTTTGTGTGTAGGGTTTTTTTTTGTGTTCCTGATGTACCATTAAAACATTTTTTCTGTTACATTTGCATTATTTTTTTCTTTCAGAAAGGAACTGCGGTGGTTTCTTTGTTTCAAGAAAAAAAAAACCTTTTAGTTCAAGGATGACCTGCAGAATCACAACCTTAATTTGATCTTTTCCAGTTTGAACTCTTCTGTGTAGCAGCAGTGTATGACAACTATTCCTGTATATTGCCTTTTTGCTGGAAAAATGTATGTTGAATAAAATTTTCTAAAAAAAAATCAACACCTGCAAATTTTGACTTCTGTCTGTGTTTTGGAAAAGTGGGTTGGTGGTACCACAAAACAAAGGATTCAGCGGAAAACTACAATAAAGCACCACTCATTGGTTATAATACTTTTTTTCTATGTAGTGTGAGAATTTACAATTATTCCAAGTCTAAACCACCAAAAATTTGCAGAATAGCTGAAACTGATGGGAAAAAGTGTATGGTAAATCATAAAAAAAACAGCAGGAAACAGTTTGTTTTTGCATAGAATCATATTTAATAGGAGCAACAATGGTGTTTTTTTTATAATTACTCATTGCAAATAACGGAACTCAGTTCTGTTGACGAGCAGCATCAAAGTATTTTGCAAACTTTCTATCATGAGATGAAGGAAAAAATCCTGATTGATGAAAACAACTAAATTACTATATATATACTGCTTTTTATTGCCTATCCTTATAATCAAATATATTCTGTTGTAAACAAATGTCCAGTCATAAACCATGTTGATCTTCATCTTGTTGAAGAAAACCCGTTGGATTCCTCAAAACAGTAGCTTTCTTGCTGACATCCAATAAATATTGCACACGTTTCATGGATTCTCTGTGTCGTGTTTCCTTTTTTAGAACCAGAAAAGTAACAAAATAGGGCAAAACTAATGCATTTGTGGAAAAAAAAGGAAGCTTTTCTCTGCTCTGGTTTAAAAAATGTCTCCCTGGAAACTAAAGTTTATGTACAAGCCCTTCAATTCTAAATGTAAATATTGATAATGTAACATGAAAAACTATGAAAGTGCAAGTGGTGTTCATTAACCCATTTCCCCGCAAGCACAATTGCTCTCAGTATATTGGAAAACATATGATGCAGCATGGAGATAGCTCATTTTTTTATAGCGTTCATTACAATACGTTTATTTTTAGTTAGTGTTAGAAGATGGAATTTCTGCCTTTTTTAAATATCAGTTTGGTGGTAAAAGGCAACATTTGCATGTTATTTTTCTGATTTCCATGTTGTCCTCCTCCCTGTTATTCACAGCATTTCTTCTTCTCGATGTGCAGGAGATTATTACAATCGGGGCAATGGTGGTGAGCATCTTTGAAGCTGTTCAGGAAGAACGGGATCAGGCAGCAGCACAGAACCAACCTGCAGCAAAAACACACACATGGAACTAAGATAAAAACATATATTACAGGCATCTTAAGGAAAAATATGACATTATCCAAACAAACCATGCTATTTCTCTATGACTCAACTTTACATTCAAGTTAATATTACAAATATAGGAGGAAGTAGTCAGGAAAAGTGAATATTTATTTTTTGTATTAAAAATATGTTTTGCTTCTGTGGAAAAATTAAAAATATATAATCAGAAGTTTTCAAAAACAATAAAAAAGTTTAAAATGTATTATTTCTAATTGGCAGATACCCATTTTTATTTTAATTTTTTTGTTTTTTACCTTTGTTTTGTGGTTATTCTATTCTAAAACATTGTTAAACGGTTTTGTTTTTTAAAGAAAATGTCTTTACATTGTGCTGTGTGTTGAATATTGTACTTAAATTAAAAAAACAAACAAACAATGGATCTAAGAAAGGAGTCTGCAACCTTAAACATTTTCTCAACAAAAAATTCTCATTTTAGTCTAATTTTAGAAAAATAAGACATTGATTTTTATTTATGTCATTGTTACTTCTATGATATTTTTTTGCATAAATAAAACATAAACATGAAGAGAAAATAACTTTTTTGAAGTAGTTTATAACTTTTGACAGAGATTCACATGACTTCCTTTCAAAATAAAAGATACCCTGTGTCACCTATAGGATCTTCGCAGCCAGGATAGTAAGGCAAACTCATTCACAAACAGTGAAGAACCAGAAAATTTGCATCATTAGTCGTCAGGGGTTTGGTCATGGAGCACATCCTACCAACGTTTCATTTGCTTTAATGTTTTTCTTCAAACAGAATCACTATTTTTCATGCTGGTGCTCAAGTGGACTCACCCGCAGCAGATGAAGAGTAGACACATCAGCCAGGCGTAGGTCCCGGCCTTGTAGGACACTTCAGTTTGAACCTTCTTATGGCAATTGGGGCAATTCGTCATGCCAGGGGAACGGCCCAAACCCACGTCGTATGTCACGTAACTTTTTTTGCCTGATTCCGCCTGCAGGTGGGACTCCGTTGTTTTTTGTGTGGAAACGAACCCTAACAGAGGCAGAGGGCAGGAAAAGAGACTTAAACACAAAGGTGTGTTTTATTTGACACTGAGGCTACGAACACTTGGGACATTACTGGGTTTTTCGGTGGTTGCCAGTTGAGTTTGCTGTTGAGGCTCAGATGGGACATGGGGGGTGAATGGGGTGTGGAGGTTGTACACCCTCACTCCACTCCCTGGACCAAACCATTTAGACGAGATCAATGGGAACAGAAGAGAAGAGAAGAAGGGTTTTTACTGAAACACTCATAAGGCAGGGGCGTTTACACCGTTTTAATGACAAAGATTGAAAATATCATCAATAAAAGATTCTTTAAGCTAAAAAGAACTCTTTTAAATGAAATAAAAATGATGAAACGGAAATTTTGAATTCTTTCATTTGTCATTTGCACCCCCTTCTAAGTCTCCCCCCCCAAAATATAATGCTCTAGCTCCGCCCCTGTCATTAGGAGTAACTGTAAATGTGAGCGTCAGTACCTTGTTCGAGGTAGGAAGGAGGATCTGTTTTTTCATTTGTGCTCATAATGCTGCAAAACAAAGAGAAAATGTTGTTTTGTTAAAGACGTTTTACAGAAAAAAAACAACACTTTTTTACCATTTTTACATGAAATTGATTCCAAGCATTTAATCCAAATAAAATGCTTTGGATTGTTCATTTGTGTCCCCCGGGAAACTGGGGTGACAGTCAAATTTCACAGGTCACAGAAAAGGGTCAGCACCAACATGCACTCCAGAAAAAAATTTGTTCAAGACACATTTTGCTTCCCTTGAGTTCAAAGAAAGATAACATTCTCCAGGCATTACAGTATACTTTCCCATTTGGTCATGCTTTGGCTGTAAGGGTAAACAACGTCACAGAGCTCATGTTCCCACTTAAATTTTCTAATTGTTGGTGGGTGAACCCTTTTAAATGAATTTTTGCACAACAGAAAAAAAAACCAAAATATTTATTTACTAACATTCAGTGACAGTCATTTTTAGTGTTTATTTACTCAAACATGGTGGAATTCACGAGTCATTCAGTGTTTGAGGGAATCTAAATTGCCTCTAGACAGGAATTTACCATAAATATTTTTTTCTGTTACGTCAGGAGAAAACCTGGTAACTATAAAATTATAAAACTATAAAGCAGTGTCAGAAAAATCATTTGCTTGGTAATGTTTTACAGAAGTGCAGTAAAAAAATGTGTGATTTCGGTTGCGACTTCAAAAAATAAGGAAAAATTTTAAATCTTTAGATTACATTAATTTCTTTGTGAAATTGATCTTCATTTAAATGTTATTTTTTATTCTGTGCTTTAAACAGTTTGATGCTTTTATTTTGGTGGTATCATTAAGAGATATTTTACTCATTTACTTTAACCTGTGGCCCCTGCGACAGACTGGCGACCAGTCCAGGGGTGTGCCCTGCCTTCGCCCATGAGTAGCCGGGTTGGGCTCTGGCAACCCCGTGACCCCGAAAGGGATGAAGCGGATTGGAAAATGAATGAATGAATGAATACTTTAACCTGTTGAAACTCCAGTGTCTCCTGCAGTCTGACATCACTTCCTTGGTTATCTATTTTCTTAAAATGCTTATTTTACCACTTTTACATTGCTTGCCAAACATTTAAAAATGCAAAATTGCGTATAGAATACAATATAAATCAAGTTAATTTAAATAACTAGTATAAAAAACTGTAATGGATGTATGACGCACAGATTTAAACCTACAAATGATAATGCTAAAAAATGTCTAACAAGTGTCCACTTGAAACAGCTTTTCAGTGGTGAGCAGATTGATTACATTTTAGTTTTAATTGCATTTTCTAATAAATTATTTGTTCATATAATAACCTTAAATGAACTATTAGGGCCTTATATCCTCTTAACCACAAACCAGAATCCAAACTCTATTTTAACCAAACTTTTTTGAGTTTTAGGCCAAACTATGTGCACATCTAAAAACGGACACGCACAAAAGCTGTCCCAGACGGGTTAGGGACTTTATAAATCGCATGTCATGGGTGCAGCTTCATCTCAACACCGGTGGATGTGGTTTGGATCAGCCAAAGTTTACTGCTTTGTCCCCGTGTCACGGACAAGAAACACAAAGGCGGTAAACGCCCAAACGTCGGTGCAGGAATGCCGCAGGGCTGCATGCTTTTCTGTGTGGCAGGCAAAGGCGTGGAACTCAGATGTACCAATGATGGTCGGCGTGAGAGAAGGAACAGCTCTGGTGGTCACTAGATGGAATTTTGTTTGTTTTTTAACAATCCTCCCATCTCTATAGGAAGGTTTTTTTTTTTTTTAAATCTTCTGCTGTAACCATGACAACCGATTGACATTTTCAACACCTGATTGAAGCCCAGAATGAAAAGGCATTAACAGACGAAGAGGAAATGAGACTAACTGGCAGACCGAGACAGTTCGTTAAACACAGAAGAAAGTAATGATATAACAACTGCTCTGGAAGGAAGGAGCTCGATGGAAAAATACCACTAAAGACGTCCAAACAACTGTGTCACTCCTACATGTTGTGTATGAAGCAACACATTTTCTAAAAACTTTGCTATATTTCTGCCTTTAGCGGATTGTGAAGAAAAACACAAATTGAAAGAAAAAGACAAACCTTAAAAAACATAATAAACACGAAGCCCAACCCACTAGATAATTGTTTCATAATAAAATGCCCTCCCTAGGAAGGAAATTGGATGAAGAAATATATGTATATTATTAGGTCTTGTGCAGTCCATTTAAAAATAGAAGGATTAGAGTGCTGATTTAATGGCACATCACAGTGAAGCAGGGCCTTACTTGTCAAGTTTTTAATTTCTAGTAAAGTTTTTATCTGATGTGAATTGCCTTTTTTTCTCTTTACTATGACTGTTTGACCTGCTGACATCCTGAAACATCTGGCTAATGTTGGACGTGGGGATCGGGCGGGACGCTTTAAAAGTCCACCAGTGGCATTGCTGACATTTTTGCAATCTCCTCCTGAGGAGAGGGGAGGTGATGGATGGGTTAAAACAATGTGTTCCTGGTGAACGTGACACAAAGCAGCAAAGGTTGACAAGTCGCCAATCCAACTCATGGAAAAAACAGAAAAAACTGTAAAACTGTAGTCGAGCAGGTTTTTTAGACGCATACCTCACTTCTTTTTACAGTTATATTCATTTTAGTCCGAAAAGCATGACAAATTTCTGTCAAATTACACATTTTCACCACTTTAGGATAAAAACTAATTGATGGCATTTGTAAATATGAACTGTGAGGTTCAAATGTTGCTCAAAAATTCATTTTTTGATGGATTCAATAAATAATCAAAATACGAGTGATTTTTAAAAAAATTGTTTTTTGTGTTTAAACTCATTCACATTTCAGAGTGTAGATGGTCTACATTCCTCTAAAGAGTAAAAGTCTACGATAAGATCATACGTTTTCAGTCTGTTTCTCCTCAATCGTGCTGTTTGGTTCTTTTAAATTCTAGAAGGAATTTTAGAGAAACCTATAGCAGCCTTTAAAGTTCCATTAGTCGTCACACACCTTGGTGCCTGAAATTTGGTCTCTGCCGTTGACCCGTCCCCTATAGGGGCAGTGAGCTGCAGTCACAGCCACACTTGGGAGTCATTTGGTGGTTTAAACCCCCCCAAATACAACCCCTTAATGCTGAGCATCAAGCACTTTTAGAATCACTGGTATGACTCAACCTGGATTTGAACTCACGACCCTCCAATCTCAGGGCAGACACTCTACACAAAGCCACTGAGCTTTGGCGAAACGTCATTTAAAAACTATACAATCGTATTAGGTTTAATACAGTTTGTGCACAACATAAGGAAAAGACAACTTAAAAAAAAAAAAACAAGAGCAAAAAGTTGAATTAATTCATTAATATCAACCCCCCTGCAGATGTCTTGTGTATAAAGGACTGTCTCAGGCTTACCGTGGTGAAGTGTTGCAGTCTCGAATGCAGAGGTGCGTAGGAGCTGCTGCTGATAATGACTTCTGACAGATTGTGAGTGATACTTCCACCTGTCTCACCTGTATCTCCACAGGGCTTGGCAGTGGCCTCCCACTGCTGCACCCTTTTGGGAAACAATGAACAAAGCAGCAAAAATGACTCAGCTGCTGCTGCTGGTGGTGGTGGTGTGTATGTCAGAACGGACTCATGTCTTCAGTTAAAACTTTCTTTTTGTTTCTCGGAGATTATCAAAGGGAGTGGATCTGTGTGTCACTTTCTCGTGAGAGAATAACCTGTTTCCTTCTGGTCAGAGCGTTGGCAAAGCACAAATCGACTCAAAGACGACTTCAAACAAAATACATACATTTATGTAAAAAAAAAATGTATTTTTTTGCCTCAACGTAGATGGATAACATACATGGAGGCTGGAGTCTCAATTCTCTATTGAAAGTCTCTAAAAAATTAAAACTTTATCAATAGTTTAACATTTTTGTGGTGGTCTGTGCTTCTCCAGTTCTTTTTATTGATATGTAGGATGAAATTATAAATAATTGATTATCCTAATAAAATAATTTCGCCATGAAAAGTATGCAAATGTTTAGAAAGCAGAAAGAGCTCATGGCTAGTCATCAGATTGGGAAAATTCAATATTTTCCTAAAATAAAAGCTAATAATCTTAAAAGTTTCCTGCAGGCTAAAAATCCATTGAACAATTTTTGCAAAGGGTTTTCCTCCCTTTGTTTGTTGAAGAGCATGAATTCATGCCTAAAGATATGTATCAGCTCAACCTACAGGCAAAGCAGAACCCTACAAATGACATGTTTTTGGCTGCAAGTTCAGTAAGTGACTTGCTGCCTCTTCATTCCAGATTGTCATGGCAAGCCTAACATGCCAAAGAGTGGATTCTACATTCTGATGCATCCACTTGTAGACAGACAGATAAGTCTTCGTTTTCCTGAGCTGGAATCTGGATCAAAACTGTACGGATGGAAAGTTCTGATATTGCTCGTGATTTTTGTAGCATCTGTAATGTTTGGTTGGGGGTTGTAAGCTAGTGAAAGTCTGTGTAAGCAGAGGGATGATGGGAAATGAGAGATGGCTTACTCCGCTCCAACAGTTCTGCCCACAATTCAGAGGCGAATTTCTGATAAACTCCTCCCGCTCTGCAGAAACTCTGTCCAAGAAAACGACACAGGTTTTCTAATACTGCCTTAAAAACGACATAATCAAAAAAGACCTCTGGGATAACATTTACAATATATCAAAAGATGATCAGACTTTAAGCTTTAGCTAAAAAACTAAATGACATCTCTAGTTTTTAGCTAGGAAAATGATTGTGTTACTTTACAAAGAATGTAGGCATTTAACTCTCTACAAATCCTATTTTGTGTCATTCATCTACAGCTGTTGATACATTGGTGACTTCAATTTGCTCCTAACTGATTTGAGTGAAGGGAACATCACCTTTATAGTAAAAAGTCCTCTATTTAAGTGTACCACAAGTAGTGTATGCTAAAAGGAAGACGGTATACTTGAAGTTTACTGTTTATGTACTACCTAAATATTTTAACTTAAAATGTTCCAGTCAGGTATGAAGACGTACTCAATTAGTATAGTTCATGCACTACACCTGTGTGGTGTGTAGTATATTTTCTATACTTATACTCAAGATTACTTTATAAAGTAAACTTTAAATGTGCTACTTTTTGCTAGGGGTATTAGAACGTTGCTGATGTTAGCGTCCTTTTGGCATTTGATTTGCCTCGACTTTATAAGCCCTTAAAAACGATGGTTACTTTAGCTAACATAAACCCATCATTCTGATGTTAGCATCATATTTTAGAGCTAACCTCTGCTAGTTCTTGGTGCTGTTAAGGTAGCTGTTTGACTATTGAAGGATTAAGGAGCTAACATTGACGTGGAACTTGTTTATTTTGTATTTGTTGAGAAAAAGTTTTTGTTGTATCTTTAGCTTAGTTAGCATGTGTTCATTTTAGCTCAAAAGTCTTCCAGGACTGTTTTAGCCTTAGTTGTAAGCTCTGTACAAACTTTTTGCACAGAGGCTCTAAAGGCCACAGGTTAACCACGGCTTATAGCATAATTTAGCCAATCACAATCATGAAACCGTACTCCTTAGAAAGCGCTGGGGGCCACATGCTATGACAGGAGCCTGCAGACTGGTTGAAATTTGAACGCTTTTCGCTCTGGGGCCGGATTTTGTACATGTCTGTTGTCGGCAGTCGAGAGGAGGCAAACCCCTCCACATCATCTTGGTAAGTTTAGTGAACACTCTTCTGTAGGTTAAGGGCCCTGCTGATCTTTAATATAAACTTATCCAATTTAAGATTTATGTTATATTAGACAGATTTTTGTCAAAACACACACAAATACTCTTTTCCACAACAGCACAGCAGGAACGAACAGTTAGTTCAAACTTTAGAAGAATAACTCTAGAAAAATGAGTTTTCATCAGTTTTTGTTTTATGACATTTCACGTAAGACCAAAATATGAAAAAAAAATACCAGTTAAAATGATAATGGACGACATTATATCATACAAAAAAGGATTCCGGTTCATTAGTGAAAAATCAATCCTCTTTTCATCTGGGTAGTGATTCTAAAACATTTTCACCTGTAGCTAAAAAAAAAAAAGCAATCTCCTCCGTTTTTTGTTACCCTAAATCCTTTATCTGAAGAATCTAGGGTGGTGCAAGAGTTTGAATGTTGGCTCAGCTTGATTTCAATTGGGTGAGGTGATTGTATGTTTGGATGGGCCAGACAAGCAGCATTCTTCAAAGCAAACCATCCCCGACACAGTTTACCATGGAGCTCTAAAAAGGGGGATTGATGTCCAAACCAACTCCAAGTTGCATTTTAAAAATGACATTTTCCGTAGCTAAGCAGACAATGCAATGACTTTATTCTTTTCATGCTTTTTCTCCTACTATGTAAGTATTGCTTGTTCATAATTAACCGTAATGGACAGTCCTTTTATCACTACGGAATCTTCTTAAACATTTAGAATGTGCCATGTGGTTCAGATGTTTTGAGGAGCAGAAGTTCCAGCCACATTGCTTCTGCTCCCACAGCCCCATTCATCACACAATGGATGCAACTTTTCATTCGGCAGAAATTGAAAAGCCTTTGTAAAGGCTTCATGAGTGCTGTGCATGTAGCAATTTTCAAAGACCTTAGTGCACGAAAGCGGTATTGTGAAATAGAGTGGAACAAATTCCTTCTCAGTGAGACAAGGTACAGCAAACAACTAATTTACTGCTGCTGCTTTGTTAATTGACAAGCTTAAACTTTATTTTTTTTAAATCTGAAACTAAATATATAGTCACAAAAAGACGCCCCCTTTGCAGGTTTTGTGTAACAAAGAAAGCAGCAGATTGCTTTCTTTCTCAGCCGGTGTGTGCAAACAGATTTTCCTCTGATGTGTCCACTCCGCCACTCCTTTTAGGCTATTTTTAACATAAAAAACAGTGAAAATACAGACAAAATACAACTTCATAAATCCTCAATACAAGATGATATTTTTGAAATCTTAAATCAAGTGTCAACAAAGCCATTTGGGTCAGTTTCTTACTGACCAAAACCCAGCAAGAGCTGCAAAGCTTCACTTTGTTATTTATATATATGTGTGTGTGTGTGTGTGTAAATGCAGTTATATACTTTGCCACTGAGCAGCAATTAGACACCGTTGTGCAGCATAAGTTAATATGTGATGAAAGTTTATTCTAATGCCACCACAAAACTTAACACTACAAAACTATTCCTTATTTAAACCATTCACATTGGAGGAATAAAAGAGCCAAATGGTACTCCGGAGCCTCAGGCTACAGACCCCTGATCTAAAGAATATCTGTCTAAAAGCTAATTTCTATTTGAAGTTTTGTCAAGTGCCTAAAAGTGAGAACAAGTTTTTAAAAATATGCTGTGTTGAATAAAATAAGGATAATGACAAAAAAGGAATACATTGGTTGATGTGCTCCAGCAAGTGTGCGTTTACACATTTGAATTAAACTAGTGTTGTACTGTTTAAAGCTGTGTGTGTTGATGTGTTTGTGCATTGAGCCACATTGTGTTTGGAGCAATTTGCTCACATATAATCACCAAAAAAGGTACATTTTAAAGAAATAAAAGTGATAAAATAATGGGTGTATTTTAGCAGCAAAAAGTGTTCTGTTCAGTCAAAGCTGTAACAACATGGAATAACCTTAAAACCAACATAATTGTTAAATTTATATCAGCATCTACTTCACTCTTGAGAGATGTAGAACCAAAGGCTGCATGGTTCAGTGAGACTGTAAGGTGGATGCACTCCTGGTGATGGTGAAGCTGCGTCCCGTCCTGAAATAGTTCTCTATTTCCTCCAGTGAGCGTCCGCTTGTCTCCGGGATGCATACAGCGTTAAACAGCAAGCAGAGAACGCACACCACGGTGAAAATCAGGTAAGGGACGTAAAGGCCGTAGCTGTCCACCAGGTGAGTGAAGGCGTGGGTGAGGGCAAAGGCCGTCAGCCAGCTGACGGTCACGCACAGTCCCGAGGCCTTGCCCCTAACCACCAGCGGGAGCACCTCTGACATCAGCAGCCATGTGATCGGGCCCCATCCCATGGCATATCCTAGGAGATGACAAACAATCCGATGACGAGGAATTTTTTCAGAGACGGGTGTGACAACATAACAACCAGTTTCGCCTAGCAAAAGCTCATAAATAAAAAAAATGTGACTTTTCGAGTTTTGTTAAAAAGTGAGGTGAGATTTTCAAAATAAAAACTGGTGAGAGTCCAAATGTTTTTGAAATTGCAACAAAGCAGTCTGAGTGAGAGCAGGTTAAAGAAAAAGGTTAAAGAATTTTATAATAAAATTTTTATAATAAAATGTTTCAACAATTGTTACATTTATTTATTTCTAAATCTGTGATTGGAAAATCTTTATGTTAGAGATTTTATGATTCTTATTCTGTTTTCTTACTAATGGTGACCCCTCTGTGGAATGGCAGTTCTGAGTGTATCTTAAGAGGTTGTGACCTTTCCACACCAGGGGCAGGACAAACAGGGGAACCTCAAAGTCTTACATTCCAGAACTGCACACTATCAAACTTCAAAGTCTTGTCGTGTGACCCCTATCTCAGGAAGGGGCACGGTTTACCTCTCCTTTTCTCTTCTTATCTACAAACTGCTTCAGCCAACCCCCTTTTTCTTCCCCTCCCTTAGTGGCTGAATCAGCATGTAACTAGGGTGTTCCCTTTCAATAAATAGCAGGGAGGGACGGAGATCTGCAGAGTGTTTGGAGGAGCTTGTAACTGAGCAATCTCTGGCACTCTCCCTGCAGGTGAA
>BSAI01000125.1:6950442-6971241 GCA_036245035.1 Adrianichthys oophorus | reverse complement strand
AACAGCATAAACAGGAGGGAAATGTTAGAGATTTTATGATTCTTATTCTGTTTTCTTACTAATGGTGACCCCTCTGTGGAATGGCAGTTCTGAGTGTATCTTAAGAGGTTGTGACCTTTCCACACCAGGGGCAGGACAAACAGGGGAACCTCAAAGTCTTACATTCCAGAACTGCACACTATCAAACGTTTCTAATTAAAAAAACTTTTTTGTATATTTGAAAATTCTCATGTCCTTATTCTTGCAACATTTTTAAATATTAATGGTTTGGATTCAGCTTTTTCATTTCACTGATAACCAGAACAAACGTTTCAAATCAACTTTTTGAAAGTAAACATCTCTTTGCGGACATTGATTTTTCTTTCACGTTCTTTTTTCACCAACCAATGACACTTCAGTTTACATTTAAAGAGCTCACTTATTTTTCTGTCTGCATGATTGCCTCATATTATTATAAAATGTTTCAATTTGTTTGTCTATTATCTTGATTCTTTTGTTATTTACTTCCGTCTATTTTATTGCTAATCTAGACACCTCTGGATCTTTTATGGAATTTTTTTTAAATTTGCAACCTTTGAAGCATGTTTTTGGAGTGTGAAAGGAAGCTTTAGTGCCTGCACAGTAGGAACATGCAAAGAACATGCAAACTGGGATTTGAACCAGTGCCTTCTCATTGTAAGGTGAGCAGGCTAACCACTACCCCACAGACTGTTTTTTGAATGCATTCTAGTAAAATCCCAGATTCATAAATGGCAGCAACTTCTACAAATAATAAACAAACAAAATGGTGTGAGTTCACTCATGAGGACTCAAGCCGCATTTCTGAGAAAACTACATACCGAAGATCCAACCAAAAACCCTATAAAAGGAAGTGGAGTGACTGAAAGCTGCTGCTGTGAAGTCTTGACCTCTAACTTGACTTGAAGCTGTAATGCAAAAGGCTGCAAAACGTATAGCATTCTAGGAAAACGCCTTTGAAAACTCACCAAATATAAACACCACAGTGAAGATGAGAGGGATGAGGCCCGCGGCGGTTTGCTGGCTGCTTTGAAAGGTGACGCCCATGGCGTCCAGTGCGGTATGGTTCGGAGGAGAGGGCCCTGGAGGGCAGGTCGGGGTGTGGGAGGCGAAGGCTAGGGTCAGGGAGGCCAGGAACATCAGTATGCTGGAGGCGTACAGCAAGGCTTTTCGTCCGGCTTTGTCCATCAAAAACGCTGCTATGGCAACGGAAAACAGGCGGACTGCCCCCACTATTGCCGCATCGTACCTAAAGGATGCAAATTAAATTTGTGTTGAGTGGTGGAGGACCAAGAACAGAAGAACTAACAAAAAGCTGTTTTTTTGATCCACAACCTCGGCTCAATAGACACTTGACTTTTTGCAAATATGGGCTCCAGATAAACCAAGACTGGTGTGATGCCTGTCATCTGCTGCAGAAAACGCATCACCACTGAGATAATGATTGGCTTGTAGTAGATGGGTGTGGCCAGATGGGACCATTTGACTGTCGTCTGATTGTCGATGCTCTCCTATGTTGGTGAAATCATTGACGTTAGATCTGATCTGCCACATAAGGTTATTGCAAGCTTTCAAAATAAAAGCTTGAGGTCATCCCCCACCTGTATGTCCCTGAGCTCGCTGTGGGTGTCATAGTTGCTTCCCCTAAGCCAGCGGAGGACCTTCTCTGCATGCTGTTGCCGGCCGAGGGAGAGGAGTCTTCTAGGGGATGAGGGCATAAATGTAAGAAGCACTAACATCAACACAGCTGGCATGGCCCCCGCCACCGCCAGCCAGCGCCACGGGACCACCAGACCTGCAAAGAGGGGAAAAAAAAACTCATAAAACTAATAATTACACAAATGGTGCTTGTTTTCTTCCCTTTATATAACCATTCATGTCATATATTATTTCTGAGACCCTTATCTCATTAGCATGGTCCAAAATTTCTTTAAAAACCCATTGCACATGACATGGTTCCTGTTTTCTACCCTGTAGTTCACTATCCTTCCACTAGAGGCAGTGGACGGGCTTTTCCTGCCAAATTCAAAATGGCTGCCTCCAGGAATTCTCAAAAACAGTTTTTTAATAAAATCACACACAAAACGTGTGGATCAAATTTGAGACAGTGGGTAAATAAGGTGCTTTTTTCTTGAACACTTATATCAATATTTTAACATCTTAAACTAACATTGTTGTGAGCAAAAAATACCAAATCACCCATAATTCATATTATGTAAAAAAAAAAAAAAGTTTTTTGTTGATGTTATCAAATCATTAAAAAATATCTTCATTTTGAAAAATGAATTTTCTGTTTTTAATTTGAGTGAGCTTTACAGGGTTAATCTAACTATCACAAAAGTATTTTTAACTGGTTGGCGTTGGCAAAAACAGCCGAACATGTGTAAAAAAATAACCCCCGTAGCCTTCAGTTTCTGCAGCGGCGGCACACACCGAGAGCGTAGAGGGTCAGACTCCCAAACACAGCTGTGACCTGAGGACAGGAGCCCAAAGCTCCCCGCACTCCTTTGTGGGAAATCTCAGAAACGTAGACCTGAAGCAGAAACATTAAATACACAACTCTCAGTCAACTTTTATTACGAGTTGCAGCCGACTTTCATTCACTCATATTTGATTAGTAATAGGGATGCAACAATTTCCTTTCCCCACGGTTTGGTTCAAACCTTGATTTTTGGGTCACCATTTGTTTTGGTTTGATTTATATGTAACAAAATACAACAATAAAACAAAAAATACCATACAATTGCTTTTTTAAAATTAGATAGCTAGTAGAAAAACCTTTTAGTTAGCTTGCAATGTAAGCCTGGAATAATGTAATAAAACAAAACCCTTTCAATGCAAACATGCAGTTGCGATTGAACAATTCACTTTCCGCATGATTGGGTTCAATATTCTAACACGTGGTTCATTTTAAACCTCAAATTCTGCCATTCTCTAATTAGCAACATCATTTTTTATGAAGAAACTAGTTTAAATTTTGAAAGTGGAACGTTTGTGGAAAATTGACACAAATTTGTGTCGATTTTACGTAAAACTGTTGGAGAGTTTTTCTTAATTTAAGTCCACTAATTGAATAAATCTAAAAAGAAGAAAGAGACTTCAATAAATGTACCTATTTTTTTGGTTTATCTTTTTTTTCAATATATTTCAACCAACCCTTTTGGATGTAATCTAAAACCAGAGCAGTGGTAAACAGTGCTAGAAACAATGCAAAGAATTTGCAGTTACTATGAAAGCAAAGGAGTTCACATTTTTGCTTTTAAGGCAGGAAAAGTGATATTTAACCTTTTCAACAAGTTTTTTGTCATGCATAATTTACAAAGTTTTGTTACAAACTAAATACCAGAAATACCAGCTGAGCTACATTTTTGTTAAAATATGAGTTCAACCCAAAGGACGATTCTTTCTTCACCTTTCTGGTGCGAAACAGCCAGTGAAAAATGTGTATAAAAATTAGGCAAAAATCTTGTGCTTTTCTTGCTTGGTTATGAGTTTTAAAACTTTTTTTTTTTTTTTTTAAAGGCTCTGAATGAACCTACTGGAATGGAAGCTGCTGTCATGCCGGCAGCAAACCCGGTTAGGAAACGGCCCAAATGCAACATCCACAAGTCTACAGCTCCTGCAAGCAGCATGTACCTGCAACACACATAACACCACATCATGCAAAACACACACTAGTATAGGGTTATGTCACCCTTTGCTCTCCTGTTGCAGACTTTGTTCCACATCTATTGCATTTATTTAATTAAGTTTAGGTTTTAAATGGAAATTACCAACTGAAGTTGTTTTGAGGTTTATTTTAAATAAAAAATCTGTTTTTAAGTGTTTTTTTAAGCAAAAGTGAAAAGCAGCTTTCATAAAATAATATTAGAAATTCCTATTAAATCAATTACAACTTTTTTTTGTTTTAAAAAAACCAAGAAAATGCTGGAAAAATTAAATTTGTGGATTATATTATTTATATATGTTGCCTTTTTTAACCCAATCAATTAACTTTTGAACCTGACCATTTTACCCAGTTGATTGATTGATTTTCACAGAGCATCTCATCTTCAAGGAGCAGATGGGTGATGATTTAAGCAAAAGTAACATCCATGCATTATGTTAATGTTTTTCAAGGGGCAAATAAGATCACATGGCTAAAAATTGGATCGTTCAAAATGAACCAAAATCGAAAGTGAATCGAATCGTTCAACCACAATTATAGAATCATTAAAATGAATTGTTACACCCCTACTAATTTCGCAAAGAGGAGCTTTTTTTTCTTCAGTGCTTTGCACTCAGAACCAGATTTCAGTTCATTTGCCTTCTGCCTGCCTGATCTTGAAACTTCTTTCAGCCTGTTTTCTAGCTCTGTAGTTTTACCCTTCTTTCTTCTGTGGTTTAGTTTTTGGTTGGCTTCCTCTTTTGTTGATTAATTCTTATCTTTTAGGGTTGTGTTTCTGTTCTTATTTTTGACTGCTGTAAAGCACAAGAATTTCTGTTAAATAATTCAGATGTTCCCACACTTGTCCCAGTCGTTTGTGTGTATTATTTTGTGACTCCCTCCACCATTCGCCCTAATTAAATTCCGTGCTGCTGTTTTTAACCCTCCCGGTTTCTAAATTCTTTATGTTCCCTATTTTCCCCCTTTTATCCAGGTGGGAGGTAACACTTGTTGATGGAAAGATGCTGATACTTACCCAAGAGTTGAAGGCACAGCTGACATCATGATGCTGAGCTTCCGTCCAATCAGGTCATTGAGCATCATGGCCCCCAGCCCGCCAGCCGCCGCACCCAGAGAGTAGATGGAGCCGAACCATGCGGCCTGTTCTGCGTCCATTCTGAGCCGAGGGTCTGCATCTGGACTTCTTAACTTGGGCAGAACTGGAGAGGAATAGACCAAGGAATACCCAAAGTTGAAATTTCCCAGGACTGCTGAGAACACGGCCAGGTAAAGTCCGGAATTTCTAACCTGAGGAAGGACACACAAGGCATCATACTAAACCACAAATTAAAAAATATATATTCCAAGCTCACCTGGCACACATGAATGCTTGTAATCTCAGATTTAACCTTTAAACACAAGATCAATTGAATTTATATATCAGTATAAGAAATTTCATTAAAACAGCTGTTTTATAAAAAGGAAGAGATGATTTTTTGTAGGTTTTTCCATAAACTTTTTTTAATCAATAAAATAAAATAAAATAAAATAAAATAAAATAATAGAGTAAACTTCAGTTCCTGGAAAATGTTCTGAGTTCAGAGCTTAATATGATTTATGAAACTGCCATCTGGAGCCTTTTTAATTGATGACACATTGATTATGCATATATCTACTGAAAATATCAAATCTTTTATCACAATAAAACAGGTGCAAATATGTAAGAAAAGCTGTGAAAGCTTTCAGAGAACACCTTGTTGTGACTATCTTTAGTAATATTTACTCATTTGTGTAAAACGAAAACTGAAGAACAAAAGGGATATGTGTGAGTCAGTAAAACAAAAATGAACCGTTGGACTCAAAGACATTTGAAGGGAGTGGACATCCCTGACATTTTTTAAATGTTGCTCATGAGTTATACAGGACTTCATGTGGACAGGTGTCACACAAATACAGAAAAAAACTATTTTTTTATTAGTCTCAAGTCTGCATAAAACGGAAAGCCTTTGATCATACAAGCACGGTCAGTCAAATATCTCATTTTTTCCAAATTGAGTCTGGCATTATTCTTTAAATGTGGATAAATAATAAAGTTATGTTATGAAAACGTATATTTTCTTACATTGAAATGTCTTTAACATAGAATCAAACTGTAAAATATGTAATAAAGCTGTGAGAGTTTAACTTTTATCAACTCAAAATGCTAAAATTGCATATATAATGAGGATTTTTAACCTGAGATCCAGAGAGTGTAGCTCTTCTCTTCAGCAGTGGTGTTTCCTCGTCCATCTTACAGTCTGTCAACTTGAAAGTCCTTTTCTGAAGCAGTTTAAGGTAAAAAAAAAAGTAAAAAAGAAAAAAAAACGCAATGTTGCAATGTGTTACCACCCAAAAGCAGAAGAGGGAGAGCGTCTGTGTGATTCCTGGATTAGCACATTCAAATAAAGAAAAGCAGAAGAAGAGACATGAACTTCTAAACTATATGAGTGAATGAGGAAGGTCGGGATTTTCGGTTTGATTCCAGCCATCATGAGGTTTGGAGTTTCACTGTTGCTGTTAAGCTTTGAGATTTTTTTTCAACTGCTTTACAGTTACTGTTTTTTGTGCTTGATATCAACCAGGGCGCTAGATTACATTTCTGCACTGGTTGCACTGGTGCGCCAACCTTTTTACTTAGGTGCACCAGCATAAAAGTTTGGTGCACCCACTTTTTTTGACCTTTTACCTCAACAGTTTTTCTTGGTCATTTTGCTTTTTAACCACTGTCAAGGTTAGTTATTTTGTGCCAACTGAGAATCCAATTGAGGATGTGTTACATCCTACAATCCAAAGCAGAAAAAGAAACATCTGGGAGCAAAAATAAATAAATAAAGAATAAAATAAATCATTTAAATATGAAACATAAAGGCTAAGTGTGACAATGCATTGGAATTATCTGTTTTGTTTGCCTTTTAAAGAAGCTTTAGTACCCGATCATAGGTTTTTATTTCATTTACAGTATACAATGTGTTATGTCGTTACTTTGCTTTACTATATTTTTACTTTGCTTACATATTACTCACAATCCCTACAGATGAGTTGGACATTTTCTGAAAACATCAGAAATATTGGAAATTTGTGCAACAACTAGGAAGTGGTGTCAGGACCATGTGTCATTTTTAAAATTGACTAATTTTAACATAGAGTTCGAGAAACTCGTAAAATTATTTTTTGTTAATTCATGATGGTTGTTTCCACAACAGGAGGATTGCTCTGTGAAGGAAATTAAGCTTAAGTCTTTTATTTTGACACAAAAAACATTTATGTAGAAAATAAAGTAAATATAAAACATTAGACTTTTTGAAATAGCTTGTTTTTCAAGTAGAAAACTCGAAAATAAATGATGTAGGAGTATGCCCGTGAAGTTACTACATGTCCCATAACCCAACGCGCCAAACATGCATCTGACCCTTTACAGCCTCCATACAAAGCGTCACGAGTTAAACAACTGATCATGGGGAGATCCGATTTTGGTAGTTAACCATCAACAACTGCCCCTTGAACAACCTCGTGGTTGTTAGCCACCATCATGTCAAACATCACGAAGAAGGTGTCGTGGTCCACCCGCGGGGACGAAATCGGGGCTGTGGGGGAGGGAACTCCGCTGCTCAACGGCTCCGAGCAGCCCAAACACTCCAGACAGGTACAGCTAGCTTAGATGCTAACACTGACGTAACAGCTGCGCTCCCCGGAGCCAAAAGCAATACAGAGGCATGTTTATTTGTGAATATGAAATGCAGCAGAGTTAAAGTCTGCGTGGTTTGTAAGCGCTTTGAATGATTTTATTACACTATCGTATTTTTATGTTATGGCATGCTAATGATTGGTTATAATATGTAGCATGAAGCTCAGAGATTGTAAATGGAAGAGTATAATAAAGTTATGTCATATCTTAAGAAAAAAAAAGTATAGTAAAGTAATGTAACTGTGAAAAGTATAGTATTAATTTTCCTTCATGAATTTTTTTCAGAAATAAAAAGTTATTGTTAACATCAAACAACAAAAGAGTTTCAGTAGCAAACATAGTCATAACAAAGCACATAAATACGTCCAACTACCAATTTTTTCCATGGATGAACCCTGCAGGACTTGCTACTTCCTGTTTTTAGGAACTGTAGCAGGAAGTAATTGACCTGTAACCTCTTGTTTTGTCCTTGTATGTAAATTATTATTGTAGAAGACAAAATTATAGGTGTTATCTGTCCATGTAACCATCAGTAAAAAGGCACAGGCGCTTCCCCTTTCAGAACTCTAAGGCTTTGTGACTTTCATTTTCCTTTTATTCATTCATTCATTCATTCATTCATTTTCCAATCCGCTTTATCCCTTTCGGGGTCACGGGGTTGCCGGAGCCTAACCCGGCTAATCATGGGCGAAGGCAGGGTACACCCCTGGACTGGTCGCCAGTCTGTCGCAGGGGCCACAAACACACACCCATGCACACTCACATGCACACCTAGGGACAATTTACAGTAACCAATTAACCTATGAAGCATGTTTTTGGACGGTGGGAGGAAGCCGGAGTACCCGGAGAAAACCCACGCATGCACGGGGAGAACATGCAAACTCCGCACAGAAAGGTCCCCCAGCCAGGACTTGAACCGGGAACCTTCTTGCTGTGAGGCAGGAGCGCTAACCACTGCGCCACCGTGCCGCCATTTTCCTTTTATATGAACTTTAAAGTTATTTTAATATAACTGTTTCATGCTGATATCTGACTTTGGAACAAACAAAAGATCAAAACGTGACCTTTTGATGATGACGATGTATGATTTTTGGCTCATCGGCCCAGCTTCTGTAACTGTTTGTGGTGTTTGTAGTTCTCTGAAGGAGGCAGTTTATTTCAAATAGGCAGACTCAGCACGGTGGATTTGGAAGAAGAGATATCGGCAGAAGAGGTAAAGTCCCAATCTCCAAACTTTCCTGTCTGTTGCTTCTACCGGTCACTCTTGCAGCGGGATGTTCCTAGAAACTAGAATAGCAACTTCCTGGTCAGTTTGTGATTCAGCAGTTCCCAACAACAAGCCGCTCTTTTGTGAAGCTTGTGTGAGTTTCTCTTGAATTAGATTTTATGGAGAAAATGCTGCTGCTTTTACGGTTGTTGTCTCTTTCATTCTACTAATTTGTCTTTTAAAAAATAAAAGTAGTGACATTTAAAAGCTTTTCAAAAGCAGCTTCTCTGCTGTTCATATTTGATATCCAAATGATGCTCCTACTTTCCCTGTGGTGCATGTGGGCTCGTAGGTCAGCTCTGGTGTGTTGATTTGTGTCTTTTTTGTGTGTTTCTCCCAGCAGGAGTCCGCACGAGGGCAGCCCAAAGAGATCCCTCACAATGAGAAGCTCCTGTCACTTAAATATGAGGTAAAGTCTGCTCCAAAATAAAAGCTGAAACTTTTTTGCAAAATCAAAATTACCAGCAGATTGTGTTGGATGTGAACATTTACATTTTTTTGTAGCGTAGTTGTTGTAGACGCACAAAAGAAAGAAAGAATGATGATAAAATAAGGTGCGTTTCTGACTGTAAAATATAACAAATTACTTTTGTGATGTTGTGCAATGGAAAAAAATTTCAGGGAGCGTGTAATGGGAAAGAAATCTGTGCTGACCAAAAACAGGAGTGAACACATTGATGAGCTTAGCAAGTTTCATTCTGACAAAGTAACTAATGAAAGAAAAGGTTCTAGTTTCCAGTGTGGCATAATCAGGGCCTACTTTTGCTGTGCTGTAAGATCGGTATGTTGGTGCCTATTTAAAAAACTGAAGGCCTTTAAAGACCTACTCAAATGAAAATGGTGTTTTTAACATCTTCTTGTGGCATTTTTCTCATGATGGAGAACACTGATGAAGAAAATTCAGCTTAAAATGAGAAACTCTTTATTCAAATGGTTGTGAATCAGGAAGTGGTGGAAAAAACGCAGTTGGAAAAAGATTATTTGTGATGTAGAAAAAGCTCCACTCTGCTCAGTAAACAGAGAGCTCTCAGCAGTGGAGAGGGGGCCGGTGTGCAGAAACGAAGTCCTAGAAAACGTCAAAATCCCAATTGATAAACCACTGGGAATGCTTCTACAATAGATGTAAAGATGATTACAGTGGAGCTTTAACATTTAAGGGAGATGTTTGAAGCTCGTGTTGTGTTTTGTGTTGCTTTAGAGTTTGGACTATGATAACATTGAAAACCAGCTGTTTCTTGAGGAGGAGAGGCGGATGAGTTTCACGGTGAGTGGAGCAGGCGCTGTTTGACAATGTCACTGATTCTTTGTTGCTTTTTTCAGCAAATCATTCATTTCTTTTGTGTGTTTACAGGGTTTCCGTTGTCTTGAGATCAGCCGGTGGTTGATCTGTGGGCTGATCGGCCTGCTGACGGGATTAATCGCTTGTTTTATCGACATTGTGGTGGAAAAGCTGGCGGGATACAAGTATGAAGCAATTAAACAGAGTATCCTGAAAACTGTATATATATTTTTTTACATTTAGTTACTCGGCTGTGGTACAGAGGTAGAGCCCATGTTTTGAAGCGTCCTTGGGCAAGACACTGAACCCCACGTTGCTCCTGGTGGTCACTGGTTGGTCCCAGTGTTCGGCAGTGGAGCCGCCATCAAGCTACGTTCACACCCCCCTCTGTAACATGCATTTAAGCAGCTACTTCTTATGAAAACCCATGTTTCAGGATTCCACGTTTAAAACTCTCGCATTCCAGCGTAGCTACGCAAGTTTCTACAACATTTTTCAGGCTCTACGTACAAAACACGTGACCCCTAACCCTAACTTTGACCAAATCCCTGCTGTCGATGTAGCTTTACTGTGTGCATGGGTGAACAGGACTGTTACTATAAAGCATTTTGGGCCTAACAAGAAGGTACTAAACTATTTGCAACTTACCATAGATGACTGGGAACCTATTTTCTCTATTGAGCAATGTCATTTCTTCTTTCTGATTCTTTTGGGTCAAATAGTTTTAAAAGAAAACGGATGGAAACTGGCTGACCTCAGCCGTGTGCGTTCCTTCATTCTAAAGTGTCACAGATATTGAAAGGTTTACAGAAGTGGGAGGACTGTCCATCTCCCTCATCCTCTGGGCTGTCCTGAACTTCTCTTTTGTCATGGTGGGAGCCATCCTTGTGGCCTTCTTTGAGGTGAGGCTGAAAGCGGAGAGCAGTGTGGTGATCATGGCAATCTTCCCCTTTTTCTTTTTGGTTTCGTTGGTAAAGCGTGACAGCTTATTTCGATTATCTTGTTTGCTTTGATACCTTTTATGATGATAAGCGAAAAGGGGAATGGCTGCATGTTCCTCTGTGGTTAACCTAACACTAAAGCATTTTTTGTTCCTGCTTTTTTAGTCTTTTACTTTTTCTTAAAGAAGAAACAGCTGAAAGTTCACTTTAAATGCCCCCCCCCCCTTCTCTGTCTAATTTCTCCTCAGCCTGTAGCAGCAGGAAGTGGAATTCCTCAGATCAAATGTTACCTGAATGGAGTCAAGATTCCCAGAGTTGTGCGGCTCAAGGTGACGCACACGAAAACATGGCAGGAAATATGATCTTCAGAAATCCACGTTTACATCTGTTCCCTCCGCAGACTCTGGTGGTGAAAGTGTGCGGTGTCATCTGCTCTGTGGTTGGAGGGCTCGCAGTGGGGAAGGTAAACGATATCCTGAACACTCCACCTGTTAGGCCTTCACCCGTCTACTTCCAGCTTTTCATGAAGGACTAAATGCATCTTTTTAAAAAATAGTTTTCCTGATTAAATACCAGGGTTTTGAATGTTTGCTGTTTTTATCTAAAAGTCTATGTCACATATGTGCCAACCATCCCTCAGGAAGGTCCCATGATTCACTCCGGCGCTGTCGTCGCTGCAGGAGTTTCCCAGGGCAGGAGCACCACCTTGAAGAAAGATCTAATGGTCAGCGTCTGATGAGCGACACCGCAAACTGAATGGTTTCTGAGTTGTGTTTAAAAGCCGGCGCCTCCATTTGCTTCGTAGATCTTTGAGTATTTCCGAAGGGACACGGAAAAAAGGGACTTTGTCTCGGCTGGAGCTGCTGCTGGAGTCTCGGCTGCTTTTGGAGCTCCTGTAGGTAAGAACCGAGGAACATCTGGAAAGAAAAAAATCCAAAACCCAAAAACGCCATTTGGAAAAGATGGTATTCGTGACAGAAAATATTCTGGGCGGGGCACAAACTCTTTGCTCCGCCCCATTCGGATGCATTCACTTGTAGACGACCGGATCCATGTACGTCTTTCTTTTCCAAAATTGCTCGCCATTTTTGTTGCAGCGCTAATGTTGGGTTGGGGGTGTGAGTGGCTGTAAGCTAGCAGGAGAGGTTGTAAACAGAGAGCTCTCAGCAAAATTCTAATGAACCCCTGCCGCTCTACAGAAACTGTCCTAGAAAATGACAGTTTTAAAAATGTTTTGACTAAAAACGACAAAATTATAATTAAAAGACCGCTGAGAGCGCTTTGAAAATAGATCAAAAGAGGATTGGAGAGGAACCTGTTAAGACATTTTCTTCAGGAGATCTTAATGTTTTCAAAGGCTTCTAAAAGTCCTCTGACAAGGTCAAGTAAAAAAATAAAGCACACTTCCCACTTCATCATACTAATGATGGGAACAAAAGCTACACTATAGTTATTCCTGAAATGTTGCCCCAACAGGATAAAAACGGGGCCACATTTTCGTCCTGGAAACTGGTTTTAGTCTGAACTGGATCTTCACACTAACAGGAGTATTTGGGTTTGGACTGTAGGCTGTTTGGAAAGACTAAATAGCCTTCTTTCTATCAGTTTAACACTGATTTCATACAGTGAAGCAAATAAAGTCTTTGTCAGTCACTGATTCTGCAAGTTGTCCCACTTAAAAGGATGGTTTTAGTCTGTAATGTTCTTTATAAATAACTGTGAAAGACAGAATGTAACATAAAAGAATCCAGGTATCCTACTGTATGAATTTGAATGAAGGGGATCACAGCGAAAATGTTTAAAGAGGAAATATTTATTTGCCGTCAGGGGACAGTAGCATGATCAAAATGAATTCTGTACACATGTCACGTCGTGTTTTGCGGCATGACCTTACTTTTCATTTGAACAGGCGGTGTTTTGTTCTCTCTGGAGGAAGGAGCTTCCTTCTGGAACCAGATGTTGACGTGGAGGATCGTAAGTTTGCGTCGCCATCGTAAACCCCATTAATGAAATGGATTTAAGTCAATCAAACAAATAGCTTTTAGATAAATTAGAGATCAGAGTGGAAATATTATTGTGTTATTTTTCTGTTCATTATTTCTCCTCGGTTGCAGTTCTTTGCCTCCATGATCTCCACCTTCACTCTGAACTTTTTCCTGAGTATTTATCACAATAATACAGGCGACCTTTCCAATCCAGGTCTTATTAACTTTGGACGCTTTGAGAGTGAGGTGAGAACCAAAAAGCTTTTTCTCTATTTTTTTTAAAAACATAAATATCAATCTGAATCCTGCCCGTTTGTTTTATCCCCCAGAATTTAAATTATAACCTTTATGAAATTCCATTGTTCATCGCTATGGGAGCAATAGGTAAGATTCTGTTTGTTTGTTTTAATCTTCATAAATTCTAATTAAAATCTTAAATTATTCCCAAAATGCTTTAAATTTTAAGTTAAAACCTTTTATAATCGTTTTTAATGAATAAAATGAACCATAAAAATGAATGTAATTTCTATCTGTGTTAATATTATTCACCAATGTTCAAATCTTTGAAACTGAAGTATATTTTTCTGACAACTGAACAGACAACAGAAAGGAAATTATAAAATCAAAGTAAAAAAATAAAAATAAAAAAGGCAATAAAATTAAAGTTTAACTCTAAATCCAAACGTTAACCAGTGAAACTACATTTTATAAATAGAAGAAGAATACAATTCAAAAGCCATTCAGTCTAAATGTGTCTTTAAGTTTGGCCTAAATACTTTTTTTCAAAACAGTATTTTGTCAACAGTGTAAAAAAAAAACTGCAGATAAAAAATATAAATGAAAAGTTGATTTTTATATTTGATTATCAGTTTCATCCTAATGTTATTGTGTTGGTGATGATTCAAAAATGAAGCTTTTATCGATGTTTATGCTCTCATATGGAGAACGGTCCTCCTGCTTACAGTCTTTGGTCAGAACTGATGAAAAGAGTTTTGAAGGAACGTCATCTCCTCATGAATGTAGGAATGGAGATGTCCGAGTTTCTGCTGCCCTCTTTCTGCATTTGAGTCTTGCTAAAGTTTTCAATCATTTTCTTCATTTGTTGAATTCTGTTGCTCTGTCACAAAAAAAACAACCTTTTGTTTCCTTTGTTGTTCAGGTGGATTTTTGGGAGCTCTGTTTAATATTCTCAACTACTGGCTGACCATCTTCAGGATCAGGTGTGCTTCTGACAACCGCTTTGGGTCATTTAAATGCTCTTTCTCGGGTTTGATTGGGATCTTTGAACTAAAGTTGGGTGTGTTGTCTTCAAGTCTGCCTGTACATCAATTTTTATCCAAGATCCTATCAAAATCCAATAGTTTTCCTTCCCATTATTATGATTTTTTTTAATAACAAAAAGATTAATCTATTTTCCAAAACATTTAGAAAGCTTTTTACTTTCTTTTTAAGGTGTTTTTACAGTTTCTGTTACCTGACTAATATGGTTCTACTTTAAAGTTCTGGTTTTGGAGATTATTTCAATTCTGCTTAAAAGATAGAACATTTCATAGAGTTTATTTTTAATAAGACTATAAAAAAATACTTCATCCAGGTTTGCAACAAAAATAATGGCTTTAGGATCAAAAATAGTCTGTGAATGTTCACAAAAAGATGCAAAGTTACTTTACTGGATCATTTATAAAGTGTAAAATGAAGCTTTTTTATTTTTAGAAGCCAAACTCTAAATGTTGTCATAGTGATATTTGTTTCTGTAGGACATTTCTGTGTCATGTAAGAGCTCCTCTCCTGTGAACGCAGCAGGTTTTCATAGAAGCTTCTGCCTTTCCAGATACGTTCACCGGCCGTGTTTGCAGGTGATGGAGGCCATGTTGGTTGCGGCGGTGACGGCGACCGTGTCGTTCACCATGATCTACTTCTCCAATGACTGCCAGCCTCTGGATTCAGAGCATGCCGAAGAGTACCCGCTGCAGGTGCTCCCACCATTTCATCATCATCAGCTTCTCACACCAGAAAACTGAACTTTACTTTGTCACCTACAAAGTTCTGGAACTGTTCCTACTGAAGGATCTGTGCCACACTGGCTTTGGGGGTCAAATTCAGGTGTTTTTGGAGAAATCTATCTTTAGATTTTAAGTTTATGCAAGAGCAGAAGCTGATCTTTACAGATTATTGGAGAAATGTATCAACCTAAGTTGAAAACGTGCACATTTCATGGAGAAAAACAAACGGATCAAATAAAATGGTGTTTTTATCAAGAATTAAACAAGAAAAACTTTTGTTTTTTTTCCTTTTTTCCAGTTGTTCTGTGCGGATGGGGAGTACAATTCCATGGCGACTGCCTTCTTCAACACTCCTGAGAGAAGCGTGCGCAGCCTCTTCCACAACCAGCCTGGTATAACGTGGCTCTCTACGGTTCTCACCGTGACAACTGAATAGTAGAACTGCAAATGTTTTTTGAATTCATGGATAAAGAGGACTTACTTCAACCAGACAAAAGCTTAGCTCGTCTATGAAAGCTTCAAATGTCTTTTCAGTCTGAAAATGTCTGATTGTTTATTTCTTTTTTTTTAAAGGAACCTATAACCCTCTGACGCTCGGTTTATTCACCTTAACCTATTTCTTTTTGGCGTGTTGGACTTACGGGCTGGCGGTGTCGGCGGGAGTTTTCATCCCGTCTCTTCTGATAGGCGCCGCCTGGGGGAGGCTGTGTGGAATCTGGCTGGCTTCTATCGCTTCTGCCGGCTCGGTCAGTCCACAAAACTCTCCCTTGGTTCTGGTTCGGAAAAAAACTAGGAAAGAGGCGCGGGGGCAGATGGTGTCTAGAAGATTTATTTCTTTTTTTCTCTATAGATCTGGGCTGATCCTGGTAAATACGCCTTAATCGGCGCTGCGGCTCAGTTAGGTGAGTGCATCCCTCAATCTTTAGCTCCTGCTCTCGATAAACAACAGATCTGTTCATTTTGAACCTTTGCTTCAACACCGTCTTCTCCGGGCAGGTGGGATCGTCAGAATGACTCTCAGCTTGACTGTCATATTGGTGGAGGCAACAGGAAACGTAACTTACGGGCTTCCCATCATGCTCGTCCTTTTAACCGCTAAAATTGTCGGAGATTACTTTCAGGAGGTAGGTTATGAGCCACAAGATAAGAAATCGACCCTCATTTCTTAACATTTTCAAAGTAGTCCCAAACAACAGTTCTGTGGGTTTCTGGATGTTATGTCAAATGTTTCTGCACTTGATTTTATTAGTTTTGATCAAATCATACTTGATTTATAAGAAGTGCATCCCATGCTTTGAGCTGCTCGAGGCGCTTTACAGTTAAAAGCAAACAAAAATGTTCCCACAAATTTATGAGAACCAACCTGACAGTCTGGTGTTTGTTAAGCAACTTTCTTCTTACTTTTTGATGATTTTAGCATATAAAGTAACTAACTTAAAGGAGAAATCAGTGTTTTTAACGCTTTTTTTGTGAAATTAATATTAAGAGTGCTCATATAATCTGTAAAAGGTCATTCAGAGTCCAAAAGCGTAACTTCAAATGCTCGTAGAACTGTTTTCCTCAATGATTTGCAAAGAAACCCCAACAAATATTCTCAAAAAGTGTTTAAAATTTGACAAAAAAAAATACAATTTTATACAAAGATGTTTGCAATTTTCATAGTTTTTCAGTTATTATGAGTAGATTTTTATTATTAAAACTCCAGAAAGATGATAGTGGAACACCCCAAACAAATCTTCTGCTGATTGGATGCAAATGAGAATAGTTTTATTTATTGTTTGTCATTATTTTCCTGTAAACATTGTGCCTTCCTGCTTCAGGGTTTGTACGACATCCACATCAAGCTGCAGAGCGTTCCCTTCCTACACTGGGAGGCTCCTGCCACCTCGCACTGGCTGACCGCCAGGTACGGTCCCTCCTGATTCGTCAGAAATGCCGTCATTATTTTCGTTGCCCAACTCTTTCCCGTCTTCACCTCCTCTTTCTTAACCCAGAGAGGTGATGAGCTCTCCAGTCACATGTCTGAACAGGATAGAGAAGGTGGGAACCATCGTAGATGTGCTCAGCAACACCTCCACCAATCACAACGGCTTCCCTGTTGTCATGCAGGTTTCTGAACACAATGAGGTATTTTCCATTGCATTTTTTATTTTCATATCATCTGACGGCGTTTTATGTTCTTATATTACTTTGAACTTTTCTTTTTCTCCTTAGCCGGCCAAGCTCTGTGGCCTCATCCTTCGCTCGCAGCTCATCGTTCTCCTCAAGCACAAGGTAGCTTCAGCGACCTGCAGCTCCGTGTGCATCAGCAAAAAAAAAAAAGAAAAAAGCTTTTATGTGACCCTTCCCCCGACAGGTGTTTGTGGAGTTAGCCGGGTCCCGTCTGAGCCGCAGGAAGCTCCAGTTGAAGGATTTCAGGGACGCGTACCCTCGCTTCCCCCCAATCCAGAGCATCCACGTGTCCCAGGATGAGAGGGAGTGTTTGATGGATCTGACAGAGTTCATGAACCCAACGCCCTACACCGTCCCGCAGGTAACGGCTTTTACCGAAACCACGCTGACAGATTTTATACCAACGCTCATGCTGAACGCATTTCCCCTGCAGGAAACCTCTCTGCCTCGAGTGTTTAAGCTGTTCCGAGCTCTCGGGCTCAGACATCTGGTCGTAGTGGACGATGCAAACCGGGTGAGAGTCCTGAACTAGCACCAGTCAAAGGTTCTATTCGGAAGATTGACGCCATGTTCCCCTGCAGGTGGTTGGATTGGTGACCAGGAAAGACTTGGCCAGATACCACCTGGGCAAACACGGGCTGGAGGAGCTTCACCTGGCTCAGACATAATACAAACACAAACTGTGACCGCCTGATGCCTCAGAGCCTGTCTGCTGTGCAGCTCTAACACCATGCCTTCAGTTCCCAAGAGATCTGGTGTTCCTCAGAAAAGTCCATTATGGTTTGGAAAGTTGAAGTCTATTCCAAGATTTTCTGTTTACTGGTTGTGTTTGTACTTCCTCGTCATGCTAACTGCACCACTTTTTCTTGCTTTTATTCAGTTAAATGCGTCTCAAATCAAGTGGGAATGACTCTTTGACTCTTTTTCTGGATCCCTCTTGTGTTGCATAGCTGCACCTTGACAGTGACCTACCATGGATCACAGTGAAACTTCTAATGTTTCAGCTGCTCTATTTAGCAGAAATGAAGCCAAAAGTGTTATTTAGTTTCATATAACTCAGATAAAACCAGAAAAACGGAATGATAATTTTTCAAATCAGAGAAACTTTAATTTTGAAAATATCCTCATTCCAAGATCCTTTAATCTGTTAAAAGTCAAAGTTTTCTCAAAAAAAAAAATAGCTGTTGGATTCCGATCACTTTTCAAGCTGTCCGTGTTTGCACTGAGTAAATCTTATTTATTGCTCATGTTTTCCTCGTTTTGTTTACTCAAAGGGGCAAATACCTCCTCCACACGCCTCTTTGTCGCTGTTTTTCACGCCCGGGTTGACTTGGTACGACTACAGGTAAAAATCAGATTAGTACTTAAATGTAGGAAACTGTTTTCCTTCATAACTCTTGAAGGTTTTGCACTTTGTCCTCCTACTGAACAGGAGTCAGAAACTGTTTAAAGAAGTCCCCAAAATGCCAACATGAAGGTCCTTGACCAAGTGTGTGTTTTGTTTTTCGTTTTGCATCTTTAATCCAACATTTGTGAAGTTGTCAGTGTTGTTATTATGTTTTGTCACCATCTATGATTTTTGCCGTCTTAGTTGTGTTGGACTGAATGGAAAAACGGCCTATTCGCCTGATTTTTACTCACCAGAAACTTTTCTGAAATAATAAAAGAACAATTTCTATGTATTGAAGGTTATGTGTTTACGTGTTGTTTTTTATTTTTTTTAATTATTATAGAAATTTTCCGTTCAGTTTTTGTAAGCATTTTTTAATATTAATACAAAATATGGTGACTAAAAAAATGAAATCTTTTAAGTTTGACTTACATCTAATCAAGATTTGATCAACATTTTAGTATTTATAATGAAATAAAAAAGTAATTTTTTTTTAACCGTTTTCTACTTATTTCATTTGTTTTTGGCAGAAAAATGGTGATAATCCACATGTGACTCTTTTCCTGAGTTAGGGGGGTTTATTCTGTCACTCAGGGCTCATACTGAGGATCACATGTTTATTGGAGCTGATATTATTTTATTATTATTATAAATGATAAATTATTTTAAACAAAGAAAAGGATAAGTGAGTTTTTAAACAGCAGAACTGATGGCATGCAGGAAAAATTTAAATACAATTATTAGAAAGTGATGAAGCTACAAGATATAACAATTTACAACGTACACTTTAAAAAGACAAACATGCACTTCTAAAAAATATTCTGTTTAAAAGATAGAATTAAAGTTTGAATTTGGCATAATGTGAATTCACACAATATTTATTGATTTATTTCAGCACCTTAAAATTTCTAAAAAGAAATTCTGCTATTTAGTAGACAGATGGCAGTGTTGCATCTCTGGTCACATTTCTGCTGAAAACTTCACTTCCTGGTAAAAACAAACAAAGAAACTATCAAACAAGATTTTCTTCATAGAGTTTTTTCATCTAATCTGATGCATTGAGTGTGGAATTCTTTAACAATGATGCTGAAAGATGCAGCCTGGGGTTGCAGAAATGTTGCATTCTTTTGCTTTTTAAAATGACTGCTTGGTTTTATCTTTTCTTCAATCTGCTCCAAACAAAAGTCCCTCTGTCTTTGATGCACCACATACAGTTTCAGTAAATATCATGTTCATCCTATTTCTATCCTCCTGATGCTACCTTTTCTTTGTGGAAAATGTGAAATTAAGGCAACATTTTGGTGACAGTGTTGTCAAGATGTCAATTTCAAATACTTTTATTTTGAAAGAGGCAGAGCAAAAAACTTTTAATTATTAGCAAAGCTAATCCAGATTTAGTCCCTATCTTTGATTCTCTCCTTACAAAATGGCATGACATAATCAACCAATCCATCATGGTGTCACTTCCTGCTCAGAGTCCAGAAAACCAGAAGAGGACTCCTCTGATGAGAATACGAGGAGAAGGTTCAGCAGTAAAATGAGAATGCTGAGCGTGTGGGGGTGATGCTGAATCTGAGCGACAAAGATCACCGCAGACTGGAGGGCACAGGAGGATGAACTGAGCGCTCTGTAATTAGTTAAGTAGAAAGTGAGTTCATTCTTATCATTTTAAGAAAGGAAAATAAACCGAGACAAAGTGGAGGCTGTCAGTCAGCAGTAGAGCATGGAACGGTTGAGAATGATGTGAAGTGAGCCTTAAGGGAAAGCTGATCGACCTTTTCTTTTTTTAATGGAGTGAAACTTATCAGTTGAAATATTGGTGCAGTGGCTTGCACTCTAACTTCAACTGATAGAAGTGGTTCAAATCCCAGCCAGCTCTTATCTGTGTGGTGTTTGCATGCTAATAGGTGTTCATAGGAAATTGTCTCTCAGATTTAAATGAGGTCTCTGTGTGGTCCAGCAATAGACTACTGAACTGTCGACACACCTTAAAATATCAGTCGAGATGCTTTTTTAATTCACATAAGGATAAAAACGTCAGTGTTGATAGTAAATATATTCATCTTTATGCCGGTGTTTTAAAATACACACAAAAAAGACAATCTGATTATGCAATGTACTACAAATTCTAGATAAAAAAGATTTATATATATATATATATATATTTGAAAACATGAAGTGAATATCAATTTTGGATTTGATCGCTTCCGTCAGTCGCTTGTTCATCCATAGTTTTCTGTCCACAAGTGGAGAAACAAACATGCAAACAGCAGAGTTTTGAAACCTTCTTTCTCTATGGCAATGTTGATGCATGTTTCTTTATACATTTTGTGTTGTCTTTGTACAGTTTGTGTTGTCTTTGTACAGTTTGTGT